>OW799234.1:120396894-120826894 GCA_941918925.1 Phyto melanocephala | reverse complement strand
TACAATTTCTGTAGTAATAGATTATAGCCGCTCATTAAAATTTTGTGCTTTTGTGTTTTTCTCTCTCATGTTGAATTAAGGTTGCCAGCAGTGTTGCCAGTTTTAGGGGCTATCCCCCTAGATTAAGATTATTTTTTTGGGGTATATAGGGGCAAAAATTTGGTTTTAGGGTCTTTTTAGGTTGATTTTACTATTCGGAAGTCCAGTAAAACAGTTATGTATACATTGCAGTTCAATAATATAGCCGCACGTTATTTTTAAGTATTTTATATATTAAAGCAAAGATTAGAAAATATCTATTTATATACATTTGAAAAACATGAAAAATTAAAAACTAAAGCAACTAAAATCTTTATTAATTTTCTTTTTTCATCGTTATGACAACTTGATGAATTTCAAGGTGGTGCATTATTATAACCGCAGCATTAAAAATCATGTGTTTTAATTGGCTAACGATTTATCTTTCTTGTTTCATTCGTCTGGTTATTATACGAACATTGCAAAAAAGTCACGCAAATGCCACGCAGTTGCTTTTTTCCTAATTTGTATGCTTAAGACATTTAATTCGAAAATGTTTTCCTTCGAATATAATTACAGAGTAACCGCCCTGCCATAGAAAAGGCAAAATTATTGCTTTTGTTTTTCGAGAAATTGCGCGGAGATTAAGCCGATTCTATAAGGTAGCTCGTAATTTAAAAAAAACTCACAATGCAGGGCTAAAAAAAGAAAAAAATTCGCAAAAAAAAATACAAATTTTCCGAACGTTGTAAACGCAAAATTGTGTAAAACGCAAGCAAACTCAAAAAACGAAATAGCTAATGAATGCGGTTTAAATGTGTCACTCTAGACTGTAAATTTAATACTACAGCAGTCTAAATTTTACTCGCCATCTAAAACTGAATAATGCGCTATGATTACTTATCCGGCAAAAAAAGGTGCGTTAGAATTTGCCAAAAACAATATGAGATCGATTGAATTGCATAGGAAAAGAATAGTATCGCAATTATAACTAAATAGTAAAAAAATAGAAATTAACTTAGACGGTCAGGATTGACTAACTCCTACTGGAGAGATTTGCGTAAGGAACCACACTATTTTTCAAAAGAAATTTCGGTGCGTGTACTAGAGTTGGCTTTTCCCAATATTAAAAAGAATTGAAGAGAATACACAACTTTTCTTCAGAAAGAAAGCAGAATAATGCTGTGGTTTACAAAAGATACCAAATGTGGATAGAGTAAAATAACATGCCACAATTGGAATGGCCAGTTTGTTCTCCAGACCAAAATCTTATGGAAAAATTCGGGGGAATAATGATGCACAAAACCTATGCTGGAAGTAAAGAATATGACATGATTATGAAGCTGTAATTGATGCTTGGGAGGCATCCACTAAAGAAATATGTTTAAAACTTATAAAAACTATTCAAAATCGAATTTTGGAGCTTATTTCTAACAATGAAGGCCCAAATCCCTACTGATTTTGAAATAATTTCTAATTTGAATGAGCTCTAAAGAGTGCTATAATAGCGCTACCACTCTGAAATCAAATTAATTGTTATGACGTTAAAAAAGCAATAAAATAAATAAAGTTTTTTGTTGCTTTAGTTATTAATCTTGAATGTTCTTTTAAATGGTACAAATAGGTATTTTCTGATCTTTGTGTCAATATAAGAAATACTTAAAACTTTACAACAGAAATTTTATAGCTTTGTCCATTTCTTTGTCAAACTAAAACCAATTTTTTATGAATTACGGTGAAACTTTAAGGTGTAAGGGAATGAGCAAATTAGCATTATCTTGATAAGTATTTCCTTATCAAAATTCATTAGTTAAGAGGGCCTTTTACTTGTTTAATGTCGTCGAAAATAAATGTATCAACTGTTGAGCACATTTTAAAGGTGAAGTATTCATTAAATAATATGTGACGCCATTTTAATGCATTTCCAAAAAAAAACTTATCCTACTACATATTTAGAAAAAAATATTGAGATATCTTAACACCACTTTAGCTATTGTTATATACATAAATACAAATTAGTTAATTTAGGGTTTTAATAAAAAAAATGATTGACTGAAGGGGGTTTTATATTTTTCTTTAGAGGGCAGATTAAAAACTCATTATCAACATCGGGTGCCTGCGTTTTGTTATTTAAAAAATGTATAGGAATTTAATTTCTCTTAATACATGAATTTTGCATTTGTAAAACATTGTCGTCGAATTCCTCAAAACTACTGAATTTTTAAAAAAAATTTAGAACTTTAAATTAAAATATTTAATATACATATATATAAGTATGTATAAAATTGTTGGTTTATTCTCCTCTATACATGCCTAAACCTCTGATCCGATTTTGATAAAACTTTAATGAAGTCTGTCTTCTGAGGATGATTTCTTACCAAAAAAGGGGAATTTTGTCACGCCCACACAAAATATATTATTTTTACTGCTTCTAAATACCTGATTTATATTTATCTTTACAGGTACATAGGCAATACATTTTATTGGTAAGAAAAGTGGGCATTGCCATGCCTATAAAAAGTGAATTTTGTTTCTTAAGTGCTGCTAAACAGATTTAAATATTTTTTTTACACATTGCGTAGTAGCTAAAAGTTATAGCATTTTTATGGGCGTGGCACTGCCCAATTTTCTAATCACAGAACTCTCACAGAATAGTCATGGCAGCTCAATATGTGTGCAAAGTTTCAGAAAAATCGATCCAGTGCAAGTACCTCAAAATTATATATTTTTTATGGGCGTGGCCCCGCCCACTTTTATAATCACGAAAATACAGTCATGACAGCTCAATATGTGTGCAAAGTTTCAGAAAAATCGGTCTAGTGCAAGTAGCTAAAAATGATAACTAATTTTTTATGGGCGTGGCTCCGCCCACTTTTTATCACCCATAAACACTTCCTGGAATGTGTACAAGAACTTGCCAAAGTTTGAGTCCGATCGGCTTTACGGTTTCGGAGTCTATAGCTAACACACACACAGAGTTTCACTTAGAGAGATAGGAAAACATACATATGTACATGACACAACATTGACGATCTTATTTAAGCATGTACTTTCAACATTGATATGCTTTAAATTTTTTAGGTCTACTTTTAAAGTTTTTTTATGTGACACGGTCTTGCTTTCAGTACTATTGGCCTAGGAAAAATTTAAAACACGGTCGCTATACCTATGCACCATGAAGGTGAAGGGTATTATCAGATTCGGCACAGTCGAATATAGCACTCTCGTTTTCTAATAAAAGGGTGGTACATTAGACAGTATAGACTAGATCATGGTAGTAAAGACCAATGTTCTTTAGAGCCAAACATTAGTATCAACGAGTCAAAAACATTAATGAACTTTAATATCCGTCTGTAAACACCGTACATATTACAATAGCTATGAAAAGGCGACACCAACGTTCAAGAATATATTTATTACTTTAAAATAAATTTTTTAAAACCCACTTTTATCTATTTTTATATAACAAATGCGTAGGCCTACATGCAGGACATTTTTAACTTGTATCAATTTCATTGTCTTTTATATTTTTGAGATTTTTTTTTTCGAACATTTTGTAAACCTTGTTTTATTTTCTACTTTTTTTTAAATGAGTTCAACTCAATTAGTATGTGTTTCACTTTTGTTGTTGTTGTTTTTTTTTCAATCGTTTTGAAAGCAACACCCATAAATACTCATGACTAACTAAATCTTGCAAATATACATTCATAAATAAAAATGCCACAAATAAATAACCTTGAATGTATTTTCTATGGAAAACTATTACGAGTACGATACTAATTAATTTAGCAAAATAATATTATTTTTCATGCACTTTTTTTTTTTATTATAATTTCGTTTTGGAATGTGTTTCTATGTTCGTTTCAAATCTATTTTTTCTTTATCTTTTGTTTTTTACTGATAAAATCTTTAAACACAATCTATTTGTAGTTATGGAAGGGACCTAAGTCTTGTTGCCAATAAACAAGACAACAATTTATAATTGTTTAGGTTTAAAAATAACAAGTAAAAGCGCTATATACATACGGCTGTGACGTATTTTTTATGCCCACCACCAATTTTGTGTACATACTTTTTTAGCTAAAAATTTATTATTCTATATAACTAGAGAATAATTTCCTTATGCAAAATTATGTTTTACTTTCGAATTTGCTATTAATTTATTTTCGTATATTAGGTCTCCTATTTTTCAGTGATATTACCTACTTCTTTTTGCCAATATATTTGAGAAGTGGGTGTTAAAGTAGGCGTGTCAAAGTAATTTCTGATAATAATTTTTTTTTTTATATTTTTGATATTAAAACACAGAGACCGTTATGCATTCAAATCTTTGTCTATAGAGAAATTATATGAATTTCAGGAAAATCATTATATAGAAGTGGGCGTTAAAGTGGTCGTGTCACCTTATTTATAATAGTAATGTAAACAAAATACTTATACTCAAAATGGTACATCTTTTGTCGCTTTTAGGACGTTTTAAATGGATTAAAAATCCATTATGCTGGGTAAATTTTCGTACATTTTGATCTACAACTCCTTTTGTAATGTACGGATTGGAACAATTATTGAAGAAAAATATTTTTTTTACACAAGAAATATACATACCTGTGAAACTTTGTAACTCTATGTCATTGTGCTTAGACGCAATCGCTATTAGTTGATGTCAGAAAGGTAACAACGACCTGCAAGAGCATTACAAGCTATAACTCTCTTTCTAATAGACCGATTTAGCTTATTTTCAATTCCAAACATTTCTAATGTATAGGAAATATTCTAGTAAAAATTTTATCTCTAACCTTTTCTGTTTAAGCTCTTTCTCAATGTTCGGACAGACGGATGGACATTGTTAGATCTTCCTTAAATGAAACCAGGACTCAAAAAAAAATATATACTTTATGGATAAATTTTTCGATGTGCTTCTAATGGAATGACAAAATGAATATAACTCTACACCATTTTTTTATGGTGGGTAAAAAAAAGGTAAATGGGATTTCCCTTGTTATTGGAAGGGTTTGAAAAAAATAAAATACGGATGATAATGGCAGGTATTTTTTTTTTTAATAAAATTATACATAATTTGAAAAACGTTTGCTTAATCTAATATATAAAAAACATATACGCAGCAACTGCGGAAAGGGCATACTTTAAAATTTTCTTCAATATTTCAGGTGGGTGTGGCACTTACCATACAAGCCATATATATGTTAGTTATCGAAAAAGTCACCAATTATTTTAATTATTTTTTTGTTGTTATGTTTGTCTCCGACAACAAACACACGTTTTGCTTTTTAACTTTTTTTAAGAAAACAATATTTTCTTTTTTTTTTAATGTACCTAAAATAGAAAAATAATTTCGTTATTATGTTTAATGACAAGCATGTTTTCAAACTTATCCAAATTGGTCCTGCAAGAAATTGTCAACTGTTGCCAATGTTATTAGGAGAAAAGCAAAAAAGGTGCACATGTTATTAAAAGGGCCAATAAAATTAAAAGCATATTGAAAAGAGCTCCAAACACATCGGCCCGGTTAACTCGACATTTTAAAGCCAATGCAGGCTTGAAAACATACATCGTCCAAAAAGTTACAGACAGGAATACAGCAAGAAATTTAGAAGGTAAAAATAGAGCACAAAAATTAAATTGAAATTTTAGATAAAAATACTCATGTTGTAAAATGAACGACATAACGTTTGCACTGGCAGATTTTTCGCAGCTTCCGGATAAAAATTTATATGTTGCTAATGCTCGAGTAAATGTTGAAGATAAAAGCAGCCAAAATTTCCTATAAAATTCTAGAAATGTCAGGCTGTATGCAGTTGCGGAAAAACAAGCAAATAATTTGTAACAGTAGGCTCTTTAAATACCGAAATAGACATCAAAGAATGATTGAAATAAAGGCTTTCCGCCTTTCATAATGGAGCACTATGTGTCCACAAATTTTTGGTCCGATTTAAAAGCACATCACTACGGAAAGAAAGCTCTGTAGTAGTACCGAACAATAACAAAGTTATTGGACCAAGGAAGGCCAACACTCTAAATTGTCCGAAGCTAAGACCAGTGGAGAGATATTACGCTCTAATGAAAAAAAAAATTGAAGAGCACAAAAAAATGATCCACAATATGGAAGATTTGAAAAAGAGATGGTCAAAAAATTGACTTAAACAACTATCAAATCTCTCATGAAAGGGTTACCGAAAAAGACCCACAAGTTTATAAGTAGTGGTTAGAACGGTAAAAGTTATATTTTGCTGTGATCTGTAATATAATTGCTGCATTCAAAGGATTTTTTCCGATCTCACTCCTTTTAAAATTATATAAAAGTATGAAATTTTAAAGACTATTTTGTACCCCAAAAAACACATTTGATAAAATCGTATTGGCCTTATGTCATAATTTTCAAACAATTTTAAAAAGGCATAAAACTTAAGCATGTCTTATGCATGCATCATAAAATTGTCTTTGCCGGTTTTTTTTATGGCGATTCCAACATGAGACATAATTTAGTCCAAGTTGTTGTATTATTAGCAAACGGGTCGCTGTTTTAGTAACGCCCGCAGCTGGGTGTTTATAATTCTTGTGGTTTGTGGCAATATTCATTGCTAGCTTCGTGAACTGATGACGTTTATTGAGATCTTGTTTAATTGTATCTCATGTACTATAGGGCGTATAAGATTCTTGTTAAGGGCCTCGGTTAATTCGATTATTATTTTTGTGGGGTTTCGTTGATTTTCATATAGCAATCAGGTTACCTTTTATGAGTATGCCATCTGTAAGGTCATCGTGTTTAATCGTGCGCTAGTAGTCCGGC
Organism: Phyto melanocephala; assembly: GCA_941918925.1. Lineage (NCBI taxonomy): Eukaryota > Metazoa > Arthropoda > Insecta > Diptera > Rhinophoridae > Phyto > Phyto melanocephala. Next base: position 120,820,068 of record OW799234.1, on the reverse strand, counting down.
TATCATAAGTATCCTATAATTTAAAATAAATAGTTGGCAACGCAACAAACAAACAAACGCTTCACAAGTATGTATGAGTAAACAAATTTAAACACAAAAAAAAAAATCATGTAAATCGTCATGTTTTAGAAAAATCCCAAGTTAACTTAAATTAAAATCGATTATTTCTTTATTGATTATGACGCACCGTATCAAAATACATGTTCCAGCATAATTTTACACTCAAAAATAACGTTCTTAACAACGAAATTTTAAAAGCCCTTAGGGCAAGCTCAGAAATTCCTTAAACAAAAATGTAACTTTCGTCTTTCGATGAAAAAAATAATAAAAAAAAACGTTTTAATAAAAAGAAGTGGGAACATCTAAATGATCTCAAGGTATTCATACCCAAAGATTGTTATGATTTTTATACTAATTTACCACATAAAAATGAGTAATATCCCTGCTAAAATCTCTGATAATTTTGGACTACGTCGTCGTGTGTTCACGATTGTATTAGTGTTATCAAAAACTGTTTAATGGTCGTTTAGATACTCCATCGAGTCGTAACAAGAGACTTCTCCTATGAAATGTAATGTAATGGTGCAACCCTAGGACAACGCAATGTTAAATCAACCATGTTTTCTCCATGCATTTGGGTGGTATTTTGACTAGTTATATGTATAGTCCATTATTAAGTATATTTGACATGCTTACTTTATTTAATTTTGGTTTGTTGATTAAGTACCTTTTATATTTTTTTAGTAAAGTTGAAACAAAATTTAAGTAAAAACCATATACCTCTTTCATTTAACTAATGAAGAAAATAAGAAAACTTTTCCTTAAGATTACCTAAACCATTTTGTTTTAACTGACGTACGACCTTCTAGGTTTCAGAAAAAGCAAATCGTTAAAGGCGTAAGTTTTAAAGCTCTGCAAATAATATAAAAAACTAGATATATTTCTTCAAATATTAATTCTTAGTTTTAAACAATTTCGTTTAATATTTTATATTAGAGACTTTTTTTGCTTCTCTTGTTCAATTTAATGTCACTTAGGGCTTCATTGAAATCGTATGACAGTACATATAGAGAAAAAAAACAATGCAATGAAATAAGTGATGAAGAATTAGCAACTATTTACTTTGAGTTACAGTATACTTATGACACGGCCGACTGTAAGTAATTCTCTCATGATTTTTTTTTTTTTTTCTTTAACGAGATTTTATAGCATCACAAATCTTTGGCATTTCAGGGCACTAAGGTTATAAGCAGTTTGGGAAATGTTTGGTGGTTTGGTTAATATATTAGAGTAAAATTTTTTCTCCGATTAAGTTTCTGATGTAACAAGTTTTTTGTTATCATTTTCTAAAGATCTACTGAACGAAATACCCAATGGCTTATCCTAACGACGATATAATAAAAAAAATTTAAAAAGGCGACCCCTACGTTCGGCAAAAAAATTATTATTATTTTCCGTTTGAAAATTTTTTTTGATATTTTGCATACACAAAAAGTTGCAATTCATTTTGAAAATTGCAAAAATCTGCATAAAATTATTAAATAGTTGCAATGAACTGTATACAAGTTGTAAATTATTTTCTATATAAACCAGACTCGCGGTAACAAAAACACTGCCTTACGTGAACACCGGATAAGATGAACATAATTTTTTTTACACTGACTACTCTGCAGCATGAATACAGTGAGAAAGCCCTATAACGTGAACAAATTTGTCGGTTATCCAAATCGTTTTCATAAAAAGGGGTATCCCCGTAAATGATTGCACAGGTTTAGTTTAGTGCGCGCTGCTGATTTGGCATGACCTAATCTAAAGTTTTTCGTGAAAAATGTCGCAAAAACTACCAAAATTCTAAAGTTAAACTTCTTGTGATTGGAAAGGCAAACAATTCTCGCTCTTTTAGAAATTTTGAATCTCCTTTGGACTACAATTGCTCACAATCGTAATAGATCACAGCTGCCATTTCTGTAAATTGGTTTAACTATTAATGGACGCTATTGGCTATTTAAATTAAACATGGCAACGTCTTGAAAAGAAAACAATTGCAAAATGCTAGCTGAACATTTTTAGGTCACGTTACCACGAGTCTACTGTATAGTAAAAGCTATACTTACGGACAGCTCCCGTAAATCATGGTCACATGATTTAGGTGATGTTTATAGAATAAATAAGTATTTGCTATGCAAACAGTCTTGACCAGGCGCGGACAAAAATTATAAAAATTTTATGTTTACAGTTGCGAATATTGTCTACTGATAAGTTTTTATTTTTCATAATAAACGTCAAACTCAATTAAAAAAAAAATAAACTTTTTTATCCCTCAGGCGAGCTCTTGTTTTCAGACAAAATCTCTGCTATGATTGGTGTCCGCCTACTTAAGCTTTCACTGTATCACATCCTTGCAAAATGTCTTAAGTACCAGATGACACTTAAAACATCTAATCCATAAACAATCATCCAAAAAAATTCATGGTTTTTCCAAAAATTACTATCTATTTATATGTATGTTGTTTACAAAATAAAAGAAAATTTTATCTGAGACTATTTTGGGTTTTTTTTTTGGGTTTTCTTTGTAAACATGTTAAACATTTGATAAGGCACTCTAAAACTAAAAAAAATATTTGTTTAAAACAAAACAAAGAAGTAGGTACTTCCCTACAGATAATATTGGACTAAGTGGTCCATTTTAATTGAAATGGTCTAGTTACAACATGGTCCTGTGTAATGCGGTCATGGACCATATAAGTTTTAAACAAGAGTTTATGTTCGTGTTTTAACGATTTTTGTTAAAAAAAAACACGGTGGTAACTCTGATGTCATTCATTGTTTGTTTTCGTAAAAAATTTCGTGTATGTACCTACAATTTAAAGTGGTAAAATTTTGTGTAAAATTAATAAATTTATATTAAAAAATAAAATATGGACTGTAGTGCACGACATAAAAGGCGACTAGTAAAAAAAGAAAAAGAAAATTACTTGAAAAGATTAAGAAGTGCAAGTGCGGTCATTGAATGCGTAAGTGACTCAGGCGTTATGGAATCTGCTGATGATGAAATTTCTGCGCATCAGGATTATAATGTGGAATACAGCAATATCAAACTTGTTACTGAGTTGGGGCAATGGCAGTTAAAAAGCAGAACATCAAGAAAGAACATGGGAGATCTTTTGGTAATACTACGAACTTATGGTATAGATGTGCCACTATCTCCACTGACGCTTGTCGAAAAAATTGATGCAGCACCAAACATATTAACTGTGCAGCCCGGTCGATACATGCATTTCGGTATTAAGCAAAATTTATTGAAAGTGGCTCATTTATTAAAAAATTATGATGAAATACTTTGTGATATTAATATCGACGGATTACCAATATTTAAAAGTTCAAATACTCAACTTTGGCCAATATTAATCAAAGTAGTTAATATTGCAAATATAAAAGTGTTTCCCGCTGGCATATACATAGGCAAGCAAAAGCCACATGATGTAAACCAGTTTTTAGAGAAATTCGTTGAGGAAGTTTTATATTTGCAGCAAAATCGTTTACAAATCGACAACAAAGTAATAATGTTTAAAATACGCACTGTAATATGTGATGCACCAGCAAAATCATTAGTTTAACTTTTAAACTGTAAGTATAAAATAATAACAAGTAGATTATTGTTTTTTTTTTTCAAATAGATTTATTTATTGATTATTTTATTGTTTGGTTTTAGATCGTACAAAAAAATCATGCTCTGTCTGCATTCAATTCAAAGGTTAGTTATTAAAAATCTATTTCATCACTTTCATACTAATTATATAATTTATGTTAAAGAAATGATCGACAAACAAAATCAATTAATTGCCGGGATGATGGACGATCAAAAAATTTTAAAAGAACAATTTTCAAAATTACAAGGTAGTGTTTTATGTTTACTACATACCAAGCATATTTCTTATTTTTAGCTTATTAACTATCGTCATTAACCTATTGATTACTTAAATTTTTTGCAGCAACAACAGAACATCAAAACAAGGTAATAGTGGAAATGTTGGCCGATCATAAAATTGAGCTACAAACACTTAACAAGACTCGCCAAAATATGATTACCCTAACGAACATATTTCCACTTAAAACTGAAGAAGATCTTCAAAAGATTGAAGCTGGAATAGGCGATGGTAATGAAGAAAAATATGTAAGTAAATATTATTTCAAACTTATTGTAGTTTTGTTTACCTTTTTTTATATAATAACATGTAAATGTAAAATTTTATTATTGAAAAATTTGTGTGCGCGTAAAACTGTTGAATTTAAATATATATGTATATATTGCAATTATTCTAATTTTTAAGATATCTGCCATAATATATTTAATTGATGGGAATGCAACTAAAAATTTGGAACGTATTTTTTCTCGGGAACTGTGCATGATGTATAATACGGACGGAATCTGCGGAAAGAAGAGTTTAAAAAAATACAAAAACATATACCAAATTGTTATAGGTAAGTATTTTTATTGCATAATATATGTATTTTGAATGAAATCTTATAATTGGTTTACAAAATATAATTATATTTATTTTAGCTGCAATAGGTAACTACTCCTCTAATGCTGAGAAAGAATTTAGAGCAGCACTTCAAGTGGTAAAGAAACGGCATTTTCGTCTTATCAGTACAAAAAAAAAACAAGAAAATCAGTAGCTTTTGATTTATACATATGTATATAAAAATGAAACAAACAATCTACTTAAATATGTTCTTTTTTATAACATGAATGTGATTTAAGAATATTTAAAAATTTTCACTGTACAAAAAATAATTACCTGATTTAATGTAAACTATATCATACATAAGTAACTTAAAAACCTAAAATATTTTTAAAAGTTCTTAGTTTTTTTTCGTTATATACATATATACTGTATGTTTCTCGGCTTGTGCTTTGTATTACACTAGAAAATTTATAGTTTTTTTAGTACTTTAAAAATAAAAAAAATTTGGAATGTAAAAACTTTCATAATTAATTAATAGTTATGTATATATGAATGTACATCTTTTGTTTTGTTATTATTATATGTATGTAGTAATAAGTTAATGAATTCCTCAAAATGTATATAAGTTTTTTTATAAATAAAAAAAAAACAGATTAATTGTAAAATTTTATTTTTGGTGGTGTCCCATGGAGTAGTTTTAAAACTAATCCTCTGAGTCGTTAAACGAAGTAGTTGCAAAACTAAGCTCATGTAGGTGCTCCAACGAGTAGTTGTATAGAGTAGTTTTAAGACTACTCCTATGTAGAGCAAAGCTGGGTTATATGGTCCAGCCCTAGGACATCGTAATGTTAAATCGACCATGTTTTCTCCATACATTTGGGTTACCTTTGGACTAGTCCTAGTCCATTATGGAGTACACTTTACATGCGTGTATGGACTACTCACGTTATCTGCAGGGTTACGACAAATACCAAATATTTTCAATAGAAATATGTACAAATATAAATACATACATTGGTATGTATGTATGTATGTATGTGTTGGTATGTAATACATAATTAACGAAGTCATTAAATTATGATAACGAAGCAGACGAAAAAGTTATTATGAAAACCCATTAGTTGTTATAGTCATAATGATATTCATAGTTTTTCTCTTTCTCACATTCGTTTCACTCTCTTACATTTATTTAACTTTCTTCTGGCAAAGTGTTGATGGCGGAGAGTTAGAAAAATGTAACAAAAAAAAAACAACACAACGTCCTTGAAGAGCTGAGTCTTACAACCATTAAAAACGTTTAGCGTTTAAATTTTGCATGTGTTTTAATGTTGTAACAAAAACAAAACACATGCAAAACTCCAACGCTTAACGCTCTTGTTTAGGTAGTTTATTTAATAGTACAGTCGAATTCGGTTAAGCGAAAATTGAATCTTTTCAATAAAAAGTACTGTTTTGGCTTAACGAATTATACTTTGTAACGTAAATAGACAATATGACAACAGAATAATTTTTTCTACTTTACGTTGTTGATGTTTTATAAATTTGGGTGTTGGCAAATATGTGTTTTATTTTAACGATTTTTCGCTTCAACAGATGTTTTCTTTAGCGAACTAAAGAAAGTGCTTTAAAAGTAATTAAATGAAATAGAAAACTGTATTTCAACTAAAGTTTTTTTTTCAAGTTAAATGGCGAATGTTTATCTGAATTTGCTTGTAACTAACTAATTAACTAACAATCTGTATTGTTATTTTATGATTTTACTATTTAAAGTTAATTTGAAACTACGTAAGTACATTCATACATGCATACATGCTTGTGCACATACAGTACAGTCATGTATGCTTTTTATACCCTTCACCTGTGGTGCACAAGGGTATACATATATAGCTTTTTCATTCCGTTTGTAATTTCTACAATTTTTATTTCCGACTCCATACAGTATATATTTTCTGAAAGCTGTACTTGTGAAAGTGCAGGGCTAAACCCTACAATCGACCTATTCTCAGTTTCGTGTCAGGCAGCCATGTCATTCCCATTACGAATCCTATCAGATTCTTGAGTCCAAAGCTCGAGACACATCCCCTAATTCGCCTAGGAATCTGCTACCTAACAATTTCAACCGGCTAATCTGCAGTCTGGGACACTAGCACTGTGCTAGTGGTCTGTAATCATCCCTATTACAGTTCTCACGCAGACCCTACCTGTGTCAAAAAGCAAATCCGAATCAGACTTACTGAGCATCGGCCATAACGTCCGTGATACTCTGCAGTTTGTTCGGTTACTCCAGACTAGGAAACCCAAAGGAGGCCTAACCGCCTCCTCCCTATCAGGATCCACAATTTCCGTGCTTAGTCTTGCCAACTCAGCCATTTCATTGCCCCTTATGTTGGAGTGACCCGGCACGCAGCATAGTTTCAACCTGTAATCCCCTAAAATTCCACAATGCCGATCGAAACACATCTCTGAGCCTTAGACAGAAGGTTCCTATAACTATCCAGCCCCAATGTCTGCCACCAATGTAATATTTTAAAGTATCACGATACAAATCTACTAACTGAACTCTTATATGACACAATAAACTTTCTAAGTGGAAACGTGACCAGAGAGCCTACAGACGCTAACAAAAATTTTTCTAAAATAAATATTATTTTGAGCCGATAATTAAGATTTTGCAACAGAACAATTAATGTTCCTATATATAACACCAGAACTGTAAGGCAAAAATGTTCTGTCTTCTCGGTTGTACAGCTTAATCTTCTGATCTGTACATAATTGAAAATATTTATGCTTGTGAAATGGCCGTACTTGCAATTTATTGCCGCAATAAAATGATGGACCTTATTTTTTCGGTATCGCTCTTGCTTGAAGATGTAGTCGTGTTCTTTTTCATCATTTAATCCTAAATATTTAAAAATTGCAGGTGTAATTTAGTTTTTCTGAGAAGAGAATACATTTAATCCGTCTAATGTAAACAGATCAATAAAATATTGTTGTATTTGCTAAACAATAAAATTCCTTTGAAATGAAGGGTCCATCATGATAACCTACCTATACCTAATTTCAAAACAAAAACTCATACGTTTTAAATTTACCTGCTTAATAAAAATTTATGGTGAATTTACGGAAGATTGGTAAATCTTAAAATTAACAGGAAATATGGCAAAACAAACAGATCTATAATATTTAAGGCTTTTAATACAACAAAGAAAGGAATATATTACGCGAAACAAACGTTACTAAATTATTTCGGATGCCTCAGTGCAACAGTTATAAAAATATATTAATATCTGCAAAGTATTGAAAAATATCAGGACTGTTAGTTTAACACGAAACAGGTCCTTATCTTTAGGTTTTTTTTATATTTTTTTTTTTATTTTTTTTTTTATTTTTTTTTAATTTTTGACATACGAGGTCTGGTTAATAAGTACTTATAATGAAAGTTTGTTTAAGCAAACAAATCTTACTTTTTAATTTTGTCTCCTTTTAACTCTATACCCTTTTTTGACGTTTTTGCAACTTTATATCTCTTCTAAATTAAGGGACCTCTTTTTTGAAGTTGTCTCACGGTTGCGCTTATAGAGCAAACGCGGCACCCATGTTGCAGAAACACATCTTAAATCGTATAAATAACATCGAATTGAAAGCACTGAGTTATATTAATCTACGCACTTTCACTCTCCAATCGGCCAATCGATCACATCGTGAATTTTTTCGACTTTTTTAAGTATAGTGGCCTTAGTTGGCCGACCACAGCGATACTCAGTTACCACTTTTTCAACATTAAAATTTATACGTTTTTTTTTTTTAATAAAGAGTCTTTTGATAAAAAAAAGGTTTTAAGCACTCCATTTTGCGAAAATTTACGAGATTATATGCTTTAAAAAGATGTCAAACACAAACTTAATGTCGAATGTTGCTCAAATTTTCAAATCGGTATTCAAAATTAGCAATACTTCCTCGTAAAGCAATATTGCCTTATATTAATGAACTTAATTCTTATTGTTATGCTTTTTAATTGTTATCGATTTATATATATACACATGTAGGTGGAATATCAAAGCAGACCACTACTACCACGGGTCCCTTTTCGACCCCCTTCGTTCCCCAGTGATTTCGTGTTCACCGATCAGCACACCCTCAATCACTGAGTCCCGCGCCACAACCGGCGTTTGCTCTGGACTAGAAAAGAAATCGATTTATAAAGGGTGTTTTTTTAAGCCCGATAGAACTTGGAATTGTAAAAAATAACACAAAAAATTAAATTGTAATCTAACTTTTTTTTTTATTCGAAAGATCAATACGTGACATTAACATTTGAAAATGATTTCGGGCATATGGGCACCGCGGCTGTTTTTGACGAAGCGCATTCTGGACGTCCAATTTTGGGCCATTTTTTCGAGCACTGCTGGCCGTATGTCACGAATAACACGAACAATGCTGGCCTCCAAGGCGTCAATTGTTGCTGGTTTATCAGCATAAACCAGTGACTTCACGTAGCCCCACATTAAATAATCGAGAGGTGTCAAATCGCACGACCTTGGAGGCCAATTGACAGGTCCATTTCTCGAAATCAACTTATCGCCAAATTTTGATTTCAATAAGTCGATGGTTGCGTTCGCCGTATGGCACGTAGCGCCATCCTGTTGAAACCACATCTCCTCCGGATCAATGTCATCCATATTTTCAAACAAAAAATTATTGATCATGGTGCGGTAACGATCTCCATTGACCGTAACGCGAGCTCCGGCCTCATTTTTGAAGAAACAAGGTCCGATGATGCCAGCAGCGTGAAAACCGCACCAAACGGTGCATTTTTCTGGATGTAATGGAGTCTGTAGGGTCTCTTGTGGATTGGTCTCGCTCCATATGCGGCAATTTTGCTTATTAACAAACCCGTTAAGCCAAAAATGCGCCTCATCGCTGAACACAATTTTGCGATAAAATTGGACGTCCAGAATGCGCTTCGTCAAGAACAGCCGCGGTGCCCATATGCCCGAAATCATTTTCAAATGTTAATGTCACGTATTGATCTTTCGAATAAAAAAAAAATTTTGATTACAATTTAATTTTTTGTGTTATTTTTTACAATTTCAAGTTCTATCGGGCTTAAAAAAACACCCTTTATAAATTCTACTAATTTTATGTTAAAAATAATTAGCTTAAAAATCTAAAAAGAGGTGGATGCTCTTATATCATCAATACAGTATACGCTATTGAATCATTTATGTGCGAAGTATTTAAAACATGATGGCTTCTTAGAATTCTGTATTCCTGAGCTCTAAGCATACTATATTATATGTACCATGTACGAATAGAATTAACAAAACATTTCATAAACAGAAAACACATGTGTGTATTTGAATAAATGTCGCCCCAGTTGCTTTTGGGTTTATCAAATACGAAAAAAAATTTCTTTCTTTATATTTACACCCTTCATCATTAGAAACAAAGGTATACAAATGTATACATACGACTTAGTTTGCTTACCCTCTATAATATAAAAAATATTTATTTACAACCCTAAAACATATATAGGTAGGTTAGGTTGAACAGACTGATGTTACAAAGAGCCTGATCTTGGATCTATAGTTGGTCCGTTTAAGATACCAGATACATGGGCTGTCGCCTGTAGCTAATTCAGAACCAACCCGTTGACCAAAGAAATATCCTAACATCATTGTGATTAGATACACTGGCTAAATCAAGAAGAAAGCGCCTCCCATAACAGTAATTCAGTTCGTGGGCTAAAAATCTCAATGGTAATTTCATTAAGAAAACATTAGTTTTTAGTGAAAATCATGTATGCCTTTTTTACGTACTTATATATTTCTCGTAATCATTTAGATAGCTAAGATTCAATTCCTGTTCTGTGTAACAAAAAAACATAATATTTTGGCGCCAATCATATCATACAGTTACACAAAAAAGTCAAGTCAACTTTTAACGCCATCTCCCGAATGATCGATTGTAAGAGTTAAACTACCCTGCAGATAAAGTAACCAGTATGTGATTAAAAATATACTAGTTTTTAACTTTAGATTAGTAACATATCTGTTCTTTTTTTTCTAATATCAAACTATCGATTTTAACATTAGGTTGCCATAGGAGCCCTCGTATACGTTTTACATATCAATAAAAACAACAAGCGCTATGAATTTTTTTCCTCTGCCGGGATTTGAACCAGGGTGTTTTAATTTTAAAGTTTCACACTCTAACCAACAAACTATTATTTTAAATCGATATTAATTAGATTTTTTTTGCTTTAAAAACAAAGTGCTCTTCAATTTTGCGATGGGGGAATGGTGAGTTTTCAGTTAATGCGTGTGAGATCTATAACTTTTGCTACAGCCTCGATAAAACTAGTTATATGACGGGTTCAAAACGTAACTAGTTAAAAATTTAGTTGCAGGGTTTATACTTCTTAAAACATACACAATGAAGACTAAGTGTTTATATTAGTCGGCTTGAAAGGCAATGAATTTGTTCTAGCAACGGTTCAAATTGCATTGTTTATTTTTTTTGGTGACTGCGTACAGTACAGCGTACTTAACGTTTAACTCGCAGATATGCTTTTATATATTTTATTAAAGAAATATATAGTAATTAGTCAAGATATATCTTTTGTTCCGAATATTTTAAACACTACTGTCTGTATGTACCTCACTACAAATGTTATACTCTACAGATTGGTGAAGGGTATATAAAATTCAATTCATCCGAATATACAACAAAATTTCTATTAATAACAATTGAAGTAATTTTTAATTCTTAAAAACATTTTATACATTTTTTATTTAACTTAGTATAAATATTAGAGAAATGTACCGGGTGTTTTTTTTATAGAGCTATAGAATTTAAGTCAAGTGATGTATGTTTAGTTTGGTTTTGGCCAAAAAAAACAAAACTCCCGTATTTGGAGTGATGATAATCCTTAATTGTATGTTGAGACACGGTTACATCTAGAAGTACTGACTGGTGTGCTTTAGCTGCTGGTGGAATAATTATTACATTCTTCTTTAACTACGATGCTGGTCAGAACGTCACAGTCAATGGTAATCGCTGTAGAGCCATGATTACTGAATTTTTCATTCATTAGTTGAACAACAACAATTGATTAAGTAAAGCAAACGTTTGGTAACCGCATAGTTTCACGTTTCAGACCCGTGAATTGCAATTCAAGATCGTGCGATTTAACGTCGCTAGACTATTTTCTGTGGGGATATGTGAAGTCACTAGTTTACGCCGATAAAATGATTGACCATTTGGAGGACAGCATTCGCTGCATTATACGGCCACAAATGTTGGAAAATGTTTTTGAAATTTGGACCTCCGGATTAGACTACATCCGAGCCAGCCGTGGCGGTCATGTGATAGAAGTCATATTTTAATATAATGACAGAAGATTATCATTCGAATAAAGTCAATTTCAGTTTTCATTTCAAAACACCCTTTACTTGTCAACATTGATATTAAAAAGTTTTTAATATCACTTCTATTAAGTACGTGTATTACCTGAATATTATTTCATTTATGCATACGAATTCCTACGCACATTACTTGCATAAACACACGCACTTTGTGTACACCAAGTTGTTGTTAGTAGTGTTTATATTGTTTAATTTGTTGTTGGTATGTAGTTATTTTTCGTTCTAATTTTTGTTTTTCCTATTTTATTCTTAATTAACTAACTTACTTCATACATCTACATATTAAAGTTTTAGCTAGACAAATGTTTTATATTTATTTAATTTTGTTACCCAGAAATGTATCTTAACAAAACATTATTTATTTAAAAAGCATAAGTATGTATGATTAAATGCAGTTTGTTATTCTTTTTTTCTTACCTTGTTTCTAATATATTTTTTTAATTTCATTTTTATTTTATATTCTAAAACGAGAGTACGAACCAGTGTTGCCTGAGTTTTTTTTGAAGAGGTAAACTAAATGCCAAAAAGTTAAATCTATGATTGTTGTTTTTAGAATGCAGACACGAATGTAACTTAAAGCCATCGCATCTTGTTCGATGCCAAATTTACATACTAACAGGAGTCTTTAATTTAAAATACCAAAAATTCCTGAAGTATAAGAAATATTTTAGTAAAATTGATCCCTAATCATTTATTTCTTGCAATCATATAAAGACAAAGAAGGGCTAGATGTTGTTCATCCAGCTTTAGTGGATACCCATTTTTTCCGGGTTTTAGAAGTTACATGGTGTGTAAAAACTCTAAAAAAAATTTTGTCGAAACTTAATTGTAAGAAGTAAATATAAATGGCATTTTGGTCGTGAAACCAGGAAATTCCTTTCACGAATTTATATTGCTTTATCGACAATTTATCTTAAGGGAACCTTTATCATGTATTATGTGACATATGACCGATACTAAATACGTTTTGCAAGAAAGGGATAAACATTTTTCAACTAACATAGCCGGAAATGTCCACAACACTTTCTTTAATTCTAGTGCGGCCAGCTACCTAAAGATTTTTGGGAATAAGTTTTAAAAATCTCTTAGAAAATTTAAGGTAATAATTAAAATTTTTATCATGTGGCTATTCTGCAATATATAGTAGTACTCAATCCGTAAAGTGAGTAAAATAATGCAGCCGTGAGAGAAACACAAATATAATCACACTACACATTTACATTACGAAACAAAAAACACAGAAGAAAAAATAGCACTATATCAACAACAACAACAATAAATACATCATCATAACATCGTCGCTACAACAACATTAGCAATAAGATGTATAGAAGATAGAAAGATAGATAGATACATTCGGTATTGTGCGAGTGAATACAAACCAACAAGTTTTAGAGAATGATTGTTTCTTGTTTTATGTGTTTGTAGTCTGCGTTTAATGCAGCGTTGTCAACACAGTGCTTTTAGCACTGTTTTTTAGTGATTTTTAAAATAGCGGAAAATGTTCGTATCAGTGCTCGGTGTTTTTTAAATAATTATCTTAACTTAATTTCGAAATTGTTTTAAATAAAAAAACAATTTTAGTAAGAGTCAATTTCTTAAAATAAAACACTACAAAACATTTAATCATTGTACAATGATATAAAGTTGAGAGAATAGAAAATTTAAACTATTAATTAGGCAATTCATTAAATTGACAATCCTTTTGGTTATATTTTGAACAACAACCATTTAAATAGATATTACATGTTTTATTCTATTTTACTGTTATATTTAATTTAAATATCCTCTTTCTGATTCTGATACACGTTTCTCGATATTTTTTTGCTTTAGATGACAAAAAGCAACTATTTTTTTTATAAAATTGTATTGTCACAAGAACTTGATATGTGAGCAAAATAACACTCAAATATTAAACGTACTTCCCAGTTTGTAAGGATATGCTTCTAGAAAAAGCTAAAGACAAGAAATAAATTAATATACAAATGCTTCTCATTTCAAAAAGTTTTCTATTAGTGGAAATGTTCATATTGATAGATCATAATTTAAAATTTAAAAGGTATTGTGAGTAGATGATATTGAAAAATCCATAGACTTATGGGTTGATTATTGATAGCAAACAAAATTTTGTTTTGTATTTTAATTTTTATGAACTTTTTTCAATTTGTATTATATTTTAAATTTTTAAATTATAGGCTATAAGTTCAATGTGATAACGACAAGAATATTTAAGGAAAAATTAGTCATCCGATACTAGCTGAGTGGAATGCATTTTCGAAACCAGCTACGGTTTCATCATCAGCACTCTTTTGATCAGAACTACAGGTGTTGTATGTGAATATCAACTATTTAACTCAGTAATGTATTGAAAATTGAAATAAAGAATTATTTGTTCTAATTGATTTCATGTTATATCAAATACATATTATTGAGTTAGTACGAAATTTACCAACATCTGTTTTTCCTGTATACTTTTTTGTTTTTCCTGTATACTTTTTTGTTTTGTTGGTTTTCCTCATTTACAACTCTTGCCCAGCAAAAAAAAAAAGACATGCAAAAGAAATTGTAAAAACATGGGTTTAACCCATGATGAAGTGGTTCAAAAACATACATGATATTAGCATTAACGTATCATTGGAGACAATGTGTTTATATGATAATATTAATAAAATTAACTTTATTCTAATTAGTGCATAGAACGCATGCATATTAGGTGAAAAAATCCATGTTTCATGAGTTCATAATGTTTGTTTACATGAATTGTTTAAAATATTTTGCATGCACTTGCAAGTATCTTGAATCACATCATTCATGACACTATTTAAAACTAAAGAAGGCATAAAAAATGCATTCTCTTGTACTATTGATTTAGAAGTCGTGAGAAAAGTCATTCGCTTTAAACTAGTGAAAAGAAAATGTTGCTGTTGTTGTAAAAGGAAAGAAAAACAAAAAACCATTTGAAGTCGCACAAATTTCAACGAAACGGGAAAATTTTTTGAAGAACTGCAGCATATTGCAGCGGAGAAACTGTCATAGAGCTTTAATCTAAATAGCCTATATCCCTAATTAGTTAAATAATATCTGTACATATATAAAGGGCAACTGGCAACAATTTAAGGGCTGTCAATTTTTTTTTTTGTAAATTAGTTATTGTATTGCCAACCGTAAAGTTTAAGTTTTTTTTAATACGTGACGTATATTAAAATTTATAACTTCATAAAGTTATAGAGTAAAAAGTTTAAATGTTATTCTTGTCAAGTTTTTTGAAATCACGTATTTATATTTAGGTTTTTATGCTTTTTTAAATTTAAAAGCTGACAACACTGGTTTAATGTATTTTCCGTTTTTGTGTGTGTTTGTGTTTTTTATTTTCTCCTGTATTTTCTTGAGTTCATACTACTTGATTTGTCAAACGTAAATTCAGTTCAGTTGTGCTGTACTGCACTCATACTGCGCTGCGGTCGCTCATTCATCTATTACTGCTCAAAAAACTTTTACATCGCATCAACACCGCGCGGAGTATAAAATTAAAAATAATTTAACATCTCATATACAAAAATAAAATGATTGTGATTTTTTGTTTGTTCGCTCTTTTTGAATATGTAATTTAACAAGAAATAATTTCCATATCAACTAAAAACGAGGTTTGACAACAACATTTTTTTTTATCATAATACAATTAAAATAATAGAAAGGAAATAATATTACATATTGGTTTTTTTCTAATAAATATATCAATTGATAAAATGTTGAATAATGACAAATTAAAGTAAAAAAAAAGTGACCGTGAATATGAAAATGTGTGATTTTTTTTTTATTTAAGAGAATAACAATCTGTTTTGTTGAGTTTTAATATTTTTTCTTTTTCTTTTAAGCTCTTTGCAAAAAATTCATAGATCTGATTATTTAAACAACAAGCGAAAAAAAAGAAAGAAAAAACTTTTTTCTCATTTAAAGTAAAAAATAAATTAAACGAATATTTTATAACGACTTGCGAAAATATAAAAAATATTATTTAAAATACGACTACCTACATATACGAAATTTTCGAAGAAATCAAGCAGTTAATCTCTCAAGTGATTTTGATTTCAAAACGATAACATAAAAATAAATAACATTTATTTTGTTTGGAATGTATGTTTTTAAATCAATTTGACTATCATTATTCAATTCTTTACTATATAGGTATTTATTCAATTAAATTACTTATCCCTCTTTTTCCCACTTAAATCTATTTTTCCTCAAAAATTATGTAATTGTATATTTGTTTAGTTGTTCGTTCGTTAAACATTTGTTTGTGTACCTTTTAATCAATTCGTCTAAAATAAATAGAATAATAAATAGTACATAGACTGAAAAATTATTTTTTGTACCGTAAAACTCATGTATCGATCAGTGTTGTCAAATAAGGGTTTCCCATTAAATTTCAATGGAGTTTTTCTTGGCAAGAACTTGTAAGGGGGGAAATTTAATATTTGTTTTTAATTTTTCGTCTAAATATTACAAATATTAATTATAAATATAATATGAGGAGTGACAAAAAAGTCTCAAAAATAATTTTTTTTATTAGTGTATCAAATTTTAAATTGTTTAAGAGAGCTAAGCTGGCAACACTGCTGAAAAGGGAGTTTTTATTTCCTCGAAGTTAAAGCATGGTTTAATGTACCCTTTAGTTTTTTAAATAATAATTTACTTGTTTTTGCAACAAAATTTCTTTGTTGGTCTTATAAAATAATAATTTAAGGTAAATTCAATTCTATAATTTTTTTTTGTTTAAGGAAAAAAAAAATGGTAAACAAAATATAAAAACAAACAACCTTTGATTTAAAAAATCAACATGTGATAAAAAAAAAATAATTTTCTGTCAGAAATTGAAGACTAAAATTTCTTAGATGTGTAGAAATCTTGATCATATCCTTTAAATTGTTGTTCTTTACTTTTCGATCATTTATTATATTAAGACCCATTATTGAAAATTGCCAATAGCTAAAGTTTGGGCGTGTATAGATATAAATTGCAGTTGCCATTTTTTTTTGCGCATCATTCGCAAATTCG
This sequence comes from Phyto melanocephala, assembly GCA_941918925.1. Taxonomy (NCBI): domain Eukaryota; kingdom Metazoa; phylum Arthropoda; class Insecta; order Diptera; family Rhinophoridae; genus Phyto; species Phyto melanocephala. Next base: position 120,803,117 of record OW799234.1, on the reverse strand, counting down.
AAATTTTAACTTTTATTATAGATGAGTAATTATTTCATTTTTTTACACGAAATCATAAGTAAAAATAACAAAAATATAAATTTTTTTTTAAGTTAAAAAAATATATTATATGGACTTCGTTGCCATTACTTATTTTTATAATCGGGATCGCCCAGGAATTGCCATATTAAGAAAAAATTAAAGTTTATTTAACTGGGAGGTTGTAATATCGAAAAATTTTTTTGGTTACGTTAACCTTAGAAACCTTTTACTGATGCATCTTACTTTATAGGCAAATTGTAATAATGATCCTTAATCTATGAAGTATTTATTTTAAATGAAAGATGAATAAAAGTTTTATTTTATTATTTTGGTATTCTCTTAAAATATCTAAAAATTAAGTTAATTGATTTAAATTGTTTTCTTGTGTATTTTTTTAATTCTAATGCAATTTTAGGGAAAATATTTGTTGAATGTGTCTGGCAACACTGGTCTTGATCGTAAATTTTTGTTCTTTTCCACTCCCAACCACCTCCCTCTTATTGCTCTCATTTTCATTCATTGTTTTGTTTTATTCAATATTTCTTTCGTCATATTTCCTTATTTGCTTAAATACGAGTAGTTGTATAGAGCTACCACCTTATTTGATGACAAATTATAGTCATCATATCGCTCATTTGCTGCAAGAACGGCATAACTCAAAATTTTCGATTTTGAGATAAGTACGTTTTAAGTGTTCAATTGGCTATAGCTCTGAAGAAAAATAAACAAATATAAATATTTTGATATCATCTTATAAATCAACTTATATTTAATATATCCGTATAGAAAAAAGTAAAATAATAAACTTTTAATAATTGTTTTTAGATGGAAAATTGTTTATACTTTGAGTTATGACGTTATTGCTGCTAAAGTTCATTGATAGTAGTGTAGTAACTAAAATGTGTCGTTCTTAATGCAAAAAAAAACTTTTTATTTTTTATTTAAGTCTTTTATTTAAAAGTCTTACACCCAATTTACATGATGAATTTTATGACGTCCAAAAAAACCATCGTATGAATTTGAGTAGTTTTTGGTTGCAACTTCAAAAGAGAATTAGGAAAATTGGACGTCATAAAATTCATCATATAAATTGAGTGTTATAAACTAAAAAAATATAAGAAAACATAAAAACAATTCATTTCAATTAAAAATGTTTAAAGTTAAAATTAAATTATATTGAAATATTATTTTAAATTATATTGAAAAATTATTTTTCTTCAAGTAAGTAAACATAAAAAACCAATTCAGTCTTTTTGATAACATGAAAAAATGCTTATAAATTATCATAAAATTGTTTGTAAAAACGTGGAATGAGATTCTTTTTAATCAAATCTTCTATGTCGTCTTTTTTAGTTTTGGGAATGCTTGGTTTGCTATTAAAAGCTTTATTTAAAATAATAGATGTTGCTTGCTTCTTTTTTTTAATAACAGTCGCCTCCTTGAATTCATCATCAGCGTAAGACATTTTATAAAAAACGGAGTTTGGTGATTTTTTCTCAACTTTAATAATTTTTACTTGTGATAGTTTTATCTCGCTCATATTTAAAGGGCCGATGTCATTTGCTAGTCTTTTTAAATCATAAAAGTCCTCAAAACAAAGTTCATGCACATTGAATGGATCCCCCCTCTTTCTTGCCGATCGAATAATAGACACATATGACTCTGTAGTGTAAATAGGGCCACTTTTTAACAATCGTTTTGCTTCTCTTTCAATCAGGGAGTGTGCTGAATCGCCTTCGTTTTGTGTATGGCCTTTTATTAGATACTTATGGGTAATAGATTTTATACCCAAGTAACGAACGGCGTAAATGTACATCGCAAGCATAAATTTATTTTTTTGCTGTCCAGCACAATTGTCCGAATAAAATATTATTTCAGCGTTATCAGTACTTGACAAATTTCGGATATATTGAAGTACGCATGTACCTAATTCATTTACTCCGCGGTGGCCATTGGCTTCATCCCAAACAAAGCATTGGCACTGGTTTGTTTTAATATCATACATGGTGAAGTTGAAAGCATTTACTTTTGATTTATAATAAAATGCAGAAACATTGCCTTTCGGTAACTGCATGACTGCTTGTAAGTCATAGACTGCAACAAATGCGTTTGTATTCTCTTTGTCTTTATTTTTCTCCTCTCTTGATAATTTTTTTTCATGTAAGTGCTGTTCATAAAGTTCTATCGCATTTATTTTCTCTGCTTCATCCATGTTTTCATATACTGTACATTGTTCACACAAATCTTTTTTCGGAGAGAAAAACGAGATATTGAAATCTTCCGTGAAAATTCTGTAAAATGAAGTGAAAATGCAAAACGGCTTATTTTGTTCCTTGCACGCACCAACGTAGTCCCTATAAATACTTGATATGGTTTTACTTCCTTCTATAAATGTTCTAGATGTGTTTGCTCGTGTGTAATGGCTTTCTATTTTCGGTATTTTTTCTATAAATTCCTTTACACCTGCTTTTACATCTGGATCAATTTTTTTTTGTTTACCATGTTTCCCCCTTTGGTCACATTCCAATATTTGATTAGCCAGCTTTTCACGTTTCTCCAATACTGTTCTAATTACACGATCGGAGATATCCAGAGTGTTTTTAAAAAAAAGTTTACAAACACGTACTAAACCCTCACCTTTCTTAAAAAAGAAGGCATTGTTGTTATGACGAGGACCTCTTATACCTCCAATACGCACGTAGCGGTATGTCGGCTCGACAAATTCCATAGATTTGTCAATAAATTGTCGTTGCTTTTCAATATCTCCAAGAGACCAATATAATGCAAACAATAGCTGTCTATCCTCCTCGCTAAAATTTATGAAACATTCATACCTACAATTTTCAGCACATGTCGCTTTCATTTGTCTTGCAGGTCTTATTTTTTTGTTCTTTGTGCGCATTTCGTATTCTTGTCCGCTATTTCTCTGTTTTTTAATACTGTTGTTTTTCCACTTTTCTGTCTGTTTTGATCTTTTTTTACCTTTTCTTAATGGGCTTATCAAAAGTAACGAAGAGCTTGCTGTATTTGAAGTGCTAGGTAGTGCATCACAGAGCGTAGAACTTGAAGTCGCTGCATCTAGTTGAGAAATATTGTTGTCAGTGGCTGGATTAGAGTGTGTAGCTTCGAGTTCTGAAAATATTTTTTCACTGCTGTGATTGCTATCGTTATCATCCGGAGAACTTTGGCAGTATGTCACATCTGCAACAGAATCGTCAAAGTCTTCGAAAAATGTTGAAGAGCTAGATGCTGATATGCGCCGGTCAGACATTTTAAAAAGGCTAAAAACTTAAAGTTTTACGTTTGTATTATTATTTTGAATAAATGTTTTTTTTCTAGCAATAAGGACTTATTTTGAATTATTGCGATAATTTTAGATTTAACGTCAAAAAATTTATCGTCAATAATGACACATTGTTTGATAGTTTAAAATGCAGACTTCTTATCAATATATTTTTTAGTAACAATAACGTCATAAGTAAAAATAATTTAGTTTATGATAAGCATTTTTCCAACAATAATGGCATATTTTGTGTTATAGCTAGTTATAATTAGACGAATTTTTTCAACAAAACAGTCACAACACAAAATATGCCAGTACATAAGAATTTTTACTACATAAAACACATTTTACCTTTCCACTTATATAGGCACAACGCAAATTATGTCGCTCTTTTCGAAAACAAAACGATGTTCACACCTTAATGACTGTGGCGTAACTAACGATGTGTCGTTATTGTGAGTAAAAGAAGAGCGAAACATAGGAAATGAAATAACGGTATATACTCGTTTCACACGTTCAGTATACGAGATATCAAAATGAATATTTTACACAAGAAAGAACATCATATTGCCAATATTTCTGTATTATTAACTTAAAAATCGCGAATTTTGAGTTATGCCGTTCTTGCAGCAAATGAGCGATATAAAAAATATGTGTTTTAATACAAATTAACAATAATTTCGTAAATTTATTTTAATAAATAATGTTATTTGCTATTTAAAGTATTTTTTAAAGAAGAATTAAATTTTAAAATATTTTGATTAGTCAAAAGTGTTCTTCTAAAATTAAAGATGAACTCAAAGATTTTCTTTGTTCGAAAAAGAAAATCTTTTTTTTCGTTTAAAATGTATGATTTAAAACTGAATTTATGAAAAAATTGAATTAATATTATTCATTATAATTTATATGTTGCTTCTTATTATCAGATTATGTATGTCATGTACACATGTAAAGTGTTTGTTTTATTTTATTATTTATTTATTTGTAATTGTTTTTTATACATAAAAATCGATGGTCACAAGTAGGAAGGCCCTAACTCGTATTTTTCACGAAATTGAGTTTTGAGTGATTCCAATACATTTCACACAAATACACCTCGTACAAAAATTTAACGCAATAGTATCAAAAATAACTTTTTTACAAGCAATTTCACAAAAGAATTTACATTGTGATAATACGGCTTTTTTTACGTTTTAATCTTCTCCTGCAAAGTTACAATTATGTATTTGAGTTAGGGCCTTTCTACTTGTGTCCAACGATATATATGTACATACTTATGTTCATACATTTGTAAATATATACACACATATGTGTATGTATGTTTGTATAAAATATATTAATAATACCTTTATTGAAATAAAACATATATTTTTCATAGTTTAATAATATTAAAAAAATCATAGCGCCCACAAATTAAAATAAATTTGATCAAGACTAATTTTTAATGTTAAACAATGCCAAATTTTGGTTAAAACAGTTATGTTGAAAATCGCTGAAAAGTAGGTACATATTTTAAAACATTAACTGCCATATGCATAAAATAATTTAAGGTTTATTTTAAAGTTTAGCAAAAAAAAGTTGTTAAATTTTTTTTGCGTACTGCAGTAAAACTTTAAAACTACTTTTATTGTTAAGAGAGTTGTCACATGACTTAGCTTTAGTAGTGACGTTAATCTCTTCAGTACTTGTCAGTTTTTTTCTATTCCACGTAGGTATATTGCAACACATAACAACTTATTGTTAAAACATAATTTTTAAAAATATCATGGTCAAGTTTGTTGGTCTTTAATTGGATTAAAACATTATTCAATTTATTGATTTAAATTTTTTAAATACTCGTGCCTGCTCTGCGATCTGAGTGAAATTTAATTGTTTAAAATTGTCATTGCAGTGTGGTTCTTTATGTCTTATGCTCATAATTGTTTTTTCAAAGTACTCGTATGTTTGTAAAATAATTAAACGGTGAATTATAAGAATATAGTAGGAACGTTTAAGGTATTACACAGAATTTGAAAATCCCGCGTTTTTAGATTTTATTTAAAATGTTTTAAATGAAGCATATGTAACTTACAAATGTAAATATAACACTACATATAACATTTTATTTAAAAAATACCAATTTATTGATTTTACACCATATTAAACGTATGTAAATAAGACCATATCGGAAAAAAGTTAAACACACAACTTCAACTATAAAGTATTTTTGAAATACGATTTCAAAAGAAATGTTATTTATTTAGTATTTTTTTGGTGAACATAGGGGTGTTTATTGTTCTTTATACTTTTCGTACATATGTATGTTTTTACAAACGAATCTTAAACTGTGATATATGGATTTTTTGTCTCGTTATGTCTAATGCTCTTAGGGCAAGAGCTATCACAATACTTTCTTAGTACAAGTTTTATCATTTTTTGCGCGTTTTTATTTTATGATAGAGTTATACTAACACGCTCTGAGATACTAAACAAAAATTGTTCTTGAATTTGCCTTGAAAAAACACCTTTATATGCGAAGGTGTATGGTGCATTGTTTTCCTCCTGTAAGGTGGTACGCTCTAATGTACATGTATAAATATTGAAAGTTTCTTATTTCATTCTTAAATTGTATGTAAACAATTTTATAAAGAAAAAAAAAAAAAACATAAATACACATGTACATATGTACATATGTGTGTCTTTTGCAATTATTTACCATTTTTCATTGTAATATTATTTTTGTTTTATATGTACATACATTACTAGCTTGAGTTTATTAGAAAATAGATTTTACAAATTCTTGTTAATGCAATTTACAACAAGAAAAACTTCTGAAATATATTAATAATCGAAGAAAACGCTTAAGTAACAAGTAAGAGTGCTGTATTCGGCCGAGCCGAATCTTATATACCCTTCACAACGTGTAGTCATGCAATAACAGTAGTTTGTATCACCATTCATCTCATATGAAATACGTACATACTTATATAAAAAACATACATATATAAAAACATCCCATTGTAAAATATAAAATATGTAAGTATATTAAAACAAAAAAATTAAAAAAAATATCAAAAAAATAATTAAAATATAAATCATAAATATATAAAAAAAAAAAATAAAAAAAAATTATGAAAATATAAATATTATTTAAAATAAAAAATAAAAAAAATATATATAAAAAATAAAAAAATTTTTTTTGGCTCAGCTGGGATTCGATAGAACCAGTATACACGTTTGTATGTATGTATGTTGTTGTTGTAATGTTGTTTTTGTGAAAAAAATCGAGGTGATCGTGGGTTTTTGCTCATATCTCAATTGTTTATGTACCCTATGTTTCTGATTTTTAATACCGATCTACTCCCGAAAATTTCTGATATTTTAATACCTCACCCGGGTCCAAGCGATGTCGGGGGGCTTCAAAAAGTTGATTTCAACATACAGACGGACATACTGACAGAGCTTAATCGACTCCCCTATTCAGAAGCTTTCAGAAAATATATACTTATGGTCGAAAATGAAAATTGTAGAAATTTTACACGGAATGACAAACCTATGTACATATACCCTTTTTCACTGTGTGAAGGGTAAAAAAATATGGGTACATATGCTTTGTTATTGTCAAAAAAGTACAAGTATGTATGCCCATGCCCATGCCCCAAAGCCACTAAGTTAATTTTTTATATTTTAAAATGAATGTGTATTACATATAATGCGGTTGCTTTTATTGTATACTAGCCACGCCCGGCGCGCGTTGCTACGCCCCTTAATAAATAAAAATGCATTCTAAATTTTAATTGAAAATCAAGTGCAAGAATCTTAAAATCATAACATTTTTTAATGGGCGTGACACTGCCCACTTTTCTAATCACGAAATTGTATAATCATTAGAGTTCAATATGTGTGCAAAGTTTCAGAAAAATCGGTCAAGTGCAAGTAGCTAAAAATTATAACTTATTTTTTTATGGGCGTAACCCACCCATAAACACTCCCTGGAATATGTATAACAACTTGTTTGAGTCCGATCGGCTTTACGGTTTCGGAGTCTATAGCTAACACACACACACAGACAGAATTTCTGTGTATGTATAGATAGAATTTTCATTGTATGATTTTTTTTTATAAAAACGTAGAAAAAAAATTAATTAAACAATATGTAAAAACTAAATACATGTGTCGCCATAAAATTGTGAAAAATTATAAAAATGACAAAGAAAATTTATAAAATAAATTTATAAACTATTTTTATATTATATGTAAACCAATTTTTAGAAATCCTCGTAATGATTGAATAACAAATATTTCTGTATCAAAATTATCATTCTGGCAACGCTACTGTATTGCAAATACCAAAAAAACAATTGGGAAATTGCAAATTATAGTTACTATACCTACAAATATTCATCAACATACTACATATGTATGTATATATTTATGTGTGTAGATATGATTTATACATAATGTAGTATATACATATGTATGTATGTATGAGCATGAGTTTATATATTGTTGTTATTAAAAAGTAGAATGTAAGTATGTTGTAGTTAACTGCACATGTGCTGCAACTATCCATGGTCTGATGATAGTAAAAATTTTACAAAAATAAAGAAACTATGAATACAAATTTTACTTTTCTTTTTTCTAATGCTCTTTGCGTTTCTTTAACTTAACATGCTGATTTTGTTTTTCATTATGTACCTACATATACTTATTTCTCTTACATTTTACCGTTTTTAGTTGCATTTTGATTTTTATTACCATCTTTTTTTTCTGATTTTTCAAATAAAGAAGAAGTAATAATAATGCAATAATAGCAGCTGATTAGTTTTTATATTTTTCTTTTTTACAATTCGTTGTATATTTTATATACATATGTATGTATGTATACCTACATATGAACATATATGCATACTTAATTTCTATAGTTGTTAATTTAACAATACATTGAAACATTGCAATAATAATAAATAGTCATTGCACTAATACATTTAACTAGTAAAATAAACGGAATATTATTTTTATTACAAGTATGCAGGTATGCATGTTTGTCGTGAAAATCTAACGTTATTTACTTTATGTTTCTCCCTTTGTTCTCTCTCTCTCTTTATGTACATATATAAATCTGTAGTCATTATTGTCATTGTCGTTAGTTTTTGTTGCTTTTTCAAATATTTAAGTACAAAGATGACCCAAATTTTTTATTTAATTGTCCTACTATTTTGGAGTTCTAAAGTTGATAACAAGTTAATAACAAAAAATATTAACATTATTAAAAGAAAATATATGTATATATATGTAGTATATCGTTGGTCACAGGTACAAAGGTCCTAACTCAAATAACTGCAACTTACAGGAGAAGCTAAAAATGTAACAGAATCTGTATTATCACTTCTTTTGCAAAATTGCTTGTAAAAAAGCTATTTTTCATACTAACTATTGCATTGAATTGTTGTGTTGTGTGTGTATTTATGTGAAATTTATTGGAATCACTGAAAAACTCAATATCCTAAGAAAAGTTAAAGTCTTTCTACCTGTATGTATATTTGTTTAGGGACTGAAAATAATAATTATATTTGTTTAAAAAAACCCCGAAAAAACAGCCGAAAGGAAATATTGAAGATTCAGGTCAGGCATGATGGTTTTTAACTATATTAAAAAAAAATCATGTTTTTTTTTATTTTTGGGTTTTTATGCTTTTCTTTTTTTTGCAGAAATAATTATTTTTATTTTTTTTTCGAAAATTTTTATTATTTTTTGATTTTTATTATTTTTTTATTTTTATTATTTTTTTATTTTTATCAATAGTTGTTTTATTTATTTAAATTATAAACAAATTTATTTATAACCAAATTTTGTTAAAAAAGGCGGCAAAATTATATTTGTCAATTATTATGTTGTCAAAACTATTGTATTTATAATGTTGACAAAAATAGCTTTCCTGCATTTTTTTTAACAAAATTTGTTTATAAATAATTTTTATATTGTAAAAAAATAAAAAAAAATATTTTTTTATAAAAAAAAATTATCTCAAGCTTAGTAAATAAAACAACTATTGATATAAATAAAAAAAAATCAAACACATTTATTTCATAGTTTTTAATTTTTTTTCTGGCAGAAATAATTGTTATTTTTGATTTTTTTTGTAAATAATAATTTTTTTTATTTTTATACTTATTTTAGTAAAATAAAATACATCCGAAATTTACATTAAATAAACATACAGTTGAAAAAACAGCTGATTATTTTTTGCTCTATTTTGTTTAGGGTAGGCATCATGTCAAAAATGTACATATTCTTGTTAGTGTATTTAAATTTTTTGTCAAAGCTTCTTTACATACATATTTCTGAAAAATTGAATTTAGTTTTTCTTTTAAAAAATAAAAAAATATTTGGTGTTTCAAATAAAAAAAGTTTCAAATTCGATGATAAAAGTTGTGTTTTATTGGCTCTGCCAAAACAGAAATACCTAAAAAACCTTAAAATTGTGTTAGTGGATAAAAGACACACACAATAAATATTTTTACAAAAACAAAGTGCCTTTAGTAATTACTTTGTTGTATTAGTTGTTTTACTGCATACACCTTGATTCCTGCCAAAAATAATAAAAAAAATAAATTTTTTGCCGAAAAAATTCGGCTAACACTGGTCACAATCATGCACATGGCATAAATGCCACGTTTTTATTATTTTCAACACCATTCTTAATTTTTAATTTGTACATAGTTCACTATTTTATGCTACTCAATCAAGCCCTTTCATTTAATACCAATATTGCGGAGGTTAAAGAGGGCAAAGCCGTAATTACTTTTTGACCCATATAACCGCCATTTTTTTGCGGATTCTATTTTAGATTTAAAACTTTTTCTCAGCAATTAATATCTCAGTTGATTTCAACCAACACACAGACGGTCGAAAAATATATACTTTATTAATGTCGGAAATGAATATTGTAGAAATTACAAACGGAATAACAAAGCTTTAAATATGTACAACTGTATGTACGCTTGGCACCACAGTTGAAGGGAATAAAATAAATATTTGACATAAGCTAGTTCTTAAATAATTAAAAACAAAATATGTTTTGCTAACATTTTTTTTAATTGATTTAAATTGCTTTATAGTGATTAATGCTTAAAGTAAAAATTCTAACAGAATTGCGTCTGCAAAATCCAGTCAAAAAAATATGGCCTATAATAAAATCTACGACAGTAACGTTAAATACGCTCATTTATTATTCAACTTTTCGTTGCGCTAAAACAATAAAAAACATATTGGTTTGTTGTTGGCAAATGCAATTAGCCTCTTAAAAAAAAGAGCATACGAAAATACGCTCAGAAAATAAAATTGATTCTATCCCGTGACTGAATTTTGCGACGTTATTTTAGATACCAATTTGTATAAGAAAATTGCGATACGTCGGAATTCTGTTTGAACATTAAGAGCCCATATTTTGTCTGTAAAAAATATCCTCACATAAAAAAAAAAAACAGATTAACTCTACAACAATACCTGTTGATTTTCTTTCTGTTGTTAAAGCTACATAAATATGTATGTACTTTAACCCACCCTCTTTTTATATATTTAAACTAACACCTCGTCATCTTGTCGTGTGGTATTTTTCTGTGGGGTATGTCATAATAAACTTTCTAATCTATAAAATAAATACGTACGTGTATCTATGTATGTATGTACATGTGTATGTATATTTTAAGCTATTAATTTTTTTTATATAGGTATTTTTAATTTATTTTTAAAGTAATCTTTGTGGTCTTATTCTTTTAGAAACAAATGAATCATTTATGAACACATTTGTGCAAACAGGGAAAAGGTGGCTAAATTAAATACTTAATCGAAATATTTTCAGGTCAAATGAACGACGATTTAAAAAGGTATATGATGTATCATGTCTACTTTTCCAACGTTATATGTATAACGATGCACACCAAAGAATCAATAAAAATTTGTACTTATTTGGATTTTCATACAAGACTATCATCACAATATCCATAATTTCTAAAAAAAAATTTATTATTTAGTTTTTGTTCTGACTTTTTGGAATGTAACGACCATAAATTTTTCCCAAATATCTTTTTTAGGTTTCCTTCTCTTTAGTGTATTTCTTGCAATTTAATTAAATTTATAGGTTACAAACCACATTTTGAATTTACTCATTTATTACTTTTTATACCCATCACCGAGAGTATAAGAATAAATATCGCTTTATTATTCCCTGTGATATTTCTACAATATTAATTTCCCATCCCATAAAATATATATTTTCTGAAAGCTTGTGGATTGGGGAGTCGATTAAGAATTGTGGGTTTGTCCGTGTGTAGGTTGAAAGGTAGGTTGCATCGCCAAGACCCATTAGTAGTAAAGAATGAGATCAGTGAAACCTTAACACACATTTTTAATTCCACCTTTCTTCATGCACAAAAAATATAACTGTTTATGATCAAGTTTGCATTTAAAAACTTGTCAAATTATGTGTACAAAATAATAGCATAATCGGATTATTAGTTTGTTTGAAAATGGATTCCGAAGAAAAAGTGCGTGAAAAAATAAAAATTTTTTTAAAAAATCCCAGTCGTACTTACAAATCTATTGCAAATGAGATAAAGGTGTCACGACAAACAGTTTCGCGTGTGATAAAAGTGTATATCGAACGTCGTAGTATTAAAAGGAAAGCTGTAAGTGGAGCTAAAAAAGGTATAACTGACCCACAGTTAGCTTCAAAGATTGTTAGTCTTCTAAACCAAAATCCCAACCTCTCAAACCGTAAAGCCGCCTTAAAAGCAAACTGTTCCGATTTTTTTGTAAGGAAGGTTAAAAGATATGAAGGCCTTAAGTCCTACAAGGTTCAGAAAGTGCCAGACAGAAATTCGAAGAAAAACTTGGATGCAAAAAGTCGTGCCAAAGAACTGCTTAGAAATTTTATCAACAAATATGAGTGTTGTATTATGGATGATGAGACTTACGTTCTTGCCGACTTTTCTCAGCTCCCAGGGCGAAGTTATTATGTGGCCGATGGAAGAGATAATGTCGATGACCAATTTAAGTTCCAAAAAAAGACAAAGTTTCCAAAGAAGTACTTAGTTTGGCAAGCTATATGCACGTGCGGAGAAAGAAGCAGTAAATTTATTACTACTGGGACTATCAACACTGATATTTACATCAAGGAGTGCTTGCAGAAGAGGTTGCTTCCATTCATACGAAAACACAATAAGTCAACATATTTTTGGCCCGACCTAGCGTCGTGTCATTATAGTAAATCTGCAGCAGAATGGTATGAAACAAATAATATAGTGGTAGTGCCAAAAGAAGCAAATCCACCTAATTGTCCAAAACTAAGGCCCATCGAACGTTACTGGGCTTTAGTCAAAAGAGTGCTGAAGGATACAAAACAAGTTGCTAATACTACTAAAATTTTTTCCCAGAAATGGTCTTATTCCAGCAATAAAGTTACTAAGGATACCATCAAAACCCTCATGGTCTCAATTCCGGAAAAGGTGAAACAGTTCATCAAAAAAAGCTGAATTTTTACAAAAAGCATTAATATTTTAATTTACTGTTATTTTATTGTTAAACCACGCTATTTTCATTAAAATGGATTAATTCGTTTCAAAGTTATTGCGTTTTATTCATGTTAGGGTTTTATCGATCTCATTCTTTATTAAAATATCAGAAATTTTCAGGAGTAGATTGATATTGAAAATCAGCACAATCCCCCTTTTATCTTATTTTTATCATAAAATTTTTAACTGTTCAGCCCTAGGATTTGGAGTTGCCTAGGAATTGCTTAGGCAAAATCATCTCTGTGCAATTTAAAAACACGCTTGTGACTTCTTATAGATATGGTATGCCTCGAAAGGTATTCGTGAAAAATTCTGGACAAAATGGCAAAGTTATAGGCAAAAATTATTTCTAAAAAAATATATATTTTTAAATATATAGGGTCCGCCATCTAACGTTTTTTTTTCAACTAGTGTTTATTTCGTGAATGGTAACATTTAGCTCATGTCTAGTTCGACAGATAATTAGTTTTATCCTTCCGCTGAACGAATATGGTTGTGTATACGCTTAAACAACGCTGGGAAATATTGCGACATTACTTTGGCCGATTTTGACAAAAAAGAACATCTTTTCAGATGAAGCTCTTTTTAATCTTGGCGGGTATGTAAACAAGCAAAATTGTCGCATTTGGGGCACAGAAAACCCGCACGCATACATTGAAAAGCTGGTACACCCCAAACGAGTTTGGTGCGGATTTTGGTCCAGAGGCATAATTGGGCAATTTTTCTTTGAAAATGAGCAAGGAGTGGCCGTAGTCAATGGCGATCGTTATCGGGCCATGTTGAACGAATTTTTGTTCACAAAAATTGAAGAGGAAGATATTGGCAACATTTGGTTTCAACAGGACGGCGCTACGTGCCACACAGCCGAAGCTTCACTTTTTTATAGCATTTTCAAAAAAAAAAAGTTATTTGGACACGATAAAGACATAAAATTAGAAGCCGTGTTCTCGAATATAATTTCTGAGAAAAACTAGCGTATCGGTTCGAAACTCACTGAGTAACACGGCTTGGGGTTTTTACCAAAATTAACAAACGGAAATAAATTTCTTTTAGTTTCTATGCCAACGAGAGAGCCAATTAAATGAAAGTGCTTGACCAGAAAAATACAGTAAACTTTAAAAAAAAAAATAAAGTCCGAAATAAAATAGCGGGTTAATGTGTCAAATATAGTAATTAGGACCCCTTTCAAACCCCACAATATTTTCAAATTTACTATTAAAAAAGTTGAATTTCAAGATGGCATCTGAAACAAAATGGCGAAAAATATACCCCATGAAGGATATTATCAGAGTCGACATGGCGGAATATAGAACTCTTACTTGTTTTAAACGATTGAATTGGTAAAATACTGGTACTTAATGGTGTTTCGTCGCTAAAACTCAAATATCGCTACATTGTCGAAAGTGGTAATACATAATCGCACGATAATGTTTACGATTTAATGTAATTTTTGGGCCGACATTAATGTTTAACGTTACTGTTCGTAAGTCAAAACATTCTGTGTTAAACTTTACTATAGGAAGGTCAGTTGCCAGATTGCAACACTGAGGTTGCTCAATCCCAAAATATAAAAGACAACCCTCGTATATACTAACAAACACTCATTATGATAATTCAATTTATTTAATATTTAAAATAGTTTTGCATTGTCATTTGAATATGAAACTGAAGATAACAAAGACAAGTTAGTAAAATCAACACAAAATTTGATAATTAATTAAGTTCATATCGTTTTACATACAGCGTTGACGCCCTTTGTATGTCACATTTCAAAACAAATACACGTTTAGTTATTGGGTTTTTTTATTGATAAAAAATGTTGTTAATTTTTTTTTCGAAGTTTTAAGTTATTGCACTACAGAAAAGCGTTGAAATGTTAGAAGAGTTAAATAGCAAAAACTGAACAAAGAATAAATTTCGGGTGTTTTTTTTATAGAAGCGGAGAATTTTTAAATAAAACAGAGGAACCCGTTTTTAATATTCATTGCATTGGAGTCTGTTTATGATAAATTGTCTAGCCAAATTAAACTTAAAACAACCGGGCAGGGTACACTTGACAAAGTACCCGTAACTGATTAGTTGATCGCTTTCGCGTTCCATTCTCAATGTCAAACTCTATATATAAAAAAAATATTAGTTCGCCTTATAATACTTTTTTTTGTATAAAGTTTGACATTGATATGATACAGCGAATGCAGATACAGAAAACAGTGCTGCCAATATAAAATATTTCGCCCCAAAAAAATATACTTTAAGTATTTTTGATTATTGTGACTTTAAGTTGAGACAATTTTAAAAAAATTTTTTATTTAATTTTAAATTCATATTTTTTTCCAAACACAACAACTACATATGTATGAAATAATTAAGCACAAATAATTAACAAAATATAGTAAATAGGCCAAAAATATTAGCGCAACTCGTCGGCGGCTCAAAAGCCTAAAAAGTCGCGAGCCATGACTTTTAGCCTGTCTTTTTCTTTCCCTGAGTATTAAACGTTTTTTTTATTTAAAATTATGCTCCCGTCATCAAGGATAAATATACTCAATTTTTTTAAGTACTAAAATCGGTGACATTTTCAATAATTAAGGGAAAATATTTTAATGAAAAATATTAAAAGTTTAAAATAGTAATAATATCTGTAATACTATTGAGACCAAAATTAGTTAAAAAACTGATTTTAAAACATGTACATAAACATACATACATATGTCATACATATGTACATACATACATACATACATACAGTGCTGTCTGGGTAGAGTGAACTTATTTTTGCAGAGCGATTCAGCAGCTGATTTCGGATTTGTGTTTGCTGGTGTTTGGCCATTGTCTTCATCATCTGATATTTCAAATATGCCGACGACGTCTTGTCCAGAATTTGACTCTCTGTTCTCTACTGACACGACCTAAATGGAACAGCGCACAGCCTTAAATAAGTTAACACTTTATAGAATGCGTATTTGTGAGAGTAACTTGTCAACTTACTCCAAAAGAATCGTTACTTTACCGTTATTTTATGTTCTCTTTAATTTTTATACTCTTTTTCATTGTTTTTATCCTTCGACAAACCTAAAAACTCACTATAAAGTATGTTCACTATATAGAGGGTTCATGAGTGTTCACTCACTCTACAGAGTAGTCAATGTTAACATTCTGGTGTTCACTCTAACGAGGTATTCATAGCATCGGGGTCTTACTCTACCCAGACAGCACTGTACATACATACGTACATACATATTAATTATTCTGCTCATTTTAGAGCGTTTTACTAAAAAAAAAAAATATTTTCGATTTTGCTACATTTGCAAATTTTTGCTGATTTCATTTCTTATAAAAGAAAAAAATATTGAACGTATTTGTATATGAATTATAACATTAATAGTATTTGTTTATTTTTTTTTTATTTATTTATTTTATTTTTTTTTTGTATAAGATTATTGCACTAAAGCAATTTCAACAAATATGTATTTATAGTTAACAAATTTTTTTTTTATTTATTTATTTTTAAATTAGTATGAAGCCATGTGTATATCTACATATGTATGTACATAATTCATTGTATTCATTAAATCTTTATCATTTTGTGTGTGTTTAAAACTATTTACAAGTTTATTTTTAGTTTAAAAAGCTTAAGAAAAACGTGAATTTTAACTAAATTCTATTTTTTGTTTTTTCTTCTCGTTTATCTTTGCAGAAATCTAAAAGAATTATAACTCTAACTAAGAGTAGAATTATACCTTGGAAATATCAGCTTTCTAATGCTGAATAGAAATCAATCAAGCTTTAAAAACAGCAACAACAAAACAAAATAAATAACGAAATTAAGCAAATTGTTTTGGAAAAAGTAAAAGAAAAACTCCTTACAATAAAACAAAGAATGAAGAATTTTTAAAGAGAAGTAGTAAAATAAACAACATCCATTTGATATTACTCAACAACAATACAACACTTGAGAAGAGGAATAATTAATTTAAATTCCCTAGATATTCTTTAAAACTTTTGCGTTTATTTTTTTTACAAATTAAAAAAAAAGAAAAGAACTGTCTGTGTCTGCAAGCAGTTAAAAGAAATTAAAACAAAATTTCTTACAACACGTCTTAGGAGAAGAATTGCAAAATACTTTTTTAAAGGAACAAAAAAGTCAAGCAATGCTTAATATTACATATATTAAATCTACAATAACATAACGTTAAATGTTTTCTTAATTTTTTCATTTTTTTTTTTCAATTATCTTTTTTTTGTGAAAACAATATTATTTTCATGTTTTCGTTAACAACAATTTTTTTTTTCGCTTAAAAAACAACTGCAACACTTTATTAGAAGAAAATTATAAAAGTAAAATATAAACAAACAAAATATCAACAACAACAACAGCGGAGCGAAAATCAACAATTTTAACAACAAAACATTCACTTGTTGCGCCTCCCCTTAGACTTTTATTTGCAAAGTTGTTTAAAACAACACGATTTTCATTTAAAACATCGTTTTTGAGTGTTTTTGCAGAAAAAAGAACAAATTTACCAAAGAACCCCAACCATTTGCAAATTTGCTGAATGAATTAAACGATGTTAACTTCGCATCGAAGAGAATTAGCGGAAAATGATTTGCTAAAGATGCAATCTCTAAATGAAAACTTTGAAGTTTGCAACGAATGTGCTGCTTTTCCAGTTGCTTATAAGACTGCTGCGCCAGGTGTTAATTTGCTAAACAGCGTAGACAGCGTTGATCCAGCACCTTTAAATAGTGTTGCAGCTCATTACTTAGCTGAAATAGCTGAATACGAAAAATAAATTTAACAAAACTACACTCATTACGAGAATCCACTATCCACTAAAAGCAAAACAATCAAATGTTCCAGCAAAATTTTTCGAGTCAAGGAAAATTAAAATTTTACGCAAATTTACACCACGTCAACAAGCTTTTAAAAAATTAAAGTTGAACGTAACAACATCACGTTTAATAACAACTACATCATTTATTAGCAATAATAAAAAAACAACAACAACTAAATAAGAATCATCAAAGTAGCTTAACTACTGGAAAAACAGTTTAATAAAGTTCTACATATAACAGTTTTTCTTTAATTAAAAAACAAACGGCACAACTTTAAATTTATTAAAATATATTAAAGAACATTTCCTTTTCGACAATTTAAAAATTAAAAAAAATAAAGCTAATCCTTACATCGCGCAAGAACAAGTGTTGTAACAGTCTGGAGAAAAGTTACAGATTCTAATCTAAAGTTCTAAGAAACGGTAAGCTTTTTTATTTCAAGTTGAAAATAACAATATTTTTTTGTGCTTTATAATTTAACCCTACACCAACAAGACATTATATTTTTAACAACCCAACCTTTCAACACCTAAGGTCCTTTTTGCCATTTGTTGTTTCATTATATCTGTGCCGTGGAGCTAAAAGGGCCAATGTCACTTTTTTGCATTTTTGAGTTAATCATTGTATTAGATTTGTTTTCTTGCTCTATTTCACTATGGTAAAACAGCTAAAGTCATACTTAACCCAGAACAGCTTCATAAATAAATTAAATGCTGGCCAATGTCACTGTGAAACCACCTATAAAAGTTAAAGTTCAATTCCAATTTTCTCAAAAGTAAATATTTTGACATTGGCCCTTTTAGCTCCAAGCCACAGACATTATAGAACAAACAAAAAAAGAAAAAACAAAAGACTAACTGCAATTTTCAAGAATTTAATTAAAAACTCAAAATTTTTAAATTTAAGTTAAATCGGGGACAAAAATTTACTTCATTTTAAGTTTGACTCATTTCCTTAAAACATTTTGGCTCGTTTTGTTTGATTTGACTTTTGTTTGGCTTTTACGTTGAGAGATTTTTTTAAGCGCAATCAAAAAAGAAAAAATAAATAATAATTTGGCTTAAAATCGCAGTTTATAAATTTGCAAAGGACCTCAAGGTTTTCTTTCAAAATTACTACTTATATGTACATATATGTTATTTGTTTTAAATGTTTTTATTTTCTAAAACTTTCCTTCTTTATTCTTGGTGTTTTAAGTCTTAATTTGTTTTTTTTTTTTTGTGAAACAGCTTTAAGAGAAAGAAATAAAATGAATACAAAACCAAAACCGAAAATGTAACCTTAAATTCACTCAAAATTGGATTTCGAACATACAAATTCAGTAACGTCTAATAAGGGGTGTTTTTTTTATAGAGGCGGAAGTTTAAGTTACAAAGAAGCAGAGATAAACCTTTTAAATGACTATTAGTTAGAGTAGTTTATAGCATTAATGTTTAAATATGATTTTGGGCATGGGACCGCTACGGCTAGTGCGTATCTAGCGTGACCTGGAGATCCAATTTTCACAAGCCTTTTGCAGTAAATCAGGCCGTATTAAGCCAATAACATAAATTAATAAATAAATATTTCCATACAAGTGATCCATCGTTTCTAGTTGATCTGCATTTCTCCAATTTCAAATCACATGAACGTGGTGTCCCGCATTGTCGTAGTTACAAGTTTTTTACAGCGGATATCAAATGCTCAAAATTTGTTCATTCTTCAAAATCTTAAACTGAATTAATTTTGCATTTAAATTGAACTAGCCAAGCCCGGCGCGCGTTGCTACGCCCCTTAATAAATAAAAATGCATTCTGAATTTTAATTGAATATCAAGTGCAAAAAGCTTAAAATTATAACTTTTTTTTAATGGGCGTGGCACTGCCCACTTTTCTAATCACAAAACTGTATGGTCATGACAGCTCAATATGTGTGGAAAGCTTCAGAAAAATCGGTCAAGTGCAAGTAGCTAAAAATGATAACTAATTTTTTATGGGTGTGGCACTGCCTACTTTTCTAGTCACGAAATTTTAAAGTCCTGACAGCTCAATATGTGTGGAAAGTTTCAGAAAAATCGGTCAAGTGCAAGTAGCTAAAAATTATAACCTTTTTTTATGGGCGTGGCCCTGCCCACCTTTCTAATCACGAGATTATATGGTTATGACAGCTTAGTATGTGTGCAAAGTTTCAGAAAAATCGGTCTAGTGCAAGTACCGCAAAATTAAAACTTTTTTAGGGGCGTGGCCCCGCCCACTTTTTGCCACCCATAAACACTCCCTGGAATGTGTACAACAACTTGCCAAAGTTTGAGTCCGATCGGTTGTACAGTTTCGGACTCTATAGCTAACACACACGCACACACACACACACACAGAGTTTCACTTTTATATATATAGATTAAAATCGTACATATTTTCGAGTCACGTCAATAGTGGCCAGTTAACAGATAATTTTTTTGAGTTCTTTAGTAAATTGAACTGATTGATTATGGATGGCTCCATCCTTTAAAAATCATATTCTTGCATTACTAATGCCTTCCAATTGACTCTGCAATATTCCAACCATCGTTATTTGTGTAGTCATATGGACGGATAATTCCACTGGCCCACAAATCCTACCAAACATTGAGTTTTGCTTAATGTAATGGTGTTTCAAGAATAGCCTAACTTAGTCAGTTAAGTAAAAGTGTGAATTATTCGATGATTTTAGAAATTGTTTAAAAAAAATTATTAAAAAAAAAACAGAAGACAGTGCTGCCAATTTAAAGTTTTCCGCCTCTAAAAAACACGTAACAAGGAGCGCACAACATGCCAACTGGGCATAAGTGTATACTGGTCATTGGCTTGGGCTTTTAGTGCCCCTCCTTTTCAACCTAACCTACATAAATAAGTATATGTATGTGCCTATATTGGCCACAAGTCACCATGGGGTTCAAAAGTTTAATAACTTTCTCGTTTTTATCGCCTGTGTTCTACACTCCGAGTGATTTTATTTCACTCGGAATACAGAATATGGTCGTATATTTTTTTCTTTTAGATTATAAATAAATGAAATGCAAATATTCAAAATAGAATTTCTTTTAACAATAGATATGAAAAATAATGACAAAAAATGAAATAGTAATGAATAATAACAATAAATTAACCCAGTTTTTAGTTTCACAATGATGGGCTCGTCTTAGAGCATTTTCCATAGCATCTTTCAAAATTTATGACTTTAGCTTTTGAGTTTCGGCAACAATGTTGACTTTGTGTTCAAGGATTGTCTCGAACTTGTCTACATATACTCGATCCTTCAAATTACCCCAAAGAAAATTGTGGGGTGCTGACAAATCCGGCAAAAGCTTTGGTCAATTAATTTTCGAATTTCTGGAAATTATTCTGTCTCAAAAAATTTCACTTAAAAGTATGCCTCCTAGTGAAACCACATCTCATGTCCGTTTTTAAGAACTGGACGTAGGAAAAGTTTCAGCAATTCCATCTTCATTATCGAAGAAAGATGCAAAAGGGTTTGATGAATGGCTTTTTGATTTTCAGAACTTTATAACTTACAGTTCTGCTTATTAACAAAGTCATTTAAACTCAAATGAGCTTCACCACTCATAAGCATATTTTCAATAAAGGTGATTTAATTTAAAAATTATTTTAATGTTAAAATTTAATAAAAAAAATTTTAACGTTACCAATGATCTATCTACTGGCTTTGAACAATATGAGAAAATATTACAAGAATAATAAAGGGTCCGCCATCTAACGTTTTTGTGCAACTAGTGCTTATTTCGTGAATGGTAACACTTAGCTCATGTCTGATTTGACAGATAATTAGTTTTATCCTTCCGCTGAACGAATATTGCGACATTACTTTGGCCGATTTTGCCAAAAAAGAACATCTTTTCAGATGAAGCTCATTTTGATCTTGGCAAAATTGTCGCATTTAGGGCACAGAAAACCCGTACGCATACATTGAAAAGCCGATACACCCAAAACGAGTCACTGTTTGGTGCGGATTTTGGTCCAGTCATAATTGGATAATTTTTCTACGAAAATGAGCAAAGAGTGGCCGTAGTGGCGATCGTTATGACATGTTGTTCTATTGTGTAACATTCCATTTTTACTAACCCTAAACTGTCAGCTGTCGAACTGTGTTTTTTTTGGGGGGTTGTCAACACTTTTCTGCACAAATGGCGACAAATTCAAATCTTGTATTTATTATGGGACACCCTTTATAAACGAAAAAGTTATTACATTTTTAAAACCCCATGGTGGCTTTTGACACACTCTGTACTTAAATAGTTCAGAAATATTTTTAAAGCTGAACGGCCTTTTTAACAAAATCAAAAATAACTTTAAAATATGAAGCAGCCGAATCAAATGCTTTGAGGTCTTAAAATTTACTTTTAAGCCGTTGTAACATTTATTCATTTGTTTATTTTAGCCAAATGTATGTTTTTTTCTTATTTTGTTACTTTAATTTAAAAGTTTTAAAAAATTTTACTTCTCTCCTAACGTTGTTTCTTTTGTACTCATTTTTTTCTCTCCTTATCTGCACAAAATTATTTGTTGAATATTTTATATAAATTTTGTTATAGCCAACGATTTAACAACTTTCTTTTTGTTATATGTATATTCTCTTCATTTCAATGCATATCGAAAAAAAAAAATACGCAAAATATTGACAACAAATGAAAATCGCAAAAAAAGAAAGAAAAACAAAAGGAATGAAGTATCCTCAACTAGTATCGCCTCGAGCCGTGAACGCCATCTCAGATTGGTTAGTATCACGTTTGGAGCAATTAGGAGTGGAATCACCACAGATCTATACAAGACTTCTACTATCTCTCTTACAATCGTCAGTTCAAGTAAACGATCCAATTGAGTTCAGCAACTTGGAAGTAAATCAATAGATAATGTTCCGCAAACAAATTTTAGTATAATTCGGCAAAAATCTTATTAGTAAAGTAAAATAACTTTATGTCTTAACTACATGCTAATTCGATTTTATTACCGCAAAATTTTGAAAATCTTTTTTTTTCTATTTCACAACAAAAAAAAAAAAAACTGTCCAACATATTTTAATAACTATAAATGTTTTGACAACTTTTAGGCATTTTTCGCCAATCGCAAGGGAGGTCACAAACGTTTTTATTTACCTTCTGATACTGAGGCCTTAAAGAAATTAAACGCTGTTCAGTGTTTAAGAGAAATTGTATCTAACGACCAGGAGGTAGGCTTGCAAAATGAAACCTAATAAATATTTAATTGAAATATATTTATGTATGTGTGAATGCTTTCTTTTATTGCAGACTGCCACCATCGAAGAATTGGTTGATGAGTTGTGTGAGAAACTAAAGGATATTGAAAAACAAACACAAAATTTAAGCGATCAAGAACATTTTCCCATTGAGACTCAACTCAATAGTAATACTTTTCTACAAACTAACACACAATTGCAAAATCAACTACAATCTACTAGCGATAGCAGCAACAACAGTTATCAACATCATACACGTCATAATCATTTTCATCAACACCATCACCAAAATCAGCAGCAGCAACAGCAAATTACGCAAATTTATAATAATTCGCACGGCACTGCAACACATAGTTATTCGAAACGTCATAATCATTATACAAATCATGGGGTTGCTTTAACAACAACAGCAACAGCAACAACATCAGATGTTTTAAATAACGATTTGGACAACGATCCAAAAAAACGTTATTTTCGTGCCTTTCCGGCTCTGTCTAAGGAAATGGAAGATTCTTTTCGCATCTGGCGTCGTAATGCAAAATCTCTAACTTGGCCCATTGTAGGACGTACAATTATAGTGGATAATAGTAATAATAGCAGTAATAATTCTTCAGCTTCGTTGTCATCTAGTAGTACTAGTTCAATATTATCATCTTCAAATTTAGTTGCAAATTGTAGTGCATCAGCGGAAAAAAGTGGTGAAAAGACATTCAAAGGAGACATAAAAAGTCAGCCAGAAAATAAAGTGAGCGCAGGAACAGTAATAGATAATTTGGGTAGTGGTTATAGTGGTAATATTGGTGGTAGCGACTTGCAGCAGCAACAACAACAACAACAGCATCAAGGAGCAGTAACAAGTTCAAAAAAGAAATCTAAGCGTCGCCGTAATCAAGGTGAGTGAAAAGAACAATATTTTTTTTTAATTATTATTATTATAAAACAAACAAAATCGCATCCATATAAATTTTATTTTTAATTTGAAAAAAAAACAAACAAAAAATCACATTTAAATAACCTATTTTCAGCTCTGTGCAAAGGCAAAAGTATACAAAACATACGAAAACTATCTGCTAGTAGTACATCCAATTCGGTTGGTTGTAATAAATATCATCACTACACGCATCACCGTAATACGTCGCCGGCTTGGGATACAGATTTTAAAGGTTGCTGGGAAATGGGACCTGATTTAATTAAAGAGTTCTTAAGCCGTCAAAACGGCAACAAACGCAATCGCAACAATTCCGATGGCATGGAGCACGATGAGCATAATGAACGTAACCTTTTAACAGAGGTGCCAGCAAGGGATGATGAAATTATGATGAAACGTTACATCGATTTGTCGTTCTGTTGCGATGACGACGACGAAGTCGATAATAAGGATGAGACTCAACAATGTCTTCAGTATGCCGCAGAGGGTGTAGACTATGTTGATGAAGACTATGATGATAACACCTTGTCCTCGGTATCCGAATTGGCTATGGATAATACAAACCCAAAACGTTTGTATCAACGCGAAAGTCAAGCGCATAAATCATTGCCCTGCAATATTTTATTTGCAAATGTTGATGGTGATAACTTGAATGAGACATCCGACTTTGTGGACCCCTTAGACTTTCAACAATTCAAATCTAAATTCAATAGCAGCTTAGAGGCATTGTGGAAAGATGTCGAATCTACGCCAACGTTGGGCACTCAAAAGCCATTTATCGCTCAAACAGCAGATAATTCATTTAAAGTCCATAATTCTACTCTGGGTGGTGGCATATCATCCGCTTTTTATGCCACAACATCACTAAATGCTTTAGCTCCATTCAAGAAAGATTTGTGGAATTTTTGGTCGAACTACAATCAGCAGCAGCAACACTACGATCAAATGGCTAATAAATTATCAACAACGGCTTCAGCTTCATCCATGACTACGACGACACGTTTAGATGAAAGTAGCGCTAGTTCTGGCGCTGGCGCCGATATTGCTAATTCAAGTGATTACTTCTCTATGCCTAGTAATTTTGATGATTTTGATAAGTCGGTGGGCGGTGTACGTCGTACAAATGAGGCTGGTGCTTCGTTGGGTACATATACTCCTTCGTTCAATGTGTTTCTACAAAATTCTATATGGTCAACGCCGGGCGATTGTGTCGATGTTAAAGGTACAACATCGGCGGCTGCCTTAAATACCGAAGAAAGTTTTCCCTTTAAAGTCTGGTATTCAAGCAAAAAACTAAGTCAACTAGATGTGGGTAATGGTGAAAAGGTAAGTAATTGATTTTGTTAAAACGTTCTAGAAAAAACAAGTAAGAGCGTTATATTCGGCCATGCCGAATCTTATATACCCTTCACAACGTGTAGTCACGCAATAACAGTAGTTTGTATCACCATTCCCCATATGAAATACGTACATACATATAAAAAACATACATATATAAAAACATCCCATTGTAAAATTATAAATTTACGTATGTCTGTTAAAAAAAAAATAAAACAAAAATTAAAAAAAAAATAAAAAAAAATTAAAAAAAAAAATAAAAAAAAATTAAAAAAAAAATAATAATAAAAATATAAATAATATATTAAATAAAAAATAAAAAAAAATATAAAAAAAAATTTTTTTTGGCTCAGCTGGGATTCGGTGCCACGTTTTCTCTAACCAGTATACACGTTTGTATGTATGTATGTTGTTGTTGTAATGTTGTTTTTGTGAAAAAAAAATCGAGGTGGTCGTGGGTTTTTGCTCATATCTCAGTTGTTTATGTACCGATGTTTCTGATTTTCAATACCGATCTACTCCCGAATATTTCTGATATTTTAAAACCTCACCCGAGTCCATGCGATATCGGGGGGCTTCAAAAAGTTGATTTCAACATACACACGGACAGACTGACAGAGCTTAATCGACTCCCCTATTCATAAGCTTTCAGAAAATATATACTTTATGGGGTCGGAAATGAAAATTGTAGAAATTTCACACGGAATGACAAACCTATATATACCCTTTTTTACTGTGTGAAGGGTATAATAATAAGTGAATTACATTTTCACGACCTTCCTTAACTCGAAATGTATCATACCATAAAAAAATAAGTTATCATTTTTAGTTACTTGCACTTGAGCGATTTTTCTGAAACTTTGCACTCATATTTAATTCTCATGATTATACAATTTTGTGATTAGAAAAGTGGGCAGTTCCACGTCCTTAAAAAAGTTATATTTTTAGCTACTTTCACTAGATAAATTTTTCTGAAACTTTACACACATACTGAGCTCTCATGACTATATAATTTGGTGATTAGAAAAGTGGGCAGTGTCACGCCCATAAAAAAAGTTATTATTTTTAGCAACTTGAACATCACCGATTTTTCTCAAACTTTGAACACATATTGAGCTCTCATGACTTTACAGTTTCGTGACTAGAAAAGTGGGCAGTGCCACGCCCATAAAAAAAGATAATTTTTAGCTTAGTTTTTTTTATTTATTAAGGGGCGTAACAACGTGCGTCGAGCTTGGGTAGTGTACATATAAATTCTCGGATCATAATGTTGATACCATAATTTCATAGTTTTTTGAGCCGGGACATACATTTATAAGTCGAAAAAGTTTATTAAAAAATAGAAAAAAGAAATAAATCGCGAAAGGTTAAAATGCAAGTGAAAAATTTTTTTGATTGAAAGGACCGCACAATAGAGCCTGAAACCTTGCGTGCAGTTATGCAAAACGCCTGTTTAAGAGCCCAATTGTGCATCGATGAAAATGGTGGTCATCTCTCGTGACATTATTTTTCATAATTAAAATTTAGGTCATACAAAGATAATATTATAATTAAAAAAAAATTTAATCAAAAATATTAATAAACAAAAAAGTTTCAATTTTTACACGCAGGCGTGACTTTTGGTCCATCCTGTATATACTTGACCTAAATATATATAATATTTACGTATTTCTTTGCAGATGTCGACTTTAGTGGCCGATGATGATGTTGATGGTGTAGGCGGTATTACCAACCCGAATGTGTCATCCTCTTCGCTAATGGTCATTAATCCAATTTTAGGTGGTAATCTACAATTTCCTCCCTTTCAAAATCTAAAATGGTCGGAAGGCATTAATGCCGGCCCCACTTACGGTAGTAGTTTACGAACTCATGGCCACCTGCTCACTCATCCTCATGAAATGCAGTCGTTAAGCCATCGCAACGCATCTTCTCTACAGGCTGATAATAATTATGCCAGCTATAGTTCTGCAGCTAACATAAGTGGTGCCACTTGGGAGGCTCCCGCCTATGGACAGAATGCACAACCAGATTTAAAGTCGTGGTGTGCTTCCAATCCCATGTCTCTCACTGAAATGTATGGCAATGATGTATGCGATAGCATTGTTAATCCAGTAGAGGAGAAAATAGGACCTGCGATAACTTTGTCCAATCATTGTGCTAATAGTAGTGGCTTTGTGGCCTATAGTCGAATAAAAGAATGCGGCCTAGTGCAACCGAAACCCGTGCTACCTATGAAGGCAGCAGCACGTCCACCAAAGGATTTCTTAATTGGTGGCGAAGAGGAGGAGAATCTCCTGAATTCAGAACGTACGCACTTTCATCCTATTGAACATTTTGTTGACGGTCATACTTTCGATATAAGCAATGTTTTAGACACGATCGAATTCGAACGCACCGATAGTGGTTTATTGCGTTACGATTCCGATGACTATTTAGAGTATACGCGTAATGATATTTACATGGCCGACGAAGAAGTGGCCACAGGCTCAACAAATTTATTGAAATATGGCAGAACGGCAATTGAAGATAAGAAAGAAGATGGGTTCGTTATAAAATTTCGACTAAAGCGTTCGGGAGAAATAGCATGTCAGACTGAGGAAAAGGATTTGCAATTGGCGTCCGCTAAAATGACTGAATTTCCGGTAACATCTTCACCGCCCTTGGGGGTGAGCAATATGTTTCACAATACATTCTCTCTAAGTCGTCAGGCTAACAATGAAGCAATTATGGCTGCTGTTACCAAAGCTGTGGCAGCTGCCGCCAAAGCAGCTGCCGAAAATCATTTAAATGCCGGCCATTTCTGTAATATGAATGCTGTTGCCACAACAGCATGTAGCACTAATACAATGGAAAATAATTCGGTTTGGATGCCAGATAACAGCATTTGTGATGAAGTAGATTTTTGCAATATAAATCCTATAAGTAGTTTGCAACAACAACAACAAGAGTTGGCCCAAAATTGGTCTATGCAGGAGGTGGAAAAACAATGTCATCAAAGACGTTGTTTGCCACATCAGCAGGAGAAACAACAGCAGGAATTTAAAAGGAAGTTTCCCTCTTCGGTCGATATAGAAAGAAGTGAAGAAAATTCGTTGGATAATACATCATTGCATACTCTTTGGGGTATGTGTGCTGTTTGCAATAGTTGTGAATATGGCAAATCTATGCCAGCCAATCGTTTGCTAAGAGACGAACTACAATTGGAAGCTGATGAAATTATGAGCGACTTACGGTATATGCAAGATTTATATATTGGCGAATCGGATATATTAAACGAAACGACTGGAGCTGAAAATGACCCAAGAACTGATGATAAACTGTATGCTAATGTTAACAAAGAAATGGAAATGAATTCTACGAAAAATTATTGGAATATAAACGTTGACGAAGATGCTGGTCTACAACATGATCCTGTGCAAGTTTCAATGTTACAAAAAGTAAATCAATTAATAGAGGATCTTTTGAAACCTGACAGTACAGCTAAACTCGCTGCACAAGAGACTGTTAAATACGATGAGCTTATCAAAAAGACAGAGATGACAAATAGTTGGAACTTGCAGGTAGATGATCATAACAAAGACAAAAATCTCTGGCGACTTGGCGAGCATGATGGTGGTAATAATATTTGGCAACATAAAACTTTAACAGAGCAACCTCCTGAGGGTAGCGAAACAAAAGAAAAAACAGACACATTTCTCAAGCCAATGAAGCTGCTGAAACAAGTTGGCGGCTCCTTTAATGAGGATACAGAATATAAAGAAAATCTAAGTTGGAAACATGACAATTTGGCTAAAATATGGCAACAAAATATACCTACTTCTACGGAAATCGAGGAAACTTTTTTACGCAAACACAAACAAAACGAAATGGCAAATAATATTATTGACAAAAATTTGCTGTATGAACAACAGCAACAGGAGTTGGAAGAGACTCTAGTTGCTAATCAAACGCTAGTAGAAGAAAACAATCGTAAAAACTTGCAAAGTAGCAACACCCTAACGCCGCCATCACCATTGTCCAATAATGGCTACAAAAGAGTGCAACAGTTTTTCCATAATTCAGCAACAAAAATAAAAATTGCAGCTAACCGTAAGAGACGTCACTCAGCTTCCCAAAATTTGTATCAGCAACAGCATTTGCAATATAACAACAACAATGACAACATAGCCGATTTAAATGCTTATAAGGAAAAATTTAATGAAACAATTAAAGCCGCTAACGAACAACAACAGCTGCACGAAGTGACTACTGCTCCCTACAACAACACGAACATGGAAGAAAAGCCTAGCAAACAGACAATAATCACCTGTAAATATTGGACTACAGCCACAAATGGCACACAATCCTCCATGGATTCGGCAGCAGCTGCAATGATGCTGTTGGCAGCAGCCACTACAAATTCCAACAATGCCAATGACACATTACCGACCGAAAGCAACAACCAAGAACAAGATGTAATGCTAGATGATAATATATTTGGTAATACTTTTTCTTGTCTTATCGATAAAAATGCCTCCATTTTGAAACATGTGACCATGATGACACGACCTTTAACACGTTAAAAAAAACACACACACATTCATATATACACAATGAAAAAAATCAAACTTTTAAAAACATCAATTAATGGTGAGAATATTTCAAAACTTCAATTCCAAAATTAAAAAAAAGATAAAAAATCGCATTAAAAAAATTCATACATTTTTTTCTCTCTCTAACAACTAAACTTTACACAGTAAAAAAAAATGAAGAAAATAGAAACATTTTTAAAATATCATTTTCACAAGATCCTCCACAGATCCTCCCACTTTCTACGAAAATAAAAACTTTTCCTTCCTCATTTCCATTGATTTCTATAAATTTTAGTTTCGTTTTTTTTTTTTTTTTTTTTTTTTTAAGTTATCTTGTTCTTGATATTTACATATTGTTATAAAATAATTTATGATGCACTACATTCTTTAACTGTAATTTAACAATATGAATGGGTTCTTTTTTTATACATTTTCCGTTTCTCCCTCTTGTTTCATTGTTAATTAAAAAAAAAAAAATAATATTTTCTCAAATTTTTGTTACATTCTTATTGTGTTTTAAATTTTGGAAATCTACACCTAAAAAAATCAAAAATAACATTTGAAATTTGTTTGAAAAAATTTAAAAAAAATTATATGTATAATTATAATATAAAACAAAAAAAAAAAAAAATTAAAAAAAAAAATATTTAATCTTGTTCATATATATTTTCATTCTATAAATAAAAAATTTCACCAAACAAACAAAAAAAAAAAATAATAAAAACAAAAAAACAAAGAAAAAGAAGTGTAAAGTTTATAACTTAAATATGAAACAAGAAAACAAAATGAAAAATATTAATATTTAATATCCTTCAAGTTAACAACACAATAAAGGATAATTTAGTAAAAACAACAAAACTATATTAATAATATATTTTTTTTTCTTTAATCTGTTAGTTTAGTTTAGTTTATTTATTTTTTGTTTTCAATTACAACCATTTTCTAGGAGAACTGAAAAGTAAATAATTGAAAGTAATTGTTATTAATGGGCAGTATCTGTAAGTAGCAATAAGTGTTTAAATCACTTGCAATATCAATGGCTTATAAAGTCAGTCAGTAAGTCAAATTTTATGTTGAAAAGTTTGCTTCATAAAATTTTTAAAATTTACAATTTCTTTTTATAAGTTGTTAAATAATTTTTTGCTTGCCCTTTTTGCTAGGCATCAGTCTTTTAAGTTTGAGTTTTTTGTTTTTGTTGCATAATGTTGTATTAAAAAAATTTGTTTAAATTTCAATATATTAACTGGCGTATGTGTAAAACATATTTTAGGCTTCCTTTTAAGACTTATTCGACAGATGTTTGTTTTACAGAAATTTGTCAAATAAGCCTTCAGTAAACCGAAAATATTTTTTATGAATGCGGCAGTTTAAATTTGGCATTCTTGCTAAAATTTACCATATTATTGAGCTAATCTCAAAAACATACCTTTATGTATGGTTAAACAATGTTTAATTGGAAAAATCTTGTTTCTTTTCTGCTTTACTCTTTGGGGATTAATTTTTGATGAATTTATTTCAAATATATCGTCTATATTTCTGTATCTTTTAATTGATATTATATGATTTTTTTTTAAGCTTGAGATCACTTTTTTGTCTTTTTATAAAAAATTTTTTATTAATGACCAATATTTCGCTACCAAACAATGGGTAGCTTCTTCTTCTTCTGTTCATTAATAAACAATTTTTTTTATAAAAAGACAAAAAAATGTTCTCATGCTTGAATGAAAATCATATATTATTTTCTATGTCATGGAATTCGAAATTATGTGAAATTGAAATCGACAAATATTTTCAACTAGAAAAGCACGGCGCGCGTTGCTACGCCCCTTAATGAATAAAAATGCATTCTGAATTTTAATTGAATATCAAGTGCAAAAAGCAAAAAAAATTATAACTTTTTAATGGGCGTGGCACTGCCCACTTTGCTAATCATGAAATTGTAGTCATGACAGCTCAATATGTGTGAAAAGTTTCAGAAAAATCGGTCCAGTGCAAGTACCTCAAAATGATAACCAATTTTTTATAGGCGTGGCCCCGCCCACTTTTTGCCACCCATAAACACTCCCTGGAATGTGTACAACAACTTGCCAAAGTTTGAGTCCGATCGGTTTTACAGTTTCGGAGTCTATAGCTAACACACACAGACAGACAGAATTTCACTTTTATATATATAGATTGAATTTTTGTAAAAATGGACGCAGCTTTTCGTTATTTCAAAAGGAGTTTAAGTATAGGAAAGTAGTGGTCTTCAAAGTTTGAGATTTACAAAAGAAAATATTTGTATGAACTTTGAATATGGGACCGTTTTCAAAATTGGATCGTTTTCAAAATTGGATCGTTTTCAAAATTGGATCGATTTCAATTTCACGTGTTTTCGATTTCCATGACTTGGCCGTATGAATTTATTTCATTTAAAAAATTTACGAAAACAATTAATTTGTTTTGTTAAGGAAACATTTTCTATGTTGGCAGCAAATTTTTGTTACAAAAATGTGTGTTGCCTCGTTAACAATTCCATATTAGAATACACTTTCAAAGTGGTGTTTTGAATTTTATTATTGGGAGTTGTTGGTTATAATATAAAAAAGAAGAAATAGTAACCAAAATCAATATCAATAAAAAGTGTTCTCAAATAAGAGAAATTCGATGTCGATGATATTCGGTGGCGGCCAGGCTCTTCTATTTACAAATGTCACTTCTGTTGTTTATTGTTCAGTTGCAAATGCTGACAGAACTTTGTTCAAAAAAAAAAGTTCCAGTGCACACGTAAATTGTCCTTAAATGGGGTTAATTTTTCTTGTGGAGTTTTTAAAACTAGCGAGTCTGTTGTTTAACCGCAATTGACTAATTATTTTAATTCAATATAATTTGGGTAATCGCTTAAATTCAGTCGAATCTATGTTTAAGGGTCATTGAAAGTTGAACCACTCGCATCTGAACCGCCGTATTAAGCGTTGTACCCAGCTTACTTTATAAGATTTTGTTTGCCATCAGGTATACTTATTGGAAAACCAATAGTATAGTTATTAACTTTCATACCCACTATTCTATGATAGATTTTAACAACCTATAGATTTAAATTAACTTAATATGATTTTTCCAAGCTTGAGATCCACTTTTTTAGTTTTTTTATAAAAAATTATTTATTTTAACCAATATTTCGCTACCAAAACAATGGGTAGCTTCTTCAGGGTAATATGTATACAAATTTTATAAAAACAAAAAAACAAATTCCATTTAACATTTTAAATTTAATTATTTAATTCATTATTAGCCTTTAGTTAAAGAAAACAAAAAAGAAATAAATAAATTTCTTATTATTGAGCATTTTTTAAAAGCAACTTTGATCTTTGACTGTGTTGACCGAAAACAACTTATAAAAGTAATAATTTGGTGTTACCATGCACCTTTGATTAAAAATTGCGCTATTATCAACTTTATTCCTTAGAATTACTTCTAACTAAACGTTAACTAAAGCTTAATACGTTAATAAGTTAAAAAATTGAAAATTCTGTTCAAAAAAACTTTTAACACTCACGAAAATTTTGACAGCTTTGCCTACTCATAGAATGAACTCAATATTCGGTACCCAGCAAAGATCAAAATAGCCACTGGGTAGTATGACTTAAATATCTTTATAAATTGAAGAAAACATAAAGAGAGGAAAAAAATTTTCCTTAAAATTTTGTATTTTAAATCTCTGCCCATTATAATGACAAAGCAACTCAAGTCGAGATAAGAAAATCTATAGATTTCTTTATCATTAAAATTAAGATCTGGAAGATGTTTTATTTGCACTGATTTAAGATAACATGTGCGCACAACATGCCAACTGGGCATAAGTGCATACCTGTCATGGGTTTGGGCTATTAATGCCCCTCCTTTTCAACCTAAGATATCACGTATTAGAAAGTGTTAACTACATTATTATTTTATTTTTTAATTTTCTGAAATACTTGAAAATTTAATTTAAAAAAAGTCTTATCTTAAGTCGGCAGTAAAAAAAATTCTTATTGTTTTTCAATAATCCTTGTCTTGCTACTTGTTATAGAATAATTATTGTTTGATGTGTTGATTGTTCTTTTGTAAAAAGGCCACAGTAACATACATACTTTTCAAAATATGTAAAATGGCATATAGCATAGTCGAACTGCTTAGAAAACGGAGTAGTGTATATGTTTTTCTTCACATAACTAGATTTTTTTTTGTATTAATTAATCATCCTACTGTTCCAACACCGTTTGAATGAAGCTAAGGGAAGTACACCATCCACCTCAAAAACAACATTTCTTTAGAAAGTGTTTTTTCAATAATAAAAACTTTTAAGGGAGAAAAACAAAAATTTTGTTTTTTGAAAACTCGCATAGTAAAATCGCGTTTGGTGGGGAACAATTTTGAATCGAAATCACCTAAACTAGTGATTTTTATTAATTGCACAATATTTTCCACCACAAGTGATGTTATGCCAAATTTTTCATATAAATAAGTTATATGCCTAATGTACATCTACGCTTTCAGTTGAATATGTAATTTAGCCAGTCGGATCTGTTACGGTTCTAATGTTATCGCTTTAAATAAATCATAGCACTGTCATTATATTCGTATTGTATTTTAAACAAATTGCAATAATATTTACAAAATCAAAACTCTAGTCGAAATGCCAAAAAAAACAACTTTAATCAAGCATTTTCAGTTCTCCTAAAGCTATTTTCAGACGACATTAACTAGTACAGAGATGCAGCAAAAATCTCACCTGTGTGCAGAAAGTAAAGAACTTTTTTGTTTATTGAATGATCATTGGAAAACTAAAATTCTAGTGTTTTGATTCATTGCATTGTTGTGTAACACAAGGATCGATGAATAAAATCTGAAAAAAATAAAAAAAGGGTGTCCCGGCGGACTAGTCAGCTGGTCTTAAGGTTGCGAGTTCGATTCCCGCCAGAGACTCTGGGCTGGTCTACTTCTCTGTCTCTTCTATTCTTACTATTCTATTCAGGTATCAATATAATGGACCCAAGCTACATACCTGTTCTACCTACCTGCCTACCTATTAAAAACTTGACTTTTGGCCCATCCTGTATAAACTTATAAAAGTATTTAACTTTAAATTCGATCTGTACCCAAACAAATGCAGCATTTTTTAAAACAAACTCGGCATTTTTGAAATTAAAAAATCAGGCTTTTTTCTAAAATGATTTTGATTTGTAAAATACTTAATTTCAATTGAAAAACACTGAATTTGATTTGGAAAATTCTGAATTTAAGTTGATTGAGGTCTAATTTAAAATTAAAAACCTTTATGCATGTACATATGTTCATTTGTAAATCAGGCAACTGGGCGGTTATGGCGTAATTCGATTCGAAAATAAGATTCTTTAAATTAACATGCTTTGTACAAGGTTATTTTTTAAATTTTTTTTACAGAGTTAACCCTTAACGTCCCAGCAAAAAAATCTATGACAAAAAAGTGATTTTGCAGGAGTTCAACTGGTGACGAAGTGATTATATTTAGGTGAAAACACTAATGATTTTAACATTAGCGTGTCATTGGCGATCATGTGTTTACATGAATATTTTAATGAACTGCACTCCATTCTAATAAGTGCATGGAACTCCTTCATATTTGGTGAAAAGCATCGGATATTTCATGAGTTGAATTTGTTTGTTTACATGAATTCTTTAAGATATTTTGCATGATGTTGCATTCAATTTTAAGCATATTATTTATGACAAATTATTTTTCAGTTAAGAAGTCATTTAGAATTAATGCTTTTACACAATTGATTTAGAAGTCTTGTAAATGTAATTCGCCTTGCACTACTTCCAATTTTTTTTGCTGGGGTTTTAAATCTTCTTAACTCAAATTGTTTAAATAAGTAAGAAACCTACTTCATTCTTCAGTTTATATTCAAAATCTTTTGATTATCATAAGCATCATTAATAAATTATTTTTATAAAAACAAAACCCAAATATTGTCGTCTGAAAATGTCTTTGAAGCAAAAAAAAAATATTATTAGACAAAGAACTTTATGTATTTTGGCCTAATATTGTAAAAACCTATTGTGTTCTAGTTTATCTTATCTATATATATATTTATGTATAAGGAACATATTTTCTAATAACAATCAAACTTTTTTTTTTACTATTTTCTGTTATTTTTTTTACAAAAAAAAAAAAAAAAAATTTAAAAATCTTATATATTTTTGTTTTCAATTACTGTATAGTATTTCCTTTGTTACCTTTAATGTACATATGTTAAACAATTTTTTCTTTTTTTTTTTAATTTGTTCAGCAATATTTTTTTTGTTGTAAAGCCCTTAAACATCACGAAATGCTTGTTTAATAAAAGATTCGCAAAACAAAAATTGTTTTGTAAAATCTAAGAAAAAAAAAAAATTAGGTATTTTTAAGGGTTTTACTGCTGTATTCATAAAAAATATTTTAGGTTTATTAAAAGCTTATTTGACAGATGTTGCATAGAAATTTGTCAAATAAGCATTCAATAAACCTAAAATATTTTTTATAAATACGGCCCTTAGTATTTAATTAAAACAAAACACTAACAAAACAAACGAAAAAAAAAACAAAAAAATTAAATATATGTATAACAGCTAAATAAAAAGCTAAAACACAATTTCAATTTATATAAAAAAAATAATAATAATAAACAAATACATACATACATTAATGCAAAAGCAACAAATTATAGTAGTAAAAATATTTTGTAAGTAACTACTATAATTTACTTTTACAAAAACTAAAATTATTACTCTTACAAGAAATATTTTTTTTTATATAAAAAAAAAATTTAATGGAATTTTTTTTGGTTCTATTACTATCTTAAGGAGCTAATACACGGCATGTTTTTTACGTCTGACTTGTCAAATTCCACACTGCTAAATACGAACATGTCGTGTGTTACCTTTAAAATATTACTTCTGCAAAAAAAAACATGTGTTGAGACATCTGACAAAATTTTAATTAGAGCGCGCTCTATTTTCTTCTGTAAAAACATGTGACATCAGCCGTTGGCAGAAATCTCTGCTGCTGCAAAGCGGTCAGCGTAAAAGTACAATTTTGACAGACATATAGATTTACATATGTATGTATGTCTCATAAATTTTAAAGTCAGATGTAAAAAGCATGCCGTGTATGATAGATAGCCTTTACAAAAGTTAAAATAAACAAAAACAGCCTGTTTATTTAAATGCGAACAAAGTTTTCTTTTTTACTCGTAAATGTATGGAAAACAAAAAACAAACAAAAATTAAATTTGTTTTTGTTTTAAATATTTTTATAAGACAGACAATTTGATTTGCATTTAGCTAGACAGACAGTTTCTGCCTTTTCTTTTAACAACATTTAAAAACAAAAAAGTCTTTTGTATAGCTGCATATATAATATAAAAATATTTCAAAATATTTATACATAATTAAAATGAATTCTATAATTTATTTATTTTTTTTTTGCTTAAAATTTTAACCCCCCGACATTTATAATAAACTTTTTAAGTTAGAAAACAAAATTTTCATACGAAAAGGGGTGACTACGTAAAGGGTTTTCAAATAAGAGTGGCTCCATTGTGACAATGACGTTCTTTCAAAACGTTAATTAGTTTGCATGCAAACAAAGTAAAGTGTTTCATAATGCAAAAGTACAAAACATTTACTAGTGCAATGTAGCAACAAGTAGTTAAGGCCTCGGTTTTAATGTTTATGCACCATCGCCTTCCAAATTATGTAAGATTTGTTGTAAAACTTTTGAGTTTCTTGATGAGAGAGTAAAAGATAATGGTCACCTTTTTCATTCGTATTTCCTCTTGCATCAATAAATGTTTTACAATATGGGTCTAAATTACGGCATTCGAATGTGATCGAAATAAGAAAATTCTTATTAGAATATTTATACCTAAAGCAAAGCGAACTCGATCGTTCGAGTAAAATTTCAACCGATATCGAATGCTGGGGCCAAATGTCAGCATGCGATTGTGATCGAAATTTGGACATTCTTATTCGAATCTTTATACCTAAAGCACAGTGAACTTGATCGTTTGAGTAAATTTTCGATCGTAATCGAATGCTGTAATTTGGGTCGTGTAATTCGACCCCTGGACGATGACAACACATGGTTGCAATTTTACGCTATTTTGCCTATGTATACGATTTAAGTTCCAAATCACATTGTGACAAATAAGTCGCCGTTTACATTATAAAACATGTGTTGCGAAACTTTTATTCGTTTTTATAATACAAGAGGAAATCATTTTTAAAAGGGCTACACAGTTTCATGTAGATCATATTCTCTTTTGTATTTCAAAGTCGTCATGATGTTAAAGAAGAAGAAGAAGAATTTAAGCGTATAAAGACTTATTAAATAATTTATGGAACTTTCTATATGGCTTTTACACATGTCACATGCACATGTCTTATTTATTTTTCTATTTTTATAGTGTCCAATTTCACGATGACTTTATTGCATGCCTGCTATCGTATCAAATTAATAGCAAAGTGTGTTGAGGGGAAAGAGTAATAAACAAAAAGGCACGTTCTTTGTTTTTTTCTATATATCTCTTTACACTCTTGTGTTCCTATCAGGGTACACTTATACAGGTGGCGGTGCCAGCCCAGCTGATTATTGTGATTTGTGAGCCAATGTTCGTCCAACTCTATATAAAAAAAAGAGATTTTAGTGCCAAGAATTGTCAAACTCCATTTAAAAAAAAAGAGAGCCAAAAATTGCTCTCCTTTACGCTATCACCTTATGTAATTACACCATGGTTCCTATTAAGCTTTATTCCTCTTCTTTTGTGACGTGACAAGTTGAGAGAAATAAAAAGCGTAAAATCTACTACAAATATAAATATTTTTTTTTAAATAAAATCAAATTTTTCTAATAAAAGATTTCTTTTTATTTAAAATAATTTGTATTACCAATATCTAGATCTGTATTCAAAATTTTTATATTTTCCTTATCATGAGCAAGCAACTAAACTTTAACCCATTGATTATACGAAAAGAAATAAAAAAAAAAAAATAATCATCGTAAAAATGTGAAAGGTTTTCGATAGCAGCTTTAAAAGAGAATTGCAAAAAGTCATGTCATTTAAAGTCACCGTATAAAAGCGGCCATACATTTCAATCAAAAATATATTTAGGCATAACGAATTGTAAGTCTGTACCGCTTTCTGTTACATTCTCTTTCTCTAGCCTAAAAATAAGGATTCATAATAATGAACCTGTATTTATTTTGAACAAATTTTCTTTTCAATTATGTGAGAGTGAAAAAGAAAGAAATAATAATCGGTTCATACCATGGTGTAATTACATAACGTGATAGCTTAAAGGAGAGCAATTTTTGGCTCTCTCTTTTTTTATATATGGAGTTTGACAGTTCTTGGTACTGAAGTCTCTTTTTTTATATATAGAGTTTGACAAACATTAGCACAATAAAAAAACAATCAGCTGATACCATGGTTCATACTTGAATGCACTTAAAATTCGTTTTGTTTTGTCTTTCCTAATTTCAAAAAAAAAAAAAAAATCTGAAAGAAAACTCTTTCAGTTTAAGTAGAGACTTAAACGTACATAATATAAAAGTCGGCTAAATAAGCTAATTATCTTAGCAAAACTCTGTACAAACTTTGTATTGATACGTTTTTGAAGTTAGCCAGTCTGTGTTGGGGGAGGGGTGTTAATTTTTGCTTCTAGTCAAATCTGATTGTTATAATTATTATTAATGTCCAAGCATCATGTCAAGGTCTTAATAATAAAAAAAATAAATGTTAGAGCAATAATGTGAACTAGACAGTTACCAAGAACGCACAATAACAAATAAAAACTGCTTTTGTGTTGTTATGTAAAGTCCCAGAATTATGCTAATAATTTGAAATTAACCGATGACGAAGGTCAACGTTACTGATAAAATTGTGTGGAATCTTATAAAAAGTTGAAAAACTTAAATGCACATTACCAAGCGATGACGCTATGGTGTCATAATTCATATTTTTTGTTTTCAAAATTAAGCCGCCCTTAACAGAAAACCCTTTATTCATATAAATACGTATATATGTATTTATATATACATCGATATGTATATAAATTTAAGCTTTTTATATTAAACATACATAATACATAATTTATAGACCACTGTGCGGTACGCGAAATTATCGTATGTTACAAAAACAAAATTTTACTGGAGATCCTTTTTATTTATAAAAACGTAAATAACACTGCTACATACGATAAAATGTACTCAGTGTTATCTCCATAACTAAAACAGTTATCGCTATAACATTTTGTCAGCAGATGGATTAATGGAGTAGTATAACCAATTTGCATAAAAAGTCGATTTCTAGAAAAACGTTACATACGATAATTACGCGCACAGGCGTCGATATATATATTAAAATTATAGGTTTTATAAAATTTGTAAATAAATGTTGTTAATATTTAGTATGTACCAAAAAAAAAAATCTACATAATACGTTTTTCTTTTTATCTAATCACTAATACATACATATGTACGGCAATGTATGGGCGTATGTATGAAGATAAATTTGGAAATTTTTTTATAAAATTTTATACACACCTATTTATTTTAAATACCGTGTATAACTTTTCATTGAAAATTTCTAATCAAAGTTGGATTTAGAGAAACTGATAGTCATTATATACATATGTATGTATGTATGTACATAAACTGACCACTTATTTGTAACTTGGGTTAACTTAAGTTTATCCTCAAGTTATGAGTTGTTCGCCTGTCACTTTGTACATAAGTATGTATAATTTTTTTTTTGGCATGTACTAAAAATTAATGAAATTTATTTAAACAATAAAAATAAGAAATTTATTTAAGGAAAAAGTATAAATTTATAGACAAATTTAACTAAACCATATTTTCATTAAATCGATATACATACAAACATATACATACTAACATGCATAGTAGTGTACATAGTAGGTATATAACAGCAAAAGCAAAAAATAATAATAAAAAAAACACAATATTTTAATTACTATTAAATTAAAATACAATTAAGTTAAGAAAAAAAAATCTTGAACACAATCTTGCGAAAAAAAAGCTTTAAAAAATGTTCACTAATAAATCTGGGGCCGAATTACGGCATTCGATCACGATCGACATTTTACTCGAACGATCGAGTTCGCTGTGCCTTAGGTATAGAGATTCTAATAAGAATTTGACAATTTCGATCACGTTCGAATGCTGTAATTCGGCCCCAGTACAATAATGTGAAGCAAATATTAATTACGAAATCATCAATACGCCTTTTTGCCGATACGATACCAATACTCAAGAAAAATATATTGACCATACCGATGATGTGCGTATTGAATTCAAATTAACAAAAACAGTAACAGTAGAGTTTTTTATTATTATTGTAAAGCATTGTACAGCATTAAAGATTATTTATTCTTATTTAAAGTTGATAATAAAAAGATTTTTGTTAAAAAAAAGTAAAAAAGGTCAGCGGTTTTTTAAGTTTTGCAAAATTAAAAAAATTTTAATTTTTTTTAAACAACAACAACCATGTGTAAGATAATTTCACACTAACTTTTACTTCTGTACTACCTCTAATCAAAGACAATAGACTATATATATAGTCTATTGTCTTTGCTCTAACCAAGTGCGTAAATTTTTGAACCACAACAAGCAATTTGTTGTATTTTTTAATACCTAACAAAAAGTCGGCAACCACGGCTTTATGCATTTCCAATTTGTTTTCTAAAAATTCACTGCCTGTTCAACAATGTCGAAAGAAAACCCAAGCGAAGTTTCATTCGTACAAATATATTGAAAACAACAACAAAAACTAAAAATTTGTTTTTGTTTTCAACGTATTTATACGAATGAAATTTCACTTGAGTTTTCTTTCGACATCGTTGAACAGGCAGTCAACATCTTTTATATCTGTGGCTTGGAGCTAAAAGGTCCAATGTCACTTTTTTGCTCTTTTGAGTTAATCATTGCATTGGATTTGTTTTCTTGCTCTATTTCGTTATGGTAAAACAGCTAAAGTCATACTTAACCCGAAACAGCTTCATAAATAAAATGCTGGCCAATGTCACTATGAAAGCATCTATAAAAGTAAAAGTTCAATTCGAATTTTCTCAAAAGTAAATATTTTGACATTGGCCCTTTTAGCTCAAAGCCACAGATATAAAAATGTTGCTCACATTAAAAAGAGTTAATGCACGCAATTTCGCAAGAGTTAAACCGGTGACATGAATAGCTTTAGTAGTCTTAAATTTAACCAAAAATAAAAAACGATTTCGTTTGACCTACCGCTGAAAATAGACTCTCTCAGATGCGACAAAACTCATTTAAAAACCAGCGGCTTTAAGTCTCTAGATAAACAAGGTAGCGCAAAAACTAACACCCGATGTTCTTTTTGACTGTAATTTTTGTAATCAATTGAAAACTTTAGTTTTGCTTTTGGTTTGTGTCTATTCAAGTGCCTAACATGGGGCTTGT
Organism: Phyto melanocephala; assembly: GCA_941918925.1. Taxonomy (NCBI): domain Eukaryota; kingdom Metazoa; phylum Arthropoda; class Insecta; order Diptera; family Rhinophoridae; genus Phyto; species Phyto melanocephala. The sequence continues at coordinate 120,760,861 of OW799234.1, read as the reverse complement.
ACAAGATGATTGTTCACTAGTTTCTTTAGTTTGTGGATGATCAGGTGTGAGTTTACAAAGACATGTTTTTTTTAAATATTTTTCCCAACTTCTTTTACGCGCATTTAAATTAAACGTAATATGTAAAACAAATATGAGCTGTTGCCAGCAAAAAGTTATCGTTTGAGCGTCATTGATTTCTTTTTTTGTTTTTGAAGAATCTTGAGAAGAAAAAGTCATGATTTCGACACTCATCATGTAAAAACCTGTATACCATATACTGTTGCTTATTGACGTTTGTTTAGTATCAGTTACTTTCACATGTGTCAAATATCGATAGGGCGTTGACTTTGAAATCTAAGGTATTTCTCGACTTCTCACAAACTATTTGTCAAAATGCATTAAAAAAATAAGCATTGAAAATAGTTAAGCCATTTTTATAACTTGCCTTTAGTTAAAGGGGGGATTTTGTCGAACCGATAAATGGCTTCACATTATAAAGTCTTTATTTATTATTTTTTTAAGCATTAAATAATATTAAAATTAATATTAATAATAATAAAAAATATAAGTTGTAATAATGCAAATCTATTTATCGGTCCGACAAAATCCTACCTTTTACTAACGGCAAGTTGTAATAATGGCCCTTAATGTTTTTTCATAAAAAAAACTTTAAAAAAATATTAAAGTATCGTATCGACAGTAAAAATATCAGCCCGATACCAGTATATTGAAAAACCTGTAGTATCACCGATATATCGGTATCGAATGCATCCCTAATCTAAATGCAGAATGAAAAAGAAAAATAATAATAAGTTAGCCTAGGGGCAAATTATGACATTCGATCATGATTGAAATTTTTAAGTTCTAATTAGAATCCCTTTTCCAAAAGCACAGCGTACTCGATCATGATCGAATGCCATAATTTGCCCCCTGTTCGGTTTTCCGAGTGACTTTAAATTGTTAAGCATTAGCATTGCAGCGTTGTTGTTTAAACCAGCATATTCTTGAATAGTTGAAAGCAAATTTATGTATAAATTTAATATTTTCATAATTTATTTTTTTTTTTAATTTTTAATTGATTTTTCAAGCTCGAGGTCTTTATAAATATTTGTTGATTTATTTATTATTTATTATTCCAAATATTTTTATGTTAGAAAATTATATAAAATTTTGTAAAAACACACAATTTCTTTCCTGAAGATGCTACACAAAGGAGTAGCGAAATATTGAATAATAAATAAATCAACAAATATTTATAAAGACCTCGAGCTTGAAAAATCAATTAAAAATTTTATAAAATAAAGGTCAAATAAGAGCAATAAGAATTTATTTTTTTTTTTCGTTGAAAACAAAAATATATTTAAAATTTTCCTTTTAATGTTAAAAAAAAATTTTTTTTTTTAATTTTTAAAATTTTGCAAACTAGAAGTACGTAAATACACATTTAGGACTAAACTTGTAAGTGGTAGAAAAAACTTTAGTAACCTCCTGTTTAAGGACTCAAAATGAAAATTCATGTTAAAATGCATAAAGATGTCTTAAGTTTAAAATCAAACTAAAAAAACTTTTAAAACTACAGTAATTAAATAATAACTTAAAGTCAAATATTTAAATTTGATAAAAACATAAGTTAAAAATAATGAAATTAATTAAAAACTAATGAAATTACAGTTTAGTATATTTTATACTAACAAAAGTATAAAGAAGATAAATATTCTTAAAAAAAAAACAACAAAAACAAAAAATCTGGGGCCAAATTACGGCATTCGAACGTGATCGAAATTTTACTCGAACGATCGAGATCGCTGAGCTTTAGGTATAGAGACAGCGATCTCGATCGTTCGAGTAAAATTTCGATCATGATCGAATGCCGTAATTTGGCCCCTGTTTATTTCATTATGTAGACTATTGATAAACTTCTGATAGTATATTTGATACAAGTCCTTTATTGTTAAAACATTATGATTTCTTTTGTTTTTTTTTCCATGTACTGTTTGAAAAAGTTTTTATAATTGTATTGTCATTTTATTTATATTTAAACTGAACTATTATTATTACTATATTGTATATATTGAAATTTCTATTTTTTTTTTAATAATTTAATACATAGTACACCACCACCCCACTTACAACAGCCCATAGAAAATAACCACCCACTTAAAACACTAAAAAAAACTAAAATTATTTATAACTAAACATAAACTAAATAGCAAAGTTAAATAATATAAAAAAAATAATTAAACTAAACTTAAAACATTAAACAAGAAATTCATTTAACTGAAAAATAAAACAAACAAACAAAAAAACAAATAATTTGTCTTTAGGGAGATGGAAAATAAATTATTGTAATAAAAGTATTTAGAAAAAGAAATGAAAGTATGAAAGTATTGTAGGTACATTTTTCTAAAATATATTTAAACGAAAAAATCTGAAACTTAAAAACCAAAAAAATAATAAAAAGCTTGAAATGTTTATAAATTATAATTTTAATGTGTGTTTTTTTGTTGAGGTATCAACTTAAAGCATTTTTAATTTATATATTTAATCTTGTAGATACTACGCTAACTATGTATGTATGTATAAGTCGTCATTACCATTGTCTTATTATTAAAAAGGAAACTGATCTATGTACATTAGGGGTACAACCAAGATAAGGCCCTATCACCACGCTGTAGCCGATGTTGTGCTGAAACCGAAAAATGTTACCTCAGATCATTTCGAAACAAAAGCGTTCCGCGTCGAAGCCGATTTCTGAAAGCCCTTTAAGATTTTTTTTATTTTTTCCAAATTTTTTATTTTTTTTCAAAATTTTTTATCTTATAATTATTTAACTTTTTACATTTCTTAATGTAATTTATGATTATAATCAAAATTACAATCTAAAAACTATCTTTGTAAAGTGAAATTAACTTAAGATTAAGAGTTACTGATCCCAAACTTGATGGAATTTGACACGGAATTTTTTTTAACTACTATATCGAAAATCTAAAGATGCAGTTCTTATTGTTTTTTTATGCACTACATGGTATGGATAGGGCCATTTTGACATTTTCAAAAATTGTAAAAAAGTGGTTTCCCTAATGTACATATGTATTGTAGTTTATAAACATATTTTTTGTTTGTTTAAGTTTAAAACATTTTGGGCAATTATTACAACTTGCCGTTAGTTAAAGGCAGGATTTTGTCGGACCGATAAATGGCTTGGCGTTATAAAGCCTTCATTTATTTTTTTTTTTTTTATCTATTAAATATTATTATTTTAATAATAATAACAATTAAAATTGAAAGTTGTAATAATGCGAAGCTATTTATTGGTCACAAAAAATCCTACCTTTAACTAAAGGCAAGTTGTAAAAATGGCCCTTAATATTTTATTAACGTTTCAAATACATACTTTCCACTTGCAATAAATATTATTCATCAATGTGGTTTTTTACAGTTTGTCATTTCTTTTTCTCTCTATTTTTTTCACATTTTACTATTTCCCTTAATTGTAAATTAAATTAAAAAAACACACACCCACACACATCAAATAAAAAATATGTAAACATGGATAGCAAAAAAAATGTTCACATCTAAATCAAAAAAAAAAAAATAATAAAGTAGTTTTAATAGTTCTATAATTTAAAAAAAAAAACAAAAAATATGTAAGAAGATATTAAAACAAAATGTGTACTATACATACAAACACATGTACATAAATACATACAAAAATCACTTATTATAAAATTAGTCCCTACACTTAAAAAAAAAAATCTTTTTTGTTTGTCATTTAAAACTTATGTATGTAATAAAGTTGAACAGAAATAATTTTATTTGAAAACAAGTTATTTTATATTATTTTAATTTCATTAAAAATTTATGAACAAGGATATGAAAATTTGTTTAAAAAAATATTCTTGTGGTAGAAAGATGGCATAATAATTAACACTATAACACTTTATATAAAACAAAATAAAAAATAATAATAATTATCATAAGGCTCTTATAATTTATATGGTATTCTACAAATAAAAATAAACAGTTACAAAATAGCAAACAACTAAAATGTATGTTGGAACTTGTTTAAATGTAGCTACAGTAAGAGGAGTCTTAAATAATAAAAAATTTATTATTTTAATGAAAAACGAACGAAAAAAAAAATAAAAAGCAAAAAAAATTAATTAAGACAAATAAACACAATTAATTAAAATACATGAAAAGATAAAAGAAAAACTAAAAACAAATTAAAAAAAAATTTTTTTTTGTTTAAAAATAATTTGAAATACAAAACTTAAATCAAGCTTTAAACAAAAATAATAAAAAAAAGTAGAGGTGTTTGTGCCTTTTTTGCAAGAAAAAAAGAAACAATTTTTTTAATTTGAAAAAAAGTTTAAACTTGATGGAATTTGGAAAATTTAAAAAATTTACTACTAGTGGTGTTTGTTTACTCTCGAGTTTCACTAGTAAAAATTTATGTTATAAAAAATACCACAACTTGCTAAAACACATCAATCTTATTAAACACGGTGCACTGTACCCAATAAACCAAAAAAACAAATAAATTATTTAATATAAATTGTAAGGCAAGTTTACACATTTTCAAAACTCAGAAATAAATTTGTTTCCTTGTGTTATTTTTTTTTGTTGGATTGAAAAAAAAAAACAGTTTCAAAAAATATTTGCTAAGCCTGTATGTATTTCATAGTTTTTGTTTTTATTATGCTATTACTCATTTAAAATCCCTTTTTTTTATTCATAAAAATAAAAAATATAAAAAAAAAATTGGAAATTAATCAATCAATCTCCTAACACTAAACAAAGTTTCATAAACAAATTAAAAAAAGCAAAAAAAAAACAAACAAATACATTGATAAAGATCCACCAAATATCAAACATTTGAATAAATTGGAAATAAAGTTTAAAAATGCAACTTTCTTAAATGCAACAAAATTTGAAAAAGAAATTTTGAATTACATTTTAGGAATGTTGAAAAAACAAACAAATACATATGTGTGTTCTTTTAATGGAAAATATAAGATTTTTTATATGTTCATATGTACATATGTACATATGTATATAATAATGTAAGTATTTATACATCGTTGTTGGGGTCAATCAAAATAATCAAAATCCATTTAGCTTACCTTTTGCCTTAAATATGTCCTTTAAACGGCTTAAAAATGTATTGCATGCTGCACGAACGGGACAAATTTCCAAACATTATATTTGATGAAAAAAGATTTCCTATTAAGCAAGCAGTTCGTAAACTGCACATGTTTACTTAACTGAACATACTCACGAAAATTATAGCCTGCGAAAAGCCACCCGAATAAATTTTCCATCTCAAATTATCATCAGCTGTGACCACTAATGGACGCTTTCCAATGGTTTTCATCGAGCCTGTTGTCAATACTACTTACGCAAACAATTCGGTCGTATACCATTGACGTTTCAACAAGGCTCGACACCGTCTTAAAAAGTTCGTGTGAACTAAGAATGTTTATAAAAACAGTTTCGCAGTTCATTTTGTCCACACAATGGCTTTTGAATTTGCCAGATGCAAATCCTATGGACTATTCTATCTGGGCCATTAAGGGAAGCAAGGTGAGCACCTAAAAAAATACGCCAGTATGAATGCGTTGAAAAAAGTCATTGAACGGGAATGGGCCAAAATACCACAAGTTCTGAACTAATAAAAAATAATTTCACACACATTAATATGATCTTTTGAATAAGTAACACTTAAATTGCCTTACCCTGTATTCATAATTAATTTTTAATCGTAACTTATTTTTAACTCAGTGCTTAAACATCCGTATGCATTTTTATTTTAACTTTTGCTATTAATGGAAAAAAATGAATAAAGGAATGAATTAAAAATAAAATAACTCAAAAAAAGTTTTTTTTTTAATATGTAATTGTTAAAAATAGAAAAACCAGATAAGTTTATTTTTTAATGGAATTTATTTGCCATGATGTATTCGGATTTTTATGCAACGATAAACAGTTTTTGGTCTCAAGTGAAAATTTTAGAATATCGAGTTAATACATTATTGTTGATCAAGTGCGATGTGTGTCTAAAAAGAGGACGGGTGGGACATTAAATTAGTCTGAGTCAATAGGTATAATTAGAAAATTACCGTTTTATAAAGGGTGGTTAAATTTAAAGGGCCGATGTTGAATGTGAACCACACCTAAACGTTAAGTTTTTTTTCTGCATTTCATTTGACATTTCTCAAATTCAGACTAACTCAATTTGAACCATGGAAAGATACACAATCGAGCAACGCGTTAAAGTTATTCAAGCTTATTATGAAAATGGGCGTTCAAATCAAAATGCATTTTGTGCACTTCGTGATTATTTTGGTCAACTTAATCTTTCAAATTCGTCCAGAATCGGGGAGAATGTGAAAAATATTCAAATGTCAGCAAAACAGGTCAGTAAGAAATGTGAAAACATCTGTGAATGCCATCTTAGTTCGTTGAATGGGAAACATTGCTGTTTTTCGCATTAGTGCGGTAAAAGAGCAGTCAACCTCGACTCATCATCGTGCCCAACAATTGAACATCAACATTGTCATTGACAGAACCTTGGGACAAGAAACATGAAGTCTTAAAATAAATGAATGCAAATTTTTTTCATTTACATTAAATGATCTTTTTGCTAAATATTTTTCTTAAACAAGTATTAATATAGGTTTAAAAAACAAAAACAATTCGTTAAAAAGCCTATAATTTTTTAAAAAATATTGAAAGTAGTCTTTAAAAAGTTATTGTTAAAAAAAAAAATTAAAAATTTGTGTTGGACCTGCAAGAATCCGGTATTCAAAGTGTTGGGGTTATTAGAAGGTTAGGTTGAAAAAGAGGAGAGAGAGAAGCCCAAACCCATAACGTATGCCCCATTCGCATGTTGTGCGCTCTATAGAAACGGTTATTAGTAATGGAGATTTTAAATCCAAAATTAGTAATGCATCATGAAATATAGATCATAAAATAAGCCGAATTTAAATTTTCAAATTTTTTTCTCCCCGCAAATCTACTTACGTCACGTATTTTATTTGGCACTATGTAATTTTGTTTACATTTAGGTTTCCTTATACATATACATACATATATTCTTTTTTTATTTTTACTGTTAAGAAAATTTATTTAATTTTTGGTGAATTGTTTCACCCTTTTTACAAATATACTTTAAACCCCTTGATTTAGTTTCCAAATTTTTAATCAAACTCAAATTCGAAGGTAGTGAATTTATATGAAAAAAAATCTATATATATAAAAGTGAAACTCTGTGTGTGTGTGTGTGTGTTAGCTATAGACTCCGAAACTGTAAAACCGATCGGACTCAAACTTTGGCAAGTTGTTGTACACATACCAGGGAGTGTTTATGGGTGGAAAAAAGTGGGCGGGGCCACGCCCATAAAAATTAGTTATCAGTTTTAGCTACTTGCACTTGACCGATTTTTCTGAAACTTTGCACACATATCGAGCTGTTATGACTAAATAATTTTGTGATAAGAAAAGTGGGCGGTGCCACAACCCTAAAAAAGTTTAAATTTTGAGGTACTTGCACTGGACCGATTTTTCTGAAACTTTGCACACATATTAAGCTGTCATAACCATATAATTTCGTGATTAGAAAAGGGGGCAGGGCCACACCCATAAAAAAAGGTTATAATTTTGAGGTACTTGCACCAGACCGATTTTTCTGAAACTTTGCACACATATCGAGCTGTCATGACTAAATAATTTCGTGATTAGAAAAGTGGGCAGTGCCACGCCCATAAAAATAGGTATCATTTTGAGGTACTTGCACTGGACCGAATATTCTGAAACTTTGCGCACATGTCAAGCTGTTATGACTTTACAATTTCGTGATTAGAAAAGTGGGCAGGGCCACGCCCATAAAAACAATTATAATTTTGAGGCACTTGCCCTGGTCCGATTCTTCTGAAACTTTGCAAACATATTGAGCTGTTATGACTTTACAATTTCATGATTAGAAAAGTGGGCAATGCCACGCCCATAAAAAATTATAATTTTTAGGTTTTTGCACTTGATATTCAATTAAAATTCAGAATGCATTTCGATTCATTAGGGGTTTGGCTAGTAATAAAAATATTATTTATATAATTTCGTGATTAGAAAAGGGGGCAGGGCCACACCCATAAAAAAAGGTTATAATTTTGAGGTACTTGCACCAGACCGATTTTTCTGAAACTTTGCACACATATCGAGCTGTCATGACTAAATAATTTCGTGATTAGAAAAGTGGGCAGTGCCACGCCCATAAAAAATAGGTATCATTTTGAGGTACTTGCACTGGACCGAATATTCTGAAACTTTGCGCACATGTCAAGCTGTTATGACTTTACAATTTCGTGATTAGAAAAGTGGGCAGGGCCACGCCCATAAAAACAATTATAATTTTGAGGCACTTGCCCTGGTCCGATTCTTCTGAAACTTTGCAAACATATTGAGCTATTATGACTTTACAATTTCGTGACTAGAAAAGTTGGCAATGCCACGCCCATAAAAAAAATTATAGATTTTAGGTTTTTGCACTTGATATTCAATTAGAATTTAGAATGCATTTCGATTCATTAAGGGGCGTAGCAAAGCGCGCCGGGTTTGGCTAGTATATATATAGAAGTGAAACTCTGTCTGTGTGTTAGCTATAGACTTCGAAACTGTAAAACCGATCGGACTCAAACTTCGGCAAGTTGTTGTACACATTCCAAGGGGTGTTTATGGGTGGAAAAAGTGGGCGGGGCCACGCCCATAAAAATTAGTTATCAGTTTTAGCTACTTGCACTTGACCGATTTTTCTGAAACTTTGCACACATATCGAGCTGTTATGACTAAATAATTTTGTGATAAGAAAAGTGGGCGGTGCCACAACCCTAAAAAAGTTTAAATTTTGAGGTACTTGCACTGGACCGATTTTTCTGAAACTTTGCACACATATTAAGCTGTCATAACCATATAATTTCGTGATTAGAAAAGGGGGCAGGGCCACACCCATAAAAAAAGGTTATAATTTTGAGGTACTTGCACCAGACCGATTTTTCTGAAACTTTGCACACATATCGAGCTGTCATGACTAAATAATTTCGTTATTAGAAAAGTGGGCAGTGCCACGCCCATAAAAAATAGGTATCATTTTGAGGTACTTGCACTGGACCGATTATTCTGAAACTTTGCGCACATGTCAAGCTGTTATGACTTTACAATTTCGTGATTAGAAAAGTGGGCAGGGCCACGCCCATAAAAACAATTATAATTTTGAGGCACTTGCCCTGGTCCGATTCTTCTGAAACTTTGCAAACATATTGAGCTGTTATGACTTTACAATTTCATGATTAGAAAAGTGGGCAATGCCACGCCCATAAAAAATTATAATTTTTAGGTTTTTGCACTTGATATTCAATTAAAATTCAGAATGCATTTCGATTCATTAAGGGGCGTAGCAACGCGCGCCGGGTTTGGCTAGTAATAAAAATATTTTTTAAAATCTTGAATGCAGGTTTTACTTTTATTAAGAGTACAAAAATATAACACAAACTAACCTTTTATTTTCTTAAGTTAAAAATCAAGTCTGTTCCTTTACTTTACGATTGTGAGAGTAAAATATTGGGTCGTATTATTGGTTCCGCACGGAAACAAATATCGATCGATATGAAAATTTCAACTATTCATTCCAGCGGTAGCTTTTCACAAAGAAAACTTAAAATTACTGCTTTTAATGATTGATTGCATCAGTTGCTGGTAAAAATAAACATTTGAAAGAGATGTTAACAGTTTTAAAAGAAAAAACATCGCAGCGGAATGAATAATTTTAAGTTTTGCTTCCGCATAGAAAATGCTTTCTACAATCGCGGAACGGAATGAATAAAAATGCCCATTATTGTTGTTTACTTTTCAAATAGCTGATTGTTTAACAATTTACTAAATGTTAACGAAAACAAGTCTGGGCTGTTTCGTGCATTACGAACATTTCTCATTGTTACCAAAACGTGGAGTACGGGAACAGACTTTTTGTACACTAGAAATGCGTTATTAAAATGAACGTAAATTTATCTTAAAAATGTCTAAAGTTTTAACAAAAATGGTGCGGATTCAGGTTTTTCATCTCAACTTTATTCCTTTTTGCCGTAAGTCATCACAACACCCGTTACCAAAGCGGCCACAGTAAATCCTTGTGCCAAAATACGAGCTCTCATCATCATTTGAGACATTTTGCGATTCCCTGTACGGAAATTGTAGAGACCAAAACCTAAGGCACTGGCAGTGGCAATGCAACCTTAAAATATATAAATAATTTTTGCGTTAACAATATAGAAATAAACAATTTTTTTGGTTATATAACTGTTAAATACGCCTTCAAATTACCAATTGGAACCAAGGGATTGTCTTTTATTTTTCGAACCATTTTTTCCTTGGTTGTTTCAGGGAGCACTGAATCTGATTCCTCACGTATCTGAATCCAATCCAAATCATCATTGGGTAAATTTACCTGTTGTGGAGCCATTATTCTAATGATTTGTGATGGCAATATTATTGTTGATGAATTAAATTTGTTTTCTATTTATAACAATGGGTTGTTTCAAGACACATTTATTCATCAGGTTGTCTTGTTTCGTCAGCTGATTATTTTTTTCTTCCCTTATTCTAAATTTCAGCTGTCAAAGTCTATAGATAAAAAACAAACTTTTCTTCCCTCTTATTTATTTCAACTGTCAAACTTTATATGTAAAAAAATATTAACAAAAATTCTCTGCGAAATGCAATTACCTGATGAATTAATAGCCTTGGAATTGTTTACTATTTATTTACGTCGTGATTGTATTGGTGTGGATAATTTAGCGTTTTTAAAAGGTAGTATACGAATAGATGTTTATGATTATTTTAAATGATGATTTATAATAACCTAGTCTCCATTAGCTATCAATTTGTTCAAATAACTTGAAATAGTCAAATTTTCGTATTAAAAATGTCATTTACCCTGTGTATATTGTTTTGATATTTATGTTTATTCTAATTTTTACTGTCATACCCATCTCTTAAGGCTATAATACACGGCATGTTTTTTACATCTGACTTTAAAATATGTGAGACATATGTAAATGGACATGTCTGTCGAAATTGTATCTTTCTGCTAACAGCTGTTAGCAGATTTTTCTGCTAACAGCTGATGTTACATATTTTGACAGAAGAAAATAGAGCGCGCTTTAATTGAATTTTTGTCCGATGTCTCAACACATGTTATTTTTTTTACAGAAGTAATGTTTTAAAGGTAACACACGACATGTTCGTATTAGCAGTGGAGAATTTGGCAAGTCAGATGTAAAAAACATGCCGTGTATTAGCTGTTTTATGGATTTAAATTTCTTTTAAATGTTTGTTAGCTTAATTTTATTCCATGATTATTCTTTGGTTAAGCAATATGGTAATTACATTCATCACATGGTAATATGTTTAGGGTAACAACTAGCAATATTTGTCCTTGATATTATTTTTATGGGCGACCTAATGGTAATTTTGTTACTTTCTTAAAGTATGAAGTTAGGTACTATTAATTCAATATGAGTTTTAAAATTACAGAGGCGTGCAAAAAAAATTACAATTTTTAAATAGTTTTAGCCATAATCTCTTATACTCTGAATACAATTTATAATTATAATGTTTTTACTATATAAATATAAATTCAATAGTTAGTCAATTTCTGAAAAGCTTGTGAACCGTTATGTATAATTTCATGTTTCTAAATCAACTATCTGGTATCCCTATTTAATTTTACTCGCGTAACCAATTCAACAGTTCGTTTTTCGCCATTGTAGCCAAAATACAACCATGTGTTACCTAACGCATGCAATTGGCAAATCGAAACAATCTTGTTCGTGTGCTTTCGGATTTTTCTGAAAAAATTTCGTTTTCACGTCTCGCTGAGGAAAAATTGCATTTTTGATATTAAACTAGAAATAAAATTACAGAAATCTATTGTGAAATGGTTATGTGGTCATAAATGATCGAAATACTATAAAATATAATAAAGTGAGAGTGTTTAAATACGGTAAAATTTAAGTGAATTATTTGATGAAAACATTTTTTCCAAACGATGCCGCTGTAGTTATTTAGGTATTCGTATGTGTGAGAGAGCTTGATGTGTATATGGGAGAGCGAATATTGTGTGAAAGCAACTTTGAAATAAGAAACAAATAATGAAGAAGGTAATATTGAAGCGTTAAGCTGAAGAAGAACAACAAACAAGAAGTAATAAAAAATTAATCAAGAAAGTAGTGTACAAAAGTGAGCTCACAATAGAAAAGGAATATTGTTTAAAAAATCTATCGGTATTGATAAAATATAAAACAATCTTACAACAACTTTAATCAATAAAAAACTAGAAAAAGAAACAACTTAAACGACAAATTAATTTATGTGTAAAACCGGTAATTATCGAAAACAATAATTCATTAACAACAAAAAGAAGTTTTTGTGGTGTGCAACCGTAGTCTAAATACGTAAGTTTTTTTAATTTAATACATTCAAATAAAAAGTCACATTGTTGAAAAAATGCGCGCGTCCACTTTAGCCACAGTGACGCAGGCTAAACTGGAGCGTGTTGCTTTAGTTTAAATTTTTAACCTTATGAACGAGTTTCTTTTAATTTATTATTTTTCTATGTTTTTAGGTGTTTACATTGACGCTTACTTTCTCAGTTTAGTTATTTTTATATTTTTTTTCGGGGTTTTCCTTGTCGCGGGTAATTCCGCGTATTTGTTTTTTGGGCTGTGTGTTTTTCTGACATTTTCTAAGTGTGTTTTTGTCTGTATAATGGAAGCGTGTATTTATGTGTTAGTTTTTGCAGATATGCTTAGGAATTGATTTTACTGCTCCATCTCCTTAAAATGCTTCGCGCAACACCATAGACGTTCGTTTGGTGGTTTGTATATAGTTTGCTATCTAAAACTCATTTTGAGGACAAATGATTTATTATTGGCAGTTTAGGTATTGGCTTGCTAGGTAGGTATGTATGTTGTATTTTTTAAACCATTCTCGTATTGTTTTTGTATTTCGCTTTAGTCTTCGTTTAAAATACGTTTATACCGGCAGTGATAAATAATATGTATTTTTCTCGCATAATTTACCCCCTTTTTTTAGAAATACATATGTAGTAGGTACTTAATTTTTTTTATATTATTTTTTTCGATCATTTCCTTTGTTTTTTCTTGTTCCAGTTATGACGGTTAACAGTAGCTACAACTTTTTCTTAGATGCTGAAACGTGCTACTAGAAAGAATGCCAGATAAAAACGTTGAATATAAAAGATTATTATTGACATTACCTACAAAATTTTCGTAACCCTTAACTTTATGATCTGGCATAAAGACCTGCTTAAACCCAACAACCAAATAAATATGTATCCTTTAAAGGATAATTGCGTATATATCCCAAGTTATTGGCACGAAAGCAATCCTATTTATGTAACAATTCACGTTGTTATATTTTTTTTGTGCCGCAAATATCATTTCAATTATTTTAAATGCTTAGTTATTTTTTGTGTGGTTGAGTAAAAGTATCAAAATATTTTAACATAGGCATACCTCTAAACTTTCATACTAATTATGTTAGTGGGACAAGATTAATTGTAAATATTTAATTTTTAGACGACGTTCAATAATTTTATTTTTTTCGTCAGTAGGTGAACATTTTGGACACTCAAAACCCTTGAACAAATATACAAAAAATATTTATTGCATATTTCCGTAAATTCGCTTGATTTTTGTTTAAAAAGGTAGCCTATGTGTTAATGTAGGTTGTCGTCCGTCTGTGCACATCGAGTTCCGTTCAGCAGTTTTTGCGTGATTGAGTTACAAACATCCAAACATCTTAAAATAAAAACTTTATCATTTATTATACCTACTTGTAGGACTTAGTACATTTTCTAATTTGTATTATTTAGTATACCTACATATAAATTTGTTTTTAGTATGGAAGTGAATAAAGAATAAATTAATAATATACATTTTATTAAAGTTAAGACTATTTTTAATTTAATTAAAATTTATTTAATGGTATAAAAATTAATACATATAAGTGTTTATGTCCATTTTGCCTAATGGGAGCATATCTTAAGTTTTTCATCCAATATAAAGCGTAATTTTATCTATTGAATAAATCTCTAAAAAATATATTATTTGTTAACAATATGAAACATAATCATATTGTCAAAAGCGAATAAAATATAACACTACGTTTATACGAACCCATACTTAAACGATATCATTAATGTATAGTAAAGCAACACAAATCAACGAATTCTATTCTATCATAAGAATACCGGCATTTTTTTTTTATCAATTTGTGTTTTATTTCAGTATTTCGTTTTGTTTTTTTATGATTTATTTTAATTGTTTGAAAATAGGTTAAGATGGACGATGTTCTACATACACATACGATTGAAATAACAAAAAAAAAATTTTAAATAAAACAACCACCATTTAAACTTAAAACACCATCATCAACATAGTCATTGATACCCGCCTTACACAACGTTATGAATATTAAAAGTTATAATTTTTTGCTTAGAACAAAATATTGAATTTTATAACAAACTAGAAAAGCCCGGCGCGCGTTGCTACGATCCTTAATGAATGAAAATGCATTCAGAATTTAAATTGAATATCAAGTGTAAAAAGCTAAAAATTATAACATTTTTTAATGGGCGTGGCTCTGCCCACTTTTCTAATCACGAAACTGTATAGTCATGACAGCTGAATATGTGTGCAAAGTTCTAGAAAAATCGGTCCATTGCAAGTACCTCAAAATTATAACTTTTTTTATGGGCGTGTCCCTGCCCAATTTTTTAATCACGAAATTATATAGTCATGACAGCTCAATATGTGTGCAAAGATTCAGCAAAAATCGGTCAAGTGCAAGTACCTAAAAATGATAACTAATTTTTATGGGCGTGGCACCGCCCACTTTTTACCACCCATAAACACTCCATAGAATGTGTACAACATCTTTCAAAAGTTTGAGGCCGATCGGTTTTACAGTTTCGGAATCTATAGTTAACACACACACAGACAGATTTTCACTTTTATATACTATATAGATAAATAAGTTGTAATAAACATAAATTATTAAAAATTTATAAAAAAAGATAATTATGTATATATTATCAGTTGGCAAATTCAAAATAGACTTCCATAATGATATGACGAGAGTTTTGGAACATGTTTTATTTATTTATTTATTTTTTTCATTTCTTTATCATTTTAACTATTGTTTAAAGAAATTTTAAAATTAAATAGTTTTCATAAAATCTAAAAAAATAGCATTTGTCTATAAAAAATAGCATTTGGTATAAAAGTCCCATGATAAACCAGTAGCATCACAATTGGGTCCATCGTATTGATTCCTTTGTAAAACTTGAATTGAATAGAACAGAAAGCATAGAAATAAAGAGAAGCAGAACAGTTCAAAGTCTAAACCCCAGACTAGCAGTCCTGCATACTACTGACTAGTCCAACGGGGCACCCTGGCGATTAAAGATCATAAGTTTGCATGAAAATAATAATGAAATGCTCGCTATTCTAATTGGTGCATAAAACTTATGCAAATCTGGTGAAAAGCAACCGCTGTTTCATGAGTTGATTTTGTTTATTTACATGAATTGTTTAAGACATTTCAATTTTGCGTTGTTTTTTGGAATTTTTGTGTTTTAACTATACCGAAAACAGTTGTTTTTACTTACTTTTTTGAAAGAAGTTCTTAAATTAAATTTACAATTGTGCAAGATACATTTTATTTGAAGAAAAAAAAAAAGTTTTATAAATGATTGCGTTACTTTTTCTATTTGTATATGGTTAAAATATTTTTTTGTTCTAAAATTTACGACGTTATGTAATTTTGTTTGTATTTTTTTATATCTGTCTTTAATAAGGTTCTTTTAATAAAAGTTAACAATTTTTAAAAAATTTTTTTTTTTTTATTATACATAATAGAAATAAAATAAGAAACAAAACACAGAATAATATTAATAACAATAATAGTAAAAATAAACAGAATGTATAAACAACAACAATAATAATAAAATAATTAAAGTTCATTGAACGCACGCTGCACACTACTCAAAAATTGTATACGCGGAAACATGAATAGAGTGGAAATAAATCGCAAGGCAGCACACAAAACACATCGTTATTTGTGTTTACGCATTCAGTACAAATTGTAACCGAAAGTATTTTACTGTGAATGAATGTAAGTGTAAATAAAAAGAGAGCGTTATTCCATTTAAAAGTGCAATTACATCTGAGTGAGTTCTATTAGATTTGAATTAAATGTTTTATGTTTTTTGACAGCGTCTTTGGCATTTTTTACGGCCGTTTTTTTTCTTAATTATTGTTTCTAATAATGCTTTGCATTAATTAACTCAATTTTTAAACCGTCTCTTCCACAAGTCTAAAAATTTGTTTGAATTTTTTCACTGTACGAATTAATAGTGGTTAAAGTAGTATATGTACGCATTATTATGCACATTATTTTTATTATTCTGTTTACTATAAACCTTGACCTATATATTGGCTCTTAGCCCAAACAAAATAAAAACAAAGAAACACTGATGATTCAACATAAAATGTTACTGTTAATTCAAAATAAATAAAACGTGTTTTTTTCTTCTTGTGTTTCTTTTAGTCGTTTTTAAATAAAGAGCACAAATAAAATCGAATGACAAAATGAGTTACAATCAAAAACCACCTGGTTCGAGTGGCAGTGGCATGGGAGGTGGGCCTCCCAATGGACCCAACAATATGCCACAAGTTGCAAAAACGTTTGCAGGCATACAACAGCAAATGCAGAATTTAGTACATGGTCAAAATGCCATACCACAGTCTTCACAGGCAGATATAAATGCGTTCCTACAGCAGCAAAGGATACAAAACATGCTCAAGCAACAACAACAATTTTTACAATTTCAACATCAAATGCAACAACAACAGCAGCATCAGCAGCAACATCATAATATGGCAGCAGGAGGAACTGTGGGCCCAAGTGCAGTCGCCGGTGTACCAGGAGTTGGAGGTGTGACCGGTTCAGGCGGTGGAGCAGCTGGTGGCAGTGGTGAACCATTGGCCTTAACTCGAACAGCAGGTGCAGCAGAGCTTTTAAACAAAACATACCAACAACAGGCCAATGGTAATCCGGCAGCAAATCCCACATTTAATCAACTTCAACAAACATTACAGGCTCTCCCTACAAACTTCGTACAACAATTGCAAGTGTTCCAATATCAGATGCAGGCAAAGCAAATGCAACAACAGCAACAACATGGTGGAGGTCAAGGCCAACACAGCCATGGCCAACAACAGTCAATACAAGGAGTACCGCCTCCGCCTACTACCACGACAGCAATGCCTCATCAGCAGCAACAACAGCAACAGCAAAAACACCAGAACCAACATCAGCAGCAGCAACAACAGAATGCCCTTTCTCGTTACCTTACAGCTGCTGCTGCTCAGGCGGCAGCAGTAAGTGGAAATAAAATGAGTTCTGCTACACCTCCACCACCGCCGCCTTTGACTAATCAAATGAAACCACCAAATCTGCCACCGAATACACAAATAACACCTGTAACAACACCAAATGTTACTGGTGGAAATTTATCAGCCGTTCCCCATCCCAAAATGTCGCCCGGTAATACAAATCCAGGTTCGGCCAAGCATCAAGCGCCACCGCCATCCATATCAGTAATGCCTTCGAAACCGGCGACATCAGGGCCAAGTGTTGCGCATCAACAAAATAAGTTCACGCCACCTACAAATAGTGGGGTTGGCAAAGGGGGTTATTCGGGTCATTCGCAAAACTTACCGAAATCGACTCATGGTTCTACTACGACCCATCAGACAACTACGAGCAATACTGTTAGTACTGCCAAGGTTGCTTCAAATACTGATGTTACTGTTGCAGCTTTAAAGTCACCACAATCTACACCTGTCCAATTAACAAAACAAATGCCATCAACGGCCCCTACAGCTGCCATTGGCAACAAAACGCTAGCAAGTGCTACAACTACAACAACGGGAACTACTTCAACCACGGTTTTACCCCTCAAAACGACAACAACAACTTCAGCAATAACTTCTAGTGCCACTACTACATTAACTACCACTCCGGCAGTTGGTCTTGAAACTACCACCCCCATAAACACAACAGCACCTTCTGACAATGCTGTTCCATCGAAAGCAAGTGGTTCTTCTAAAACAGCTGTAGATGATCTGGCTACCACAAAGTCAGCACTTAAAGCATTAAATGCGGAAAAGGAATCGAACAAAACATTAAACGACAGCAACAAACCACCTACAGATTCCAGTACAGCATCTAACACTGACATCAATAAAAAAGATCAGGAAAAAACAAAAGAAAAGAAAGTGGATACTTCATCAGCGCAAGCTGTTGTTAGTAAACCGACTGTACCAGAGGCAAAAGATTCAGGCGAAAAGACAAGTAATGATATAAAATCGAAGACACCTACCACAGCTTCATCTGCAACTAGAGATTTAACTGCTACCTCTACTGTACCAGCTGCATCAGTATCACTATTGGAATCAAAAGTAACCGAAGAAAAACTTTCAGTTTCTTTAAAGTCAAATAAAACGGGCACGCATGATGACATAGAGAGCGAAAAGAAATTGACAGAAATTAAGAAATCTGAAGGAAATGTAAGTTAGGAAATAAACACCTTATTACAAAAACTTTGACTAAAACTTTTCAAACTATTTTTTTTTGCAAAAGCAATTAAATAAGCGTAAATAATATTGTTTTTTATTTTCAGAATAAGTCTACAACTACAGGGGAAAAAGCTTCGCTTTCTTCTACCACATCTATACAAGATACTTCTAAGAAAACGGAAGCAACGCCTCTAAATCCAGTAAAAAACTTGCACGATGAAAAGAAAATTGAAGGTAAAGAGGAAATTCCAGACAAAGAAAAGGATAACAAATTAAAAGTATCCAAAACAATATCAAAGCCTGAAGAGGCAGAAAGCATTGCGTCAAAAAATGTAAAAAAAGTCGAGACGGAAGCGAAAAAGTCAAATACAACTGTCGAAATAAAAACACCGGCGGCAGCAACACAAATTGCAATTGTTAAACATACAGAACAAAAGGATGAGGCAAAGATAAAAAATTCCTCAGAAGAAAAAGCCGAAACATCTCTTACTAAAAAAGAGGAGAAGTCACAAAATTCCGTTACATCTGTTGAAAAATCATCAACAAAAGCGCCAATAGATAACACACTACTAGCAGGCAATAAAAAAGATGCTGCTCCAAAGGAGAGTGATGAACCTAATAAATCGATTAAATCGACAGTTAAGGCTGAGACTACAGCTGCAGCAAAAACAATACCACCTACCGCAGCAGCTGTTAACAAAACACTTGACAAAAGTGTTAAGGATGCTCCAGAAAGTTTACAACAAAAGGAAGTTGTTGTGACCCCTGTCAAAAAAGTTGGACGTCTTTCTAAAGGAGCAAAAACTAAATCAGCTGTATCAGCAATGCCCGTGGAAAGTAAAACCTTAGAATCACAAGAAGATAAACCAGCAGCTTCAAGTGCTCGTGTTAAGCGAAAACTAAAGTCTGAGAACTCGTTTGTTTCAGAGTCGTCTCCTTCAACACCCAAGGACGATGATTCGGACAGAAAATCAAAACGGCATCGTCTCAAAACAATACTCTACCAAAGTCCTCTTCCTGAATTGGCCTACATTACAAAATTGTCAGCCAGCGAGGCGTCCAACTCTCCCAAGCCAATGTCTAATGAGGATCGCTTGATTGTATTTTATAAAAATGAATACATGGCTGTTCGAAATGCAGAGGGTACATTCTATCTCTGCCAAACAATGCAAAATGTGTATCGCACTTCACCGCGCATAAGCATTCGTTGGCTGTCAGAAGATGCCAAAGACAACAACGTGTTTATACCCGATTTCTATGATCACACCGATATCGAATGTGTGCTAACAACGGTAGAATTGAAACGTATCGATAAGGGTCATTTGCGTTTGCCCAAAGGCGAAAGAAGTCGCATTGAAAATATACTCAAGAAAGCTATAGATGTGGAAAAGGGTTTAGTGCCAAGGCCAGAATTAACTGAAGAGAATCCCGATGGTCGTAAGTTTTATTTAATAATTAATTATAAATTTTATTGATTTATTAATAATAATAATATTGACTTTATATAAATTTTTTCAACACAGTTGACATATCCCTTTTTAAAGATGAATCTCAAATTGAAAAGAAATCTGCTTCAGTGGATGGCAGTGAAAGTCATACTCTCTCAACGACAGTGGGTAGAAAATCTAAAAGAGGCAACACCAGTGCTACCTTATCAGCCCGTAAATCAAGCGCAGCAGCTACACCTTCGACGTCTGCTGGTAATAGACGTAAACGTGGTGCTAGTTCGGCTCCATCTGCAACGTTGTCAAGTCCTCGCAAGGCCTCGGGCAAAAAACGGAAAACATTGGTGAAACGCAAGAAGAAAGTGGATCTTAGTGACGACGACGACAATGATGACGTATCTTCAGATGATTCTGAATCTGATGTTGAATATAAACCAACACAAAAACGTTCAACCTTAACTGCAAGTGGTGCTTCAAAATCAGCACCTCGTGCACAAAGATCGCCTTTAGCTAAAGCCAGAGCTGCGTCACCGATAACACCAACCACATCCAGATCCAAAAATGTACCTCAAAAGGTAAGTTTTCAAAGTTGAAAAGATTTCAACGATCGTAAATGCGTTTTAATAATGCAACTTGGCAAAATTAAAAAAAAATTAGTCAAAAATTATCGAATAATATTTTTTTTTTTTTATAACAAATTAATAATTTGTTGCCAATTTTGCGCATTTCGTATTATTTTTAGAACACACCTATACCGTCTACATCAAAAGCTTCACGGGGCGAAAGAGCTGCAAAACGAAAATCTCTAACAGATACAGGATCATCCGAAGACGCTTTAGCGCCCTTGAAAAAATCAACGACCACCTCAATTAACAAAAGTAAAGGTACTTTGAAAAAGAACCAACATTAACAAAAAGCAATTAATTAAAATGTTTGTAGCAACTGATAAACATACGAACGAGGCTACTACTACTACTCACATAAGAAAATCGTCCCTCACCTCTGATACATATTCAGACATCACCACAACAACAAAATCATCCTTTAACACTCTAAATAATTCTGGCTCTGCTACAAATAGTCGTTTACAAACCGCCATTATAAATAGTGGAAATACAAGCACAGTTGGTAAAGATGATGGTGCAGCTGCTAATCGCTCTTCTCGAAGTCGCAAATAGATTTTAACAAAATGAGGTAAATTCATCATAAAAAATACAACAACATATACGTTGTTCAATGACATTTAAAATAAAAAATGTAAAATTTTTATTTCATAGATACATATTTGTAAGTTTTCAGCAATTTTTTTTTTATTTATTTTTCTAACTCTAACTTTCAGTAGTTTTTTTTCATATATTTTTTGTTTGCGTTAGTATACATTTATATGTATATGCAATTTTTGTTTTTTTTTTTACGTTTAACAACCAAAACCATTTCAACTAAAGTGTTAAGTAATTATTTTTCAACAATTTACAATAACAACAGCAACAACAACAACCACAACTTAATCTTAAGAACTAACAATACATTAATAATTTTTATTATTTTCTATGATTTTTTCGCAAAATAATTATTATATTATATATTTTAAAATACTGTGTAATATTTCTCATAATCGTGTAAGTAAAGTTGAAAAAATGGAAGTAGGAAATTCAGCCTACGTTTGATATGATTGTTCTATTATTATTTTTTTTTTTTTTTTACAAATTGGCATATTATACATACACACATATACAAATATATTAATTTTCTAGTTTTAAGCTGAAATTTTTTTCTTTTATTGTGCATTAAACGTACGATTCATTGAATGTTCTTCGTTTTGCAAAACAACATTATTAAGTGAAGTTGTGAAAAAAAAATTTATTTTGATTTTCTTTTGTATATTGATTGTCAGGTTTTTTAAGGAATACTATATCCTTATAATTTTGTATTGTAATGAGTATTTAAAAGTTAAAATTTTATCCAGTTGCTGTTAAAAAGGTGGTGAATCTTTTGTTTTGTTATAAATGAGTTTATTTTGTTGTGTATAACATACCTTTATTTGCTGAAATATCTTTTCTTTTATTAGCTCCAAATTGCAAGTTTATAGTTTATAAGATTTCCTTAAAACAACATTATGGTTTACGATTTTAATGGCTCTACACTTTTACAAAAAATTTAAAGTTTGAGTTAAATGCTAGTAGAACAAAACTACATGTATTTTGTAAATTAAAAAAATTCTTATAAATACGCAAGATTAAAATTAAATCAAAACAAATCAAATTTGTAAATTCCACATCTAAAGGGGTTTATTTGCCTTTTCGAGAATATTTTTTTTTTCACATTGAATTACAGAGTAACCGCTAGAACTAGTG
This sequence comes from Phyto melanocephala, assembly GCA_941918925.1. NCBI lineage: Eukaryota > Metazoa > Arthropoda > Insecta > Diptera > Rhinophoridae > Phyto > Phyto melanocephala. Next base: position 120,738,361 of record OW799234.1, on the reverse strand, counting down.
CTAATAAAATGAATTGTTAAGCTCTGTCTAAATAACAGTTTTAAAATTCCTTAGTTGTGAAATTTCAACATATGGACAATACACCAGATACTTTAATTACAATATTAGAACTACTAATACTTTAACCAATTCATCAGTAGGATGTTGTATGTCAATAATGGGCCCAAGGCGAATTTAATTATCAGGTGGTGGTAATTCTACAACAACAAATACAACATTAAAAAAACAACATGGTTTTTTATTGTTGCTTTCGACTGTCGATGTGTCATAAACTACATGGTTTTTGTTTGTGTTTTTTTTTTGCGCGGGAAAGAGTAATCTATGTAAACATAAATAATATTTGACAACTCAACCAACATTTATGCAAATAAAAAAGTAGATCAGCTGCGTTGTCAACACCACCTGATAATGAATTCGCCTTGAATGGGCCTGTTCGTAAACGCATCACTGCCCTGCCACTGCAAATCATATGTTGCTGATGCTTCTTTTTGCTTATTTTATTGCTGCATTTGCGAACGAGCGAACACTGCGGAAAAATGGGAAATAAAATTATAAATTTTATTTGTGAATTTGATGATACAACATCTGACATATATTTCACCTAAAATAAATAATAAAAAATCACATTCTTTATACTTACACGTCCAATGCATCAGTCATTATTGTGATTAGTTTTTTGTATTTATTTGCGCATAATAGACTTCAATGTTGCATTTACAGCTGCAGTGTTGCCAACGTTTGCATTTACGTACATTGTGCGCATAATATGCATAGCTGTGATGCATTTACGAACAGGCCCAATATACTACATCTGTAAGCATTTTATGAAACCAGTTCTGAGTGTAAAAACAACCAAAAAATTGGTTGTAAAGAAAAGTAAAAGAACCATAATAATTTTACAGGTGTATAATCATGAGAGTGTCGCCGTATGTTTTGATACCCTGTAATATTTACGACAATGTAAAATGAATGAGACCTTGGTATCAATTCTCGTTCTATGAAACTATGAAATGAAAAGTTTTTGTGTGTCATATCATATGGTGTCACCATACCCTTTGCTATACAAACATTTTTTCATTTCACAGTTTCACAGAACGAGAATTGAGCCCCTTGTCATGTTTCTGTCGTGCACGGGGCAGTGATAGAGTAAATGCTTCACTGTCTTCTTTTCATCGTTACATAAATGGCAAAAGTCGTTTGAATTTGGTTGCCAGTTTGCAGGATGTCTGTTAGCAGCTTCAGATCCCTTTTTTTTCCAAAGATAGATACTGCGATATTGCTGGCCAAAAGATTGTTTCAACCTTGCATCGTGCAGCATTTGTCCGGAGTCCCTAAATCTTGCCGTACAGTAAAATGGTTTGCTGAGGTGACAGCATAACAAGTTTTCAATTGAGAGCCTTTTTGTGCCAGCTTGTCAGTTCTGCTGCTGCTTTTATAATAACTAGGAATGATTCAATGGTAGATCAAGTTGCAGCTATCTTTATCGCAAAGTTTTTTTTTTTACTTAAACACCTAACTCTAAATGCCTACCAAAATGCAAAAAAAATATAAAAAAATCTGTCACAAGTGATGTGTTTCAAAATGAATGCAAAATCATGCAATATATTTGAAATATTTCATGAAAACAAACATCATCAACTCATGAAACTTTGCATGAACAAAGAAGTGCCATTCCTTAGTATATTTAGACAAATACTTGATATCCAATGACACGTTAATATTAAAATCATTAATATTTCCAACGAAATTGACTAATTGCAAATTGGTTAACTAATCATCAGTTGAACCCCTGCAAAATCACTTCTATGTCATGTTTTGGATTTGTTTTGCTCTGGATAGGTTTATATCTCGGTCAAGTTTATATAGAGATCGGTATATACATATTTATTGAATTTATGTATGTCTTATGTAAATAATTTGTTTAATAGTTACCGAAATTTGTTTTGCTTTAGCAGAGCTTATTTTAGAAAATTTAAAAATCATCATTTCAGTGTGTGTAGTTATAAAAAGTTTTTCCGATTTTTAAATTTTATCAGTCTATTATTTAGAAAAAAAAAAACAAATTTAATAATGAGTACTACATTGAACATACATCATTTTAAAGTGAACTGGATAAAATTGTACAAAAAACAAAAGAAAAAAAAAATCATATCATTTAAAAGTTCCCAGGAGTGTATTAAACGTAATTAAATAAAACGTATAAAAAATGTAATTACTCCCCTTTAGTGTTTTATAACCATAAAAATCTATTGTTTTTTAAGTTTTTTTTTATGTTAAAAATACTTTAAAATTTCAATGATTAAAACAAAAACCCCCTTGTTTTGCAATTATAAATAACAAATTTTTAATAAAAATAATATTAATAAAAAAAATACAAAATTATAACAACCAATCTAATGTTATCATGATATATTACAAACATTAAAAAAATAAAAGTAAAATCTATAATAATTAAGAATAAAAAAGATTAATAAAAAAGGTTTTACGTAAAAAAAAAATATTATTGAATTAAATTTATAGTTTATACAACAAATAAAATAAAAAAAAAAAAACAAAATAAAAGCTATATAAATATATATCTATGGCAATTATATTAAATAATTTAAATATTAAAACAGAAAGAATTAAATTAAAAACCCAATTCTTTATGTAGATTTTAGTTTTTAATTGAGAGAAAAATTAAAAAAAAAAAAAAAAAAATAAAACATGATCTTTACATAAAACAAGAAAAACTACTTTAATATTTTTAAAACTTAACCCTGGAGATAAAGCAAGAAGAAGTAATAATAATAACTGTCATCATGTCACTTTAAACAAGAATGTAGAAAATAATAATTTAATATCAACTAACCATAACAATAGTTACAATATACATACTTATATACACAACCATACATAAAATTAAATAAACCAGAATAAACATCATTACAATATAATAAATGAGCTAATTAATTTTAAAAAACTAAAAAAAATGCTTCTTTTGGAATACGTTTAATTTTTTTTATTTATTTTATATAAAAAAAAAAAAAATGATAATAAAGCATACATTTTAACATTTTTAATTATTATTGTTTTCTTTTTGTTTTGTTTCTATGCAGTTAAATTAAAAATCTAAAAAAAATCTTTTTAAATTTCATCCTTTTAAATTAATATTTTCGTAAAATTATTTGCATTTTTTTTTGCTGAAAATAAAACTTGAGCTTATTTGATGTTAGAGTCACTAACATAAGTCACGCCATATTTGATTCTGAATTTTTACATATTTAACTGTATTTTACTTGCAAAGCCCTTTTTATTTGACACCCATATTGATGGGGTTTAAAAAAAAGTCCTTCATTTTGTTTCGGACACCATCTTGGATTTTAAATTTTTTAGTATTTACTCTATTCCACTGGCAAAGTCCTTTCTTTAGATGCAAATATTGAGTGGGTTGAAGAGGGGAGAGTAAATTTTTAATTAACTAGATTTGACCCATACATTAATTATTTGTACGCCATTTTGTAGTGGTGACCATCTTGTATTTGACATTTTTATAGTGTCTTTTATTCTGTTAGTCCAGCTCTTTCTTTTGATACCCATATCATTCCTCTCTGTTGTCCAAAAGCTGAAAAAAATCAAAAATTTCGTTTGTAAATTTTAAGGAAAAAATCGAAGCATTTGTATTTTTGTGTTTATATCTCAGTTAGTTTTAAACCAATTTGTCAGTTAATTTCGTTAATAGTTTTCAAGGCTACGGTTTATATTTTGGTATCGTTACAATGTTCAAAAATAAATTAGAAACTTCCATTATTTGATGTATTTATTTAAAAAAAATTATATTTTTCAAAATTATTTTTGCCTATAACTGTCGGTTAGCATCCGAATTATCTAAAATTTTGTAAGAATATCCGTAGAGGCATATACCTACAAATAGTAATAAACGTCTCTATAAATTAATCTAGGGCTGACAAATGTTGATTTTAGTGGTAAAAATATGAGAAAAAACTTATATCTCAGAAAGTTATGGGGCAATTGTGCTGAATTTCAATAGCGATTCATTCCCGGATATTTGTAAATGATTGAGAACACACACAGATCTGAGTAATATGTGGGGGCTCCTAAAAGTGGATTTCAACCAACACATGGATAAATGGTCAGACGGGCTGACGGACATGCCTTAGTCGACTCCAACTGTCATTACAAACGGTATGACAAAGCTATATATATCCTTAGTACCACAGGTGAAGGGTATAACAACAAACAAAAATTTCGGGACATAAATTTTAATCTTTACTAAAAAATCTCGCTTTCAGGAAAGTTCTGAACTACAAGTAACAAACACATGATTCTGTCATGATTCACCTGACATAATATTTATAAGAAGTGCGCGCGGAAAAAAGTTCACGTGATTATAGTTATAAAATTAAAACCATCAGCTTAATTCCTTCAATCTTTTTTTTAACAACGTATTTTCAAAGTATTTCCCAGCAAAAAAAACTGGAAGTAGTGCAAAGCGAATTACTTATATTATACTATTATATACTTCTTAACTGCAAAATAAATTGTCATAAATGATGTGCTTAAAAATGAATGCAACATCATGCAAAATATCTTAAAGAATTCATGTAAACAAACAAATTTAACACATGAAATATCTGATGCTGTCACCAAATATGCATGAGTTCCATGTACTTATTAGAATGGAGTGCAGTTCATTAAAATATTCATGTAAACACATGACCGCCAATGACACGCTAATGTTAAAATCATTAGTGTTTTCACCTAAATTTAATCACTTCGTCACCAGTTGAACCCTCTTTTTTGTCATAGATTTTTTTGCTGGGTTTATTCAAGTTCTAAATTTTACAAGTTATAAGTTTTTCTATTACTTTTTCAACCTTTTTTGGAATACCTTCCAATAGGATTTTCACTGTGACTTCCTTTACCTTTTAGAGGTAATTGTCCACTTTTTTCATAAATTCGTTTTGTCTTTTTGGGGACCCAGTATCCTTTAAATGTTTTTTTTGCTTAAGCCCAATACCTCTTAATAGGCCGAAGATCCGGACAATTTGGTGGATTACTCCTTGGTGGATTAATACCTTTCAATCGCTGACTGACTGTAGTGGCAAGTACCGAGAACGGGCTAAAAAATTAGGGTTTATTGTTTTTTTTTCGTCCCTCAATCTTTGATAAAAACATCGGCATTTATTGTACCAGTAACTGTTTGTCTTTGATTACATGTGAAAATGGCTTGCCAAATTAAGATTTTTTAGGAATTTTGATTTTTTTGTACACGAAATTCTTCTGCAACGTTTCCTCTACTATCCGCGACATAGAATTTTTCACCAGGAAGTTGTTTAAAATCAGATAACACATATGTTTCGTCGTCCATTATGCAGTTTAAAAAATCCTTTTGCAAAACTTTTGCTCGCTGTTTTGCCACTAATTTCTTTTTAGAAATTCTATGTAGATCATTTTGCACTTTTTATGTCTTCAGACCAGCTTCTTTTTTAACTTTTCTTACCAAAGTCTCGGAGTACTTTGACTTTTAGGCCAATTTTCTTCCAGAAAGATAAAATTCTTTTTAATTTCTCAGCCAACTTATGATTTGAAAATTCATTTTTCTACCCCAGCCTTGGTTTTCTATCGATAGTTAGGGACTCTTTATGTTTTTTTTATTACCCAGTATTTCGGGATATATTTCCAAGCCTAGCAATTTGTTTTGTATCGAAAACTTGGATTTTTGTTAAAATTCTTAATATTGATTTCACGGACTTCTTGCTGAATTGGCATTTTTATAATAACTAATTTTGATACTGGCATAAAATTCAGCAAGTATTTTTCTGAAGCATTAACAAGAGCTGACTCTTTATGTTTCCTAAATCCAGTTAATTAGAATTCATCAGTGTTAAAGTATTCACTTATATGTTTACATATATTTACATTTTAAAATTTTGAATAGTTATGACATTGTTACAATACGACACTTAGGACACCTTGTGAATTCACCAATTATATCGTTTCTCGATATTTTGTAGGGCTTATGAGATGTTAAGCATCTACTTTGTATGGGCGTAGTATTGCTCATTTTAACATTCATAAGTATGTAATTTTACGGGAACTCAATATCAAGTTGATCGAATGTATTAAAATTGGTAAAAAAAAAAATTGTATTTAAAGATTGAACGTACTCTTTAGTTTGTATAGAGATATACATGAAAAAACGAATATCAAAAGAAGAAATTTTTGTACACCACATAAGTCCTTCCATTTTCCTTGAAAGCCCAACAAATTTTTGTGATAAAGCTGTATAAATTGTTTCAATTTAAAGGCGAAACGATCTTAAGTTAGAAACTGCAGTTTTTGCTTAATGCAAAACAAAATACAAGGTGGCGCAAAATTAATTACCCTTTCGTAAGATGTAATAGTTTTTGCAAATGGCGATTTACGTCAATCACTTTTGACATTTGTGAACTAGACAGCTGCAGAGTACAAACAGACAAATAATGGAGCCCTACACTCCGTAAGAACGAGATTTAATTTTGTCAATTTTTTAACCAATAATCCGTTGGTGGTGTTAGCTCAGCGTGAATTTCGTCGTAGATTTCCTAATAGTATCGCGCTAACTGGACAAACATTACGTCGCGTTCTGTCGAGAATATCGCGACTGTATATATATATATATATATATGTCCTTTATTTAATTAAATATTAATAGAAATAGAAATACATATCGATTTTTAATTAATACTTAAATAAAAGTTCAAAGTGAATATAGGGCGTCAACAAATTCTCTCCATCTTTGTCTATCTCTGGCAATCGCCTTAGCTTGATTCCATGAAACTCGAGCAAGTTCACATTCCTGTTTCAGGTAGCGCACCCAGGTGTTTCGGGGTCTACCAGGTCTGCGCTGTCCTTGTGGGTTCCAATCTAAGGCTATTCTTGCTATTTCTGATTGTGTTCTTCGCAATATATGACCTACCCACGTCCATTTGCGTTTGCGAATTTCGATTTCTACCGGCTTATAGTTCGCCATCTGCAGCAGTGCTTCATTTGTAATCCAATTAGGCCAAAAGATGTTAAGAATTTGCCTTAAGCATTTGTTTATAAATGTTTGGATTTTACGAATGGATTCTTTTGTTAAGCTCCAGGTAGAACAGCCATACAATAACACAGACTTAACACTGCAGTTGAAAATGCGTAGTTTAGTTTTTCGCGAGATATTGTTTCTACGCCAAATTTTGTAAAGCGATAAAAACGAGCTGCGTGCTTTATTGATACGATCAGCAATATCGGCTTGAGACCCTTCATCTTTGGTTATCTTACTACCAAGATAACAAAAAGAATCTACGTCTTCAATAGTAACATCATTTACCACCAATGGAGTTGTTACATCTGTTCCTATTCGCATAAGCTTAGTCTTCCTACTGTTGATTCTCAATCCAACTCTTATAGCATTTTCGGAGAGACACCTAAGTTTTGCTTCAATATCCTGAAAGCGATGGGCCATCAGACATATGTCATCGGCGTAGTCAATGTCATAAAGAAATTCGGATAAGGTCCAGCGAATACCAACAGGAGCTTCTCTATTGGTTTTTTCCATGACACAATCGAGTAGTATTAAGAATAACGTTGGCGAAAGGATGCAACCTTGTCTTACACCAGTGTTGGGAAAGAACGGGCGACTCTCATTTCCGTTAAAACGAATCCCTGTAGAGTTCACGAATCCGGTTTACAATTTTTTCGGGAATGCCTTTACATAACAGTGCCGACCACATTGAATTACGGAATATTGTGTCGAAAGCGCGCTCAAAATCAACAAAAAGAAGATATAAGGGAGTGTTTTGTTCGGCTGATTGCTCAATTATGATGCGCAACGTGTTGATATGATCTGCGCACGACCGACCTTGCCGGAAACCAGCCTGTTCTTTACGCAGTATTTGCTCCGCTATAGGGGAGATACGTTGATTAATTAGGGATGCTATAATTTTACCAATAGAATTAAGGAGAGTTATTCCACGCCAGTTTTTGCATTGCGTCAAATCGCCTTTCTTGGGCAATGTAATAACTAAACCTTCTTTCCATTCATCCGGAATACGATTTAAAATCTAGGCCTCGCGAATTATTGGGGTTCGAACCTCTGCTAGGGTACCTGCACCATACTTCAACAGTTCCGAAGGAATGTTGTCCGGACCAGAGGCTTTGTTGCGACTGTGGTCGCTGAGAAAACAATAAAACATCAACTAGATGACGTGCCACGGAATTGGGCGTCAATAGGCAGACCCTACAGCGAATTTTTGTGAAAGACTTACACATGTTCCCATACAAAGTGCAAACAGTGCATCAGTTAATGCCTGCTAACCGTCAGTCGCGTGTGAAATACTGAGACGAAAATCATAATGAGCGACGAGGCGCCCGATTTAACCAATGCAGACTTCTTTCTTTGAGGCTATTTAAAGTCGCGGGTTTATGCCAACATGGCTAGAATATTTGATAGAAATGCGAACAGTTATTACCAAAAATATTGAGGAAAGTTTTGCGAAATGCAATAAAACGGGCACAAATGTGTATCAACACTGGCGGCAGTCACTTGGCTGATATCATATTTTCCAATTAACAGAAAAAATTGTACTGGTCCAAATAAAGATTTCCACCACTCAAAATATTTTTTTTTATTTAGTAAAAAAGTTATTCAAAAACAAGTAAGAGTGATATATTCGGGCGTGCCGAATCTGATTATACCCTTCACCATCATGTACATTAGTGGTACAACCAAAATAAGGCCCCATCACCACGCTGTAGCCGATGTTGTGCTGAAACCGAAAAATGTTTCCTCAGGTCATTTCGAAACAAAAACGTTCCGCGTCGAAGCCGATTTCTGAAAGCCCTTTAAGATTTCTTTTATTTTTTCAAAATTTTTTATCTTATAATTATTTAACTTTTTACATTTCTTAATGTAATTATATGATTATAATCAAAATCACAATCTAAAAACTATCTTTGTTAAGTGAAATTAACTTAAGATTAAGAGTTACTGATCCCAAACTTAATGCAGTTCTTATTGTTTTTTATGCACTACATGGTATGGAAAGTTGTATCCCTAATGTACACAGGTATAATCCCTCATCGTAGCTTAACCTATATTTCATGTTACATATACCCAATTTTTTCCTTGTTATTTCCGACGCCATCCTTGATTTTGAATTTTTACGTAGTTTACTGGTCAAGCCCTTTCATTTGATACCAATAAGAAGTTACATTTTAAAATACCAGATTTGACCCATACATAAAATTATTTTCCGCCATTTTGTTGTGGTGGCCAACATAAATTTAAATTTTTTAAAGTGCTTATATTGAGCTAGTCCTTTCAGATAATACCAATATTGACTTCCTCGGTTGTCTAGAAGCTGAAAAAAATTAATTTTTTTTTGTAAATTTTTGGAATATATATTTTTAAATAAAAATGTTTGCCTATAACTTTACCGATTGGAGCCCGCTTTATCCAAATTTTTTCTCGAATATCTCTAGAGGCATATTATATCTACAAATAGTGGCAACGGTATCTATAAATTATTCTATGGCTGAAAAATTTTAATTTTGGTGGTTTTGGGAAAAAACAGAGGCAATCGTGTTTATTTGCTCATATTTCCGAAAATCGAATTTCAATAGCGATTCATTGCCGGATATTTTCAAAAGATTGATACTAAGGAAAGTATCGAAAAAATTTGTAGTTGCATTTAGTTAAATAAAACTCAAATCGAGCAATAAATAATTTTTCTTTTTATCACGTTAGCTTTTATTTATATGTATGTCAGATACTATTATTTTAAAACTCAATAATTTTCAATTGTTATTACGATCAAAATGGATTGCGAAAAATGTACTTGAAAATGTAATTAAAACTTTTCAAAAACATCCGTCATGGCCTTTAAAAAAAATGGCAAAAAATTTGAAAGTTGACCCTCAAACTGTTTCAAGTGCCATTAAACGGTATAAGGAAGACCTGAGCATAGAAAGAAACCCTGGATCAGGAAATAAAAAAGGGCCAAGGGATATTGGTAAGGTAAAAGAAGTCGAGCAACTGTATCGAAGATCACCTAACACTTCTATCAGAAAAGCAGCGCGTACGGTAAAATGCTCTGATTGTTTTGTCCAAAAGGACCAAAGCTTATGCTGGACTGAAGACATACAAAGTTCAGAAAGTTCCAGATCGTATTTCGATAAAGAACTTAGAAGCAAAAAAACGAGCGAAAAAATTTAAGGCAGATTTTATTAAAAAAATGCAATTGTTGTGTGATGGATGACGAAATATACGCACTGGCAGACTTTGCTTAACTTCCCGGCCAAGATTTTTATGTTGCTGATGAAAGAGGTAATGTTCAGGAAGAGTTCCGGACAAAAAAACAAACAAAATTCTCTAAGAAATTTATCGAGTGGCAAGTTATTTGCAGTTGTGTCAAACGAAGCCAAGCATTTGTGGCATCACGGAGAGCCTACAAGAACGACTTTTACCTTTTTTGAGACAGCACCGAGTGCCTACATATTTTTGGCCTTATTTGGCAGTATGTCACTATGGAAAAAAAGCACTTGAGTGGTATTCAAAGAATTATGTCATTTTTGTACCAGAACTTAGGCCTGTGGAAAGGTACTGGGTGGGCTCTTTTAAAAAAGGAATTGAAGAACACAGAAAAGGCGTTCCAGATTATGTCCGATTTAAAGTGTAAATGGACCACCTCCTCTAAAAAGGTAACAGAGCAACTGTAAAATCTTTAATGGAAGGACTTCAGGAAAAAGTCGATAATTTTATAAATACGAAATAATAAATTAAGGTTTCAATGTTAAATAAATTTGTACAATATGCCAATAAATTTTCGTATTTAAAAGAGTTTCTATATTGCACGATTTGAGTTTTATGTAACTTAATGCAACTACAAACTTCTTATACACAGATCTTAGGAATATATGGTTGCTTCTAAACGTTGATTTCAATGAACACACAACAAAACTATATACATATATCCTTGTACACCACAGGTGAAGGGTATAATCACAGCTTTCAGATTTCTTCAGAAGTTTTGATTTTGTAGATCAGTGATAAATTTGTTATGCTTGTAAAACAAATACATATGCACTTATGCATGTATAATAATACATATCGTCAGCTAAAACGCATAACGCCCTAACAAACATTTTCATCATTTAGAGTAGAAGTAAAAAGAAAATTGTCAAATTAAAAATATTATGGCTTTCAATATAAATTTCTTAAATGAAATTGTTAGCAAAACTCAAGTTTTTGTGTAGATGTACTTTGATGAAATAAACAGGATTCAATTAAAATTTGTTTCAAATTTGTTTGCTAGTTAGCATGGTGTAATAACATAAGGTGATCGCGTAAACGAGAGCAATTTTGGTCTCTCTTTTTTTATATGGAGTTTGACAATTCTTGGCACTGAAATCTTTTTTTTTTTTATATACAGTTTGACAAACATTGGCTCACAAAAAAATAATCAGCTGGGCTGGCACCGCCACCTGTATAAGTGGACCCTGCTAGTTAGGGCGTTTTGTGTTTTAAGCAACGAAATAAATTATGGATCTAAGCCATAAGCATTTTAATTTATTGCATTCAGGTGGCAGCTCTTAAAAGAAAAAAAAACATCAATCAACAATCAGAAACAAAATATATAATCAAATTAAAGTAAGAGGAAGAAACTTTATATATAAAAAACAAAAACATTAAATATGAGTATAAACAACATTAAAAACAATAATTAACAAGTACTGCATGACAAAAATAAAGTTCATTGGCCCAATTTCAATTGTTATCTATAATATTATTGAGTTTCTTTTTGGCTTTACACAAATTTTTGTCTACATTTAACTTAAAACAAGGAACATTTTAAAAAAAAATAATAAAGAAATTTAATAAAAAATCTAAAAAAACGAAAAATAAAGTTCACAAAAGTTGTTTTATAAAATTAAAAGAGGATTTACTTAAAATGCCACTTTGTAATAGAATTTATATAAATATTGAAAAAAAAAAAATAAAGAAGAACAAATAAAATAAAATAAAACGTATAAACAAATTTATATAAATATTAATATATGAAAATATATAAAAAGAATTTCCCCTTCCTCCTTTAACTTTAGGTCACCTTATCAAACACATTAATCCCACGTAAAAGTGAATTAAATAATAATAATAAATAACAGAATATAATATAAAAAAAAAAATAATAAATCCAATTACAACCAACAACAACATTATAAATAATAAAAAGTATATAAAAAAATATATATTATTATAGAAAAACATATGTTTTATGTAAGAAATTAAGTTAACTTGATAAGTAACAAAATAATAAAAATAAAAAAATAATAAAAATAAAATTTGAATAAAGAACAAAAGAATAAAATTCACATTTTGAAATTTAAAATAAGTATGTTTTTTTAATTTGAAGTTTTATTTTAATGGAATTATTGTTTGTGCAAAAGTTTTTTTTTTAATAAAACAATATACACTCAGGTCGTTTTTTATGCGGTAGATGCGTTCCCCATAAAACCGCATCAAAAAAAAATCGCATAAAAAAAGACTCTATCTCCATACAAAAACTAGGGATACGTTCCGGAATTTAAAAAAATCGCATAAAAAATGGAAATTTCATTTTTTTATGGCTCTGATTGATGATTCGCCTAGTTTTAGTGGTCTGCCAGAGCCTTATTTTTAGCTCCATTTGCTAAGCGGTCAAAAATTTCGATTTCGATCTCTAAAGAAATCGTTTGTCGTTTTTTCTTATTTTTTTCCATATCAATTTCTTAAAATCGAATCCAAAAATTTTATGTTAGCATTGAAACCATAAAAAAAATTACACTTACTTTTTGGAGCGAAACTTCAACACCTTCGATAATTAAAATTTAAAAATCTCTGTAAAATTCCACCACAATAAATATTTTAAATTTAATGCAAAATTCAACTGTCAATGACTAAACTGCAAACGTACGTTAGAGCATTTCTTCGTCGCCTGCTTACAAAATCTATAAGGGAAATCCCAAATTTCAAATAATCGCTGCTGGTCTTCGCATGAAACGCATTAATTAACAGAAAGTACAAACCTTAACAGAAATCTACGAACTTTACAGAAAGCACAAACCTTAACAGAAATATCAAAGCCCAGTGTTATCAATTATCTAAATATTATTTTTATATAAAAAAAAATTTGAATATTTAAAAACCGCATAAATTCAAATTCGCATAAAAAAATACCGCATAAAAAAAGACCTGAGTGTAAATGGAATTTATTAGCCAATGTCTGAGAAAAATATTGCGTATCTGTGGCTTACATCCTCCTTAAACACAGCAGGTTTGTGAGGGGGACAAGCTAAACTCCTCAAACTCTGCTTACAAGAGTAATAAATTTTCCCATTTGGAAGCATTAATCTAAAAAACAAAACTACGCCCTTTTTTACTGCAATATTTAGGTGTGATTTAAAAACTTTTAGTATGTGCCGTAAATCTGTAAATCTTATTTTTAAAGTCGCCGCAATATAACTTGCTTCCCTGTAAAGGTCAAGAGTATCAATTATTTATTTGGCTGCTTATCAGTAAGATGTAGCGGTAGCCGCTTGCTTATATGTATAGTATTTACGTTTCTTTCAAATTACTAAAATCTAATTTATACAATAATAAGTTTTTTTAACGGGCTAATTACAACCAATCGTTATTGAAAGGGGGAACAGCTCAGTTAGATATTAACCAAATTCAGTCGAACCTATGCATTGGCCAAGTCATATTCATAAGGTATGTATGTATACGCAACGCGGCTACAAACATAACAATCAAAAATTACATGCATTTTGTTTTTGTATAAATGTCTGCATATTTCACACAACTTTTTTCTGTAATTTCAATAATTTTTAAAAAACTTCAATGTAAGAACTGTTTAAAACCAACTAAAACTGCCAATTATTTACTGTAGAATAAAAAAAAAATAAGTTTGACAAATGCAGACCTATCATTAGAAAAAGCCCTTAGGCCCGTCAACAATAAAAAAATTAACCTACAGTTACCACTAAACTCAAAATTTAAACCTTGGTTAGCCAAAAGCTATTAACACAAAGTTCAGTCATCTTATAACTTTTAGATTATTTTGCCAAATTTCAGTTAAATTTAACCGAGTACTACTTGGCGTTTAAGTTCTTAACTGGAAGAAAATATTTCATGTTTGAATTTAAATATATTATATTTTTGCTATTTTTAAACAATTGAAAGATGGATCTACGATTAAAAAGATTTACACATTTCTATAATTTATATAAAGTAAATATTTCTTATGGTATGAAAAGAAACTATAACTGCAGAAGTCGAATGGATCATTTTAATTTACCTGATGCAGAGTTTTTCATGAGATATCGTTTATCTAAAAGAATTGTAAAATTTATAGCAAAAATTATTTCAAAATACATTCAATTTTTAATAAATTTATTAGCAGATGGGTGCACATTAAGAATTTATATTTAGGTATACATTTCTTCTTCTTTTTGAAATGCATTCATAATAATTGATAACTACAAGTTAACTTACTCTTGTCTATTGTAACCGAACATTTTTAATTTATAGTTAAAACTTCAGTTAAAGCTTACTGAAAGTTAGTAAACTTTTACGTTAAATTTATCTAACTGAATATTATGTTAATAGGCCTAAGTCTGATAAATCTATATATATAAAAGTGAAACTCTGTGTGTGTATGTTAGCTATAGACTTCGAAATCGTTAAGCCAATCGGACTCAAACTTTGGCAAGTTGTTGTACACATCCCAGGGAGTGTTTATGGATGGTAAGAAGTGGGCGGGGCTACGCCTATACAAAATAATTTATCGTTTTTAGCTACTTGCACTGGATCGATTTTTCTAAAACGTTGCACACATATTGAGCTGTCATGACTATACAATTTCGTAGTTAGAAAAGTGGGCGGGGGCAGTGTCACGCCCATAAAAAAAAGTTATAATTTTGAGGTACTTGTACTGAACCGATTTTTCTAAAACTTTGCACACATATTAAGCTGTCATGACTACAATTTAGTGATTAGAAAAGTGGGCAGTGCCACGCCCATAAGAAATAAGTTTTAATTTTTAGCTACTTGCACTAGATCGATTTTCCTGAAACTGCACACATATTGAGCTGTCATGACTATATAATTTCGTGATTAGAAAAGTGGGCAGGGCCACCCCCATTAAAAATAAATTATTATTTTCAACTATTACCACGCATTTCAATGGTTCCCACCGATTTGCCTTTCAATTTCAAGCGACTACAGTTTCCAGTTCGCCTTGCCTTTGCTATTACCATCAACAAAGCACAAGGACAAGCTCTGCGTGTTGCAGGATTAAATTTGGAAAATCCATGCTTTTCACATGGCTAGCTGTACGTCGCATACTCCAGAGTGGGAACATAAAAAAATTTGTTCTTTTTTACAGCAAATGGAAAAACCAAAAATATTGTATGCCTACTTGCATTACAATAAATATCAATAAAATATTATTTTTAATAAATTCAATTAAAATTCTGAATGCATTTTTATTCATTAAGGGGCGTAGCAACGCGCGCCAGGCTTGTCTATAAAAAAACCATTAAAAGTGCTATATTCGGCCGTGCCGAACCTTATATGTAAAGGGTCCGCCATCTAACGTTTTTTTTTCAACAAGTGCTTATTTCGTGAATGGTAACACTCAGCTCATGTCTGATTTGACAGATAATTAGTTTTATCCTTCCGATGAACGAATATGGTTGTGTATACGCTTAAACAACGCTTCGCTAAGTGGGCCTGCGATCGACACACAGAAGATGCAGATTTTGCCAAAAAAAAATCATCTTTTCAGATGAAGCTCATTTTGATCTTGGCGGGTATGTAAACAAGCAAATTTGTCGCATTTGGGGCACAGAAAACCCGCACGCATACATTGAAAAACCGATACACCAAAAACGAGTCACTGTTTGGTGCGGATTTTGGTCCAGAGGCATAATTAGGCCATTTTTCTTCGAAAATGAGCAAGGAGTGGCCGTTACAGTCAATGCCGATCGTTATCGGGCCATGTTGAACGAAATTTTGTTCACAAAAATTGTAGAGGAGGATATTGGCAACATTTGGTTTCAACAGGACGGCGCTACGTGCCACACAGCCGAAGCTACACTCGATCTTTGGCGTCCTGTTTTTGAAGATCGCATTATCAGCCGCAGAGCTGATATCGTTTAGCCACCTTGGAGCTGCGATTTGACACCGTTGGGCTATTATTTCTGGGGTGCCGTCAAAGATAAGTGTTACGCCAACAAGCCAGAGACAATTGACACTTTAAAGGATAATATTCGTGAAGCCATTGGTGAAATACAGCTGCACATAATCGATAATGTGCTTTAAAAATTGGACCGATCGTGTAGGCTACTGCATGGCCAGCCGAGGCAACCATTTGAATGAAATTACTTTCCATTATCAACCGGAAGGATTGTATTTTCAAATAAAAAAATAAATTTGAGAAAATATGCAGTAGTTTTTTTATAGCATTTTCAAAAAAGAAAAGGTATTTGGTGGACCCTTTATATCCTTCACAACGTGTAGTCATGAAATAACAACTGAAATCAACTTAAACATTTAAAAGTGCTTTCCTAAAAAACAATAAAAACAGGCATAAGCAGTTTTTCCTTATTGACACATTTATGATTCGCTTGTTATTTGCTAAAATACAAATGGTGCTCCCACCCATTTTACATACTTAAAGAGTGATCGTGTGAATACTGCTTTAAGGCCATGACTGACTATCCTACAAAGTCGTGCGATTATGTCAAATAAAAATCTGATAGTTTTCTGTCCTACATGAAAAAATCGCAACAAAATGTGTTATTGGATGCCACACTGTCATACTTGCTTAGAAAAAGCAACTCTGATCGCACAGACTCTATTATTTTATGAAAATTTTCAAAAGATTATCAAATCGGACACACATGTCAAAAAATCTGTCACACATGTGCACTTTGTGTCCACACTATCACACTTTCTGAACACACATACAATTTTTGACATATCGAACGACTAAATCTGATAGTCAGTCATGGCCTTTAGCATTTAATGCATTTCGTTGAATTGCCAATAAAACCAACAATTTTTTACGTTCTACAATTTGATATTTTTGTTTATTTTACATAAATACATTTACATTTATTTTAAATTTATTTATTTCAAATATACTTATATATTTTTTTAGGTACATCATATACATTTATATATCGTGTGAATAAAATTGTTTATAAAATCCTTTTTGTTTGTTTAATATACTTACAACATATATCTAAATATGTATGTTTGTATGCATTTGTATAATACAGTGTTTTTTTTTTGTTTTTGATTTTTAGGTTCAATTTTAATTTAATCAATTTTAAGGCATAAAGTAAATTAAAAACAAATTTCTCTAAATGCATATTTTATAATAAATCATTTTGCTGTTTAATATTGGTGTTATAAAATTAATTTTTAAATAAATTGAAATATGTTTAAGTCTATAGAAACCTAAATGAAACCATACTTACAGAAGTATGTGTAAGGAATTAAAAAATAATAATAATAATAATAATTTAGCTAAGCAAATAAAATTTGCTACTAGTTCTAAATTTAATTATTACAGCAAGTGCGATAAAGCATAAAATGTGTATTTTTTTTTTTTTTTGTAAAATAATGTCTATTTTGTGTAATTATAAATTTATGTGATGTTAGGCAAAAAGGTGTTAAGTCCAAAAATTGCAGTTTGATGTTTTGATTGGAATTTACTCAATTTCTTCTCTACTTCACTTTGTATCTATAACTTATGTCTAACACAAGTAACTGCTGCCCAAAAAACAAAACAGTGCAGTTTCTGACTTAAGACCATTTTGCCAAACTTCAAAGAAATTTGAACTGTTTTTCTTAGAGGTAAAATGATTGATAAAATACTTTTAATAGACTCATCTCTACTGAGCGATTCTTATATATATATATTAATCAGTTTTTTAAAACTTCATAATTCATGTTTGTTTGTGTTTATATTGAAATAAATTTCATCATAAGTATTTTGCAGTATTAACAAAATGTTGATTAAACTTGAACTTAGTTTGTGTAACAACAGGCCGCACAGAGTTGAAAACTCATGTAATTGCCTGTGTAGTTGAGAACGCAAGACTTTAAAACACTACCTTTGCCAATGCCTTGCATTTCATCATATTAGATGCGAAAGACTTTAAAGGTATAATATACTGAAATATAACTAGGAACTTAAACTAGAAGTTCCTGAGGGACAAGACTGAGGCAACTAGTTTATGCAAGTAAAGAAAAACCATAGTTACGACATGTTCACGATGGTCATATTATAGTTTATATAACAATATTTAGTATACATGCATGCATTTTGCCTGTAGATGTCACACAATTTGTTTGTATTTTCTTCCTTAATTTCGATAATTTTTTAAAAACTTTTATTTTTTAAAATATATATAAACTAGCAGCCCGGTACGTGCTTCGCTACGTTTCATTTTAGATTGTTTAAAGGAGAGAAAAACTACGTTTTTACTTTTTTCTTATTGCTATCCCTCTCAAAGATAAATGCTGTGCAAAAAAGTACCAAAATTCAGTTTTTACCCGTTTTATCCCCTTAAAACTCAAAATTTCCAAAAAGTACCAGATACCTATTCAATTATTTTTAACAGGCTCTTTACTCATTTATAATTTTTTTAAATCGTGAATATCACTCTGTTAGTACGAAAATTTTTTAAATTAAATTAATTAAATTAAAATTAATCGTACAGATGCTTTAACTACTTTGGAAAATAGAAATTGTTTCATTTATCTGCCGTTTTGCTGAAACTGTTGCTATCACTTCACCTGGACGTCAACCAAATCATCGTGATTATCGTTTATTGAAACTTCCAACTACTGAAAGTAAGACGTCTGTTTACACTATTACACCAACAGCGTCGAACAGGGTGGTAAAATCGTAAAACTTCGCACTTTCCAAACGCTGTGGAAGAAATATTGTCCCCACATCGGCACTATGAAACCGGCATACGATTTGTGCGAATTGTGTCAAAATCTTGCAAAAGATGCTGTTAATACAGTAAACGTTACTGAAGTTGACAAATAATTACCATTGTAGGGGAAAAATGAAAATAAATAAATTTTATCGTTAGCTTCCTTTCTATTTGCGCTCAGAATCGTTGACTTCACTCTTATAAAACGCGCATATCTCTGGGAGGGAACACTTGGGGCATGGGATCGATCTCATTCGATACTCAGATGTTGTCCGCATCAAAAACAAAAAAGTGAAAATAGTTTTTTTTACCCTTTTTCTCTATGCGCTGTCATATAAAGATGTGTAAAAATATATATTTTCTTACATACATACGTAAGTCACTATGCTTTTGTGAGTTATTTGAATACTACACAAAACAATCAAACAACAGTGTGAATTTTGTTTGTTTATTTTTGCTAGCAGCAATAATATAAAACATGACAGTCAGTTGTAGGATGTTAAAAAACAATACAAAAGCAATATAAATGTGAGTGGAGTGAAAAATAAATTAACCCACATATTTCTCTGTTAGGTCTGTTTGAATTAAAAAAATTTATAAACAATTTTCGTATAATCATAATTTCTATGCGATCTACACTGTTTGTCTCATGTATTAGACTATTAAATGTCCTGCACAAAAGACAATATGAGCATTTCCATGTCATATACGTACGTGACATTTGTACTCCTATAAAGTGAAGTAGTTTTTGCAAAAGTAAGAGTAACTGAAACAAAATTAGATCTTTATGTTCCATTCAAAGGGATTATTTAATTATTTAAAAAAAAAATTAATTATATTCGAATAATTGTTGTCTAAAATATCCAGCAAAATAAGAATATATCGTACGTGACATAAAACAGAAGTGATTTTGAGGTATATATGGAAATATGAAAAAATCTGCGAATGTTGAGGAGGTATTGTTTCTTTTTTAATTTCTTACACTAAACCAAATATTTTTCATTTAAAATCCATCATACTTAATTGAAAACAATCTTTAAATGATTTTATAATAAATTCAATTTAATATCGTTCGTGACATATCGTACGTGACAGATTTTTCTGTAATAGTATTCTTAGGTAATAAAATTTATATTATGTTAAGAAAAAAAGTTAAATTCTAAATTAGGTGCTCTTGCGACTGTTTAAATACGAATGATGGGGACAAATAATGTTTTTGCACTACGTACGTGACATTAAAATAACATCCAAAGGAAATAAAAAAAAACGCTAATTGGACTCTATATTTTCTCTTTTCTTATGGATCTTGTTAATTGTTGTTGTTACCTTAATTTTAAAGCATATTTACAATTAAAATTTATTTTTACAATTTAGTCGCTAAAAAAATAGTTGATTGCAATTCTTTAAAATAAGTCAAAGAGATAATCAGATGAAACTTTTATTATTGCTTTTAAAATAATTTAATAAGCTCTTAATACCTGCGCATAGTAAAATTGGAGTGTTTTTTTATCAATAAACTTATATTGAAAAACTTTCAAGAGTTTTTATTTTTACAGTCGTGGTTGACATATTCATGGAAATGTCCATATGATTTTTTGTTACTCAGTTTACGTAATAAATACCACATGAAAGGAATTTTCCTATAGATGTGCATAATCTTAACATTATTAATATCGGTTCAGTACTTTAGAAGTTATAAGCGTTTAAAGTTGCTACTAACACATGCGCAAAGCATATGTGTGTAACAAAATATTACAATTAAGGCTATCATACACGGCATGTTTTTTACATCTGACTTTAAAATTTGTGAGACATATGTAAATCTACATGTCTGTCAAAATTGTACTTTTACGCTGACTGCTTTGCAGCAGCAAAGATTTCTGCCAACGACTGATGTCACATGTTTTGACAGGAGAAAATAGAGCGCACTCTAATTAAAATTTTGTCAGATGTCTGAACACATGTTTTTTAACAAAAGGTATGTTTTAAAGGTAACACACGACATGTTTGTACTAGCAGTGGAAAATTTGACAAGTCAGATGTAAAAAACATGCCGTGTATTAGCTCCTTTAATAAACATGTGGAATCAACATTGTCAAAACAAATTGTTTTTGCGAAGAGTATATAAAAAAAATAAGACAGTGTATAGTTACATTTACAACTAGATTACGGTCAAATTGGTCGCAGGGGGCGACCGTAGAACATGCTGGTTATGATTATTTGGTAATAAGATCAAATTAGTTAAGGACAGTTTTCCACATAATGATTGGACGGTCTTAAAACTTAAGTTCAAGTAAAATCAAAATTTTGTTTTTATTTTAAAGAACATATCTATTGTTTTTGAGTTGATTTTAAAGTATATTTTATTGTATTTGTTGCAGTTATATTTATTAAAAAAAAACTATATATTAAAATGTTTGTTTTTTTGTTCTTCTTTTTTTATATTTAAATATTTACTAGGTTTTTCATTACTAAATGTGTTTTTTTTTTTGTAGATTTTCCTTAAATATGTCTCAGTAACGTTGTATAAGTGTTTTCTTTTTCTAAGTGTAAATTTTTTTATAGGAAATTATAGAATTACGCTTTTTTAAATAAATTGCTTGATTCGCAAGGTGTGCTATCATGTCGTTTTATTATCAATTTTAAAATGGTTTAAAAATTTTGCAGTGTACTTAAATATATTTTAAACTTTTTTTGTAATTTTAGGAAATCATGACATTACGTCATGTTTGCACACCTTGTTAATTAAACAAATATAATTAAAACAGTTTTAAAAATAAAAATAAAAAAAAAATAATTTTATTTCTCGGCACTTAATTTGAATGTTGCTCGAATATTATTTTAAATACAGATTTAAAATAGTAAATAACAATTCGATAAATAAAATGGTAAACAAGTAATATGTTTGTGTGTTATTTGGTGTTGCATATGATTTATAACACGTTCATGCATTTAATAATTTAATATTGTAAATATGTTTATGTGTATGTACATACCCAGCAAAAAAATACATGCAAAAGAAATAGTGAAGGTAGGGTTGCCATCCCTCCTCTTTTCCCCGGACATCGTCCTCTTTTTTAGGGCATCCGGCATTTTAGCAAATGTCCGGGGTTGTCCGACTTTTTGCACCTTCTCTGAAGTTTTTTTCTTACATTAAAACTTTAAATCATAGGTCACAAAATGTATAAAAATTTAGGTGCTCGTACAATTAGTTTTGAAAAAGTACAATTTAAAAACTTCTCTTTGTACAAAATTAGTTTTATTATCCTTGATTGTCGCTATTTATCAAAGTGGCCTATTATAACTTGTCTTTTATTTTAAAAAAGTTCGGCCAAGGGGTCTGCTTGTCAGCTGTGTGTTTTTCATAAAGTTTGTTTTCCAGATATAGAATCAAGGCATATTTATTCATCAGGTAATTGCAGTTCGGAGAGAATTTTTTTGTTTATATTTTTTATGTATGAAGTTTGACATTTAAAATAAATTAGAAAAGAGAGAAAATTGTTTTTTATTTATGCATTTTGACAGCTGAAATTTAAAATAAGTGAAGAAAAAAATAATCAGCTGACGAATCAAGAGTACCTGATGAATAAATATGCCTTGATATAGAATAAAGTCTTGAACCAAAAATATAGTAAGGGTATATAAATTTGATATGGATTGCCTAGAGTTTTACAAATATTTAAAGAGATGCGATGGTAATATATTGGCTCGAATTGGAACTGTTGAAAAATATATGTAAAATTTTTAAAAGTGTACATTCCCGATAATAAATGCAATGAATTTTTGTTGTTTTTATACCCTTCACCTGTGGTGCACAAGGGTATATATAGCTTTGTCATTCCGTTTGTAATTTCTACAATTTTCATTTCCGACCCCATAAAGTATATATTTTCTGAAAGCTTATGAATAGAGGAGTCGATTAAGCCCTGACCGTCTGTCCGTCTATCCGTCTGTCCGTCTGCCCGTCTGTCCGTGTGTTGGTTGAAATCAACTTTTAGAAGCAACTATATGTTCCTCAGATCTGTATATGGTATCAATCTCTTGGAAATATCCAGGAATGAATCGCTATTGAAATTCAGCACAATCGCCCCATAACTTTCTGAGATATGAGCAAAAAACCACGACCACCTCGTTTTTTTTCACAATTACAACAACAACATACATACATACATACATACATACATGTGAAAAACATACCAAACAAAAAAAAAATACAAAAAAAAAATATTAAAAATAAGAAAAAAATAATAAGAAAAACTACAAAAAAAAAATTAAAAAAAAATTTTAAAAAAAATTTTAAAAAATTTTTAAAAAAATTAAAAAAAAAAATATAAAAAAAAAATAATAAAATATAAATAATATATTAAATAAAATAAAATAAAATTTTTTTGGCTCAGCTGGGATTCGATGCCACATTTATTCTAACGTGTACGTATGCACGTATTTTATATGGGGTGAATGGTGATACAAACAATTGTTATTGCATGACTACACGTTGTGAAGGGTATATAAGATTCGGCACGGCCGAATATAGCACTGTTACTTGTTTTTGTTGGTTTTTTTGTTTTTATTTTCAACCATTAAATCTGAATGATATGTTCAGTTTGTATTTTTGTAAATAAAGTTTTTTCGTAAAAACAAATTTTGTTTTTGTATTTAAAATGGCGTCGTAAATTTTATCAAATTTAATTTTTTTAAAATGTGTCCTCTTTTTTTGGGCAAATGTCCTACATTTTTTTTAAATAGAAATGGCAACCCTAAGTGAAGGCATGAGTTCAACTCATGATGAAGTGAAACATGCATGATTTTTACATTAACGTGTCATTGGAGAGGATGTGTTTATATAAATGATTATATTAATAAATTTTTATAAATTTCAATAGTGCATGAAATGCATGCACAGTAGATGAAAAGAAACACATGAATCGTTCAAGTTTTTGCATGCCTTTGCATGTATTTTAAGGCACATCAATAACACAGTAAAACAAAAAAACACTTTTTTGTTGCATAAAGTTTTTCTACTGTTGTTAACTAATTTGAATGTGCTGATTTCAAATCTACCCTCAGATTTTTTGTAGCAGCTCTAGTTAGTGGGATACACGTACCGTCTTAAATTTACATAAGTAGTCGATAGTTTATATTAATAGCGGTGTAACTTAACTAGTTCCTTTATAAATTTCAGAATGTCTTCCTCAAGAAGGACGTGTTTAAATAATCCTGATTGTTTTTGTATTATTTGTGAAGAATATATGTTCCAAAAATTTCGTTTAAATGTGTGGGACTTTGTGAAAAAGGCCTACTTGGACTACTTTGGGCTTCCGTTGCCGTCAAACGCTAAACCTTGGATATCAAGTTGGGTATGTAAAGCATGTGTTGAATCTTAGCGACTGTGGGCAAACAAAAAAGGACCCACTTTTAAGTACAGAGCTCCTATGATTTGGCGTGAACCATCCAACCATCATGACGACTGTTATATCTGTGTAACGAAAATCATAGGAATAAACCATGAAAATTACTCTAAGTGAATATATCCAAACTTAAAATCTGCCATAAGACCAGTCTTAAGTATTAGTGACGCATCAGAACCACAGCACCTATGTACATCTTTGCAAAATTCAGACCAGTGCAGCGGACAAACGACGAAAACGTCGACAGTGGTAGCGACAGTGATTTTGATTGCTACGGTAGTCCCCGTAAGGGACCACAAATCAGGAAGTTGATAGATGATAAAATTTTTATCAATCATATGACAGCTGTCGAGAAATGTGTATGGGAAGAGCTTGTTTGGGTAGTGAGGAATTTTTTGGGCAATTGGAAATGTGACGGCTACATTCAGCACGTTGAACAGTTGCTAATACACTTCCAGCGGCTTGGATGCAACACGAGTATTAAGATTCACTATATTCACAGCCATCTAGACAATATTCCTGAAAATCTCGTTGACTTAAGCGAGGAACAAGGAGAGCGCTTTTACCAGGATATTCACGCTATGGAGGAGAGGTATCAGGGGCACTGGAATGTCACCTCATAACTCCAAAACTAAAGCTGCTACATGAAAACGGCATATATTTTTGAAATCAACGTGGAAAAACTATTCAGATTCATGTAAAAATTCTCATGCAACAAACATGCTGTTGTGCAGTGTAATAGGCATCTGTTTTGTATTTGGAGAAGCCATGCTTCCTCTGGCACTTATGAATTAGAAGTCATGAAAAGTGTTATTCACATGGAACTAGTGAAAAAATTTTTTTTGCTGGGTATGCATGTATGTTTGTATATCTTCATGTGTATAGTATTCCCTAACGACTGTTTATTTAATTAATGGTAATTTTCCAAAAAGAAAAAAATTAATTGTTCGCTTGCAATTAAACATAAATATTTGTTTCATGCACAAATATTATTTGAATACAATATTCTGTACGTTTTTATTCTTCTTATATTTGTTTCCTTTTTTTCACTTTTTAAACATTTATATTAAATAGTTATCATTTTTGTTTGTTGTGTTTTCATATTATTTATATTTATTTTTATTTTATTCAACTGTTTTCGGTAGGGGATCTACTTGTTTCAATCTAAATCTTAACACTCTACTTTTATTATGGACTCGGTTGCAGTTTTGCGAAGGTTTAAAGAAAAAGTTTGTTAAATGCATTGGAATATTGCGAGCATAGCTTACGGTTACGAAAAAATATATTTAAAAAAATATATGCTAATGCAAGCACATGCCAGTAAAATACTCACTTAATATCAATAACCAAAATATTACAATTCCTGCGAGAAAATTTGTGACAGTTGTTCTAAACGTGCTTATGCCACGACTAAGTAGTAAAAATATTAATATTTAGTACAACAAATCGGGACCGGTGACCGGTGAATAAAATACATTAATATGTATAATCGGTTTAAAAAAAGTGATCAAAAATAGAATCCTACGTTTAATTTCTAATTAAGAATAAGCATGCACTTTATTTATTAGTTTTAAATGAAAAAAATCTTCAAACATTTTAACCTTAATATTTATTTTTTTTAAAGTTATTCTTAAACTATTTTTTTTATATATAATTTAAGGAATAGTGTTAAAACCGCTTTTATTGCGATTGGAATTGTGTAGGTTTTTTAAGTCAATTCAGTGACATGCGCAAAGTACTTGTCAAGCCTTTTAATAGTGTTTGTTAAAATATACTTGTATGTGTTACACCGAAAACGGTTTTTTTCTATCAATCACCGTTGGTGTAAATAAAATCTCATTTTCGCAAAGTCTACCACAATGCTTGCAAAAGTTTAATGTCTTTTAATTTTGCGATATAAGGGGGGTACATTAGGTTAGAGGGAACTAATATATAGAAGATAGGTACATTAGGTTAGAGGGAACTAATATATAGAAGATAAGTCTAGAACTTGTCTTATCGAGACAAAGGTATGATTATATTAGACATCTATATATATAAAAGTGAAACTCTGTGTGTGTGTGTGTGTTAGCTATAGACTCCGAAACTGTAAAACCGATCGGACTCAAACTTTGGCAAGTTATTGTACACATTCCAGGGAGTGTTTATGGGTGGCAAAAAGTGGGCGGGGCCATGCCCATAAAAAATTAGTTATCATTTTTAGCTACTTGCACTTGACCGATTTTTCTGAAACTTAGCACACACAATTTGAGCTGTCATGACTATATAATTTCGTGATTAGAAAAGTGGGCGGGTCACGCCCATACAAAAGTTATAATTTTGAGGTAATTGCACTGGACCGATTTTTCTGAAACTTTGCACACATCTTGAGCTGTCATGACTATATAATTTCGTGATTCGAAAAGTGGGCAGGGCCACGCCCATAAAAAAAGTTATAATCTTGAGGTACTTGCTCTGGACCGATTTTTGTGAAACTCTGCACAAATATTGAGCTGTCATGACTATACAGTTTCGTGATTAGAAAAGTGGGCAGGACCACGGCCATAAAAAAAAAAGTTATAATTTTTAGCTTTTTACACTTGATATGCAATTTAAATTCAGAGTGCATTTTTATTCATTAAAGGGCGTAGCAACGCGTGCCGGGCTTTTCTGGTTAAACTATAAATTCTGAAGATAAAAAAATGAAAAAAGCAAACCACACATTCGGAATTTTTGTTTTTCTATTCTGTCTTGTAAAAATACTTTATATTCAAAGTTGTCTGCTTAAGGCTATAATACACGACATCTGACTTTAAAATTTGTGAGACATATCGATGCCTTACTTTCTCAACCTCGTATCTTAAAAAATGCGGTTTTGACTTTTTCATATCAAACGATTGTTTTATGCTTTAACTAAAAAAGATTAGTACATTATTACTACTAATA
This sequence comes from Phyto melanocephala, assembly GCA_941918925.1. Classification (NCBI taxonomy): domain Eukaryota; kingdom Metazoa; phylum Arthropoda; class Insecta; order Diptera; family Rhinophoridae; genus Phyto; species Phyto melanocephala. Next base: position 120,711,008 of record OW799234.1, on the reverse strand, counting down.
TACATAAATACAATCAATACCTTAATAATTGCATTTAAACTTTTAACCAAACACCGAAGTAAATATAAAAAGATGAACCGTTTTTTTGTCTCTCCTGAAAAATTTTATTTTTTAAGATACGAGGTTGAGGAAGTAAGGCATCGATATGTTAATCTACATGTCTGCCAATGGCTGATGTCACATGTTTTGACAGAAGAAAATAGAGCGCGCTCTAATTGAAATTTTGTCAGATGTCTCAACACATGTTTTTTTTACAGAAGACATGTTTTTATTAGCAGTGGAGAATTTGACAAGTCAGATGTAAAAAACATGCCGTGTATTAGCTCCTTCAGTTGGTACGCTCTAATAATGATACATATTTATAAATCTCTTTATAATTATAAATGCTTGTTTTGTTTGAAGAACATTTTTTAAAAATTTTGTATTTCTTATAGATTTCAAGTAAAATATTTTGAGCACTTTTATTTGGTCTCTTCTGTTAATCTCTAAGTTTTTTGCACGACCTTCGAAAAACATATTTTAAACTTGATATGTACCTGCAAATACATCAATTGCAAATACATTTTTATTACATAAAATTGCAAATAAGCTTCAAAGTTGTTTATATGTATCAACTTAATTTCAATATTTAATATACTAATATTAATATTTCAACATAAAGTTGCTGAATGCGATAACGGCACTGACAGTTATACAGGTCTGCAGTACATTCTGAACGGAGTGATTTAAATTTCGTTCTTGTCATTTTGGTTATTTTACTGAAAGAGCTACTTAACCTTCAGATTTGGTTATTAATTTGCTCTTCTTTTTTTGTGTAATAAACATTTTCATGTCACTTTGATTTTGTTTGAGGCGCACAGCAGATATTTTTTGCCGCTTATAAAATAATGCTTTTTTTGTTAGGCCCACAACTGGGACGAACGACGAATTTCGCTTTTCACGACGAAAAAATTCGTCGGTAAAAATTCGCCGGGTAAATCGTCATATGAAGCACAATAACGACGAAAAAGTAACCACTTTTATAGTTATTAAAGTTGTTTACTGTTTGTGCAGAGAAAGAACAAAAATAATCAAAGAACTTAAATAAGCTCAAATGTTTGCAAAAACACAAATAAAAACAATTTTTGTAATTATCTTAAATTATTTAAGTAAAAATTAACTTTATTTCTCAACAAGATTTTAAAAAGATATTTAAATATAATAAAAATGGTCACCTTGTAACTATTTGTTAGTCGTTCGCCGACGTAGGAAAGAGTTCGCCGCGAATTTCGACCGGCGCCATAATTGTATGCATTCTCATATACACAAATGTGTTTTATTTTTGATGACGAATATTCGCGGCGAAAAATTCGTCGTTCGTCCCAGTTGTGCGCCTAGAGCATTATACTTTTTTGTACTTCAGAAATAAGAACGTTAAAAAAAAATAAATAAATAAATATAAAATCATTTTTACTTTCTGAGCGAACTTGAACTCTGTGACATGCCGAATTAAAATAAGATTATTCTGCTGTCAATAACTTCAGGAGGGCAATGAAATTTCAACATTTTAAATTATTTTTCAAAAATTTTAAATCTTTCTTAAAGTTGGCAATCATTTGTATTGCTTTGTTTATTACGTATTTAACGTACATATGTATGTATGTTTGTTGATATATGTAAGTATTTGTAAATGTGTGTATAAATAGTAATAGTATTGTACATAAGACTTCTAACAGTTTTTCTGTTTTTCAGGGATATGGTTTATGTTTTCGATATTTTAATAAATATATTTTTTTATTTTTTTTTTTTAACATTCGAATTGTTATTTTCATGTATTCATTTATAGTTCATTTATACATATGTATGTTAATATGCTTGTCTTTTTTCCTTATGCAAGTATGTGTGAGAGTAAAGGTGTGTTAGTATGTGGCTTGTTAGTGGGTGAGTAAGACTAGTATTTATTTAAAACTGATTTTCTGTTAACATTATATGCTGCTATGTATGTGAATCGTATGTATGCACATATCGTCATCTAAAATGCAAACCTCCATACCTATAATTTTACAACTTTAAACTAGAAATAATAAACATGCTAAACTAAAGAAAATATGTTTCATAATGTAATGTTATTTATACAATTTATAATTACATAGACTGGTTTTTATAAAAAAAAAATTAGATTTTAATTTTTTCTAAAGTAGTTTAAGGGGTTTGCGTTTTATGTGACGAAATGGAGTTTTTTTATGCAGTAATACAAATACATAGATATTTGTTATCATGACATGGCTGGCATTTAACAATTGCTGTTTATTTATGGCATTCGTAAGTCTCTACTTTGCGATGATGATGATGGTGCTTCATCTGGACTGGGTGAATCATCACCATGTGGCCGTATACGCACAATGGCACGTCTGGTATCTTCATTACGTTGTGGCATGTAAAGACCGGTTGGTCCTGAATAGCAGGTTGTATTATTGCCGGACAAACGTAATTTTTCCGTTTCGCCGTTAGTACTTTCGGTAAAAAGTTGACCCAAATTTAATTGCGGTATGTCGTAGAAAATAGTTAGAATAAGCATCATTGCAATAAGACCTATAATTTTTAGTAATAAACAATTTATTAGTTAATCTGATACATACATATGTATTTATGTCATATAAATTTACATCTTGTTCTTGAATATCAAATATCTTAGTCATGAAAAATATTTTAATTTTTTAAAGGTTTATAAAACGAAATTTCTAGACAATATTTGTTTTATAATTTTTTTTTATAAATTCTGTGGCAAAAAGGAATAACTGCTTAAGTGGACATAAGCTAAAATTGAGATAAAAACACCATTACAAGTTTGCAATCCAAACTACCCTCAGGAGAATTTTCAACTATTTTGGACAACTTTACATACATTTAGCATAAAAACTTATTGCCTAAAACTTTCAAAGAACAATATCATTTGGAATAAAAACTTATTTTAACGTTTAATTAAACTAAATATGCAAAAACCAATATACTTTTTAATTAATACCATGCGAAATTAATATAATAGTTTTTATTTTAAAGGGAATACATTTATAGAAATAAACTCAAAAAATATAAAAGTTCTTTTTTGAAAAACTATAAAAACAGAAATAAGCAGTTTTTTCTTATTGCCACAGATTAAACTGTTTATGAATTAGCGAAAATATACCTTGATTTATATTAGAAGAACTTAATCAAACTTACCAAAGACTAAATATGCTGCAATAAGCATTTTATAAATCGAACGATTATCAATTGACACACCATCGCCGGGTATATAATCGCCCAAGCCAATCGTAGTTAATGAAATGAAACAATAATAGAAGGCATCTAAAACACCCCAAGTCGGTTCCAAAAAGGCAAAAACAGCAGTGGGTATTGCAAAAAATAATATCGCCACAATTATAACTGTAATGAACAGACAAAATTAAAATAGTATAAATAATGCTGTTTATCAAACTGCAGCAGTGAAATAACAATATATAAAAAAACAAAATTAAAATCATTTGCAAATTCTGCACAGAAGTACTCGTGAAAAAACACGTACATATAGTAGCATACATATGTATATGCACATTAGGGTGATCGCCTCTTTAAAGGCTACAAACTTTTTTTTAAAATCTTAAAAGTTAAAATAATAGTTAATGCAGATTTTGATAAAAAATAATTAAAACTAAAAAAATTCTGAATTTTTCCAAATGTAAAGCAACATGTTTTTGCTCTTAATTTAAATACTCTAATTAAAAATTTATGAACGAAAATATCAATTAAAAATAACTTGTATTTCGTAAACCCTTAAGTCAAAACTGGCCAAAAACCCATATAAAGGTTTTAAAACTGATATTTATTTAAGGAGCTCATACTTGTCAAATTCTCCACTTCTAATACGAACATTTCGTGTGTTACCTTTAAAACATTACTTCTGTAAAAAAATATGTGTTGAGACATCTGACAAAATTTCATTTAAAGCTCGCTCTATTTTCTTCTGTCAAAACATGTGACATCAGTCGTTGACAGAAATCTCTGCTGCTGCAAAGCAGTCAGCGTAAAAGTACAATTTTGACATACATGTAGACTTACATATGTCTTACAAATTTTAAAGTCAGATGTAAAAAACATGTCGTGTATTATAGCCTTAAGATATATATTTATGAAATTAAACATTTAATTGTAAATTGTTTGGTTGCACGTTCTAAGGAATGAAAATTCCCCTACCTGAACCGTAATCTCAAACTCATCCAATATTTTGACTAGGTTAAGAACCCAGTCCCTTTAATGTAATTTCTTAGGGATTATCCAGTGTCTAAAACGCCCAAACGCAGAACACTTCAAAAGGTAGTGGTCCAAAATTTCATCCTCTTTATTGCGTGTTTTTAATGTCGTGTCATGCGATAGTCCCAAACGATTTAGATAAGTTCATAGCTTTGTGTGACCTGTTATTATTCTAATTGTTGGCCTACTCGGAATTTCCTTTGATTTCTTAAGATTTGGCTCGCCCCATATTATGTTCTTCACTTTACTGACAGCAGTTTTTTGACACTATAATCGCCCAAGCTTTAGGTTAATTTTTCAACCTCTGAAAGGGTTAAGCATTTTCAAAGGTGATGGTATTCATGATCAAGTTTTAGGTGATCGTGTTCTTCGTTTATGAATATGACGTATTGGCCTGATATCAATATTATCTCTAGAAGTCCACGATTTGTTTGCAGCTGCTTGAGTTGGATACCTTGAGATTTAACTCCTTTGTTCATTACCGTCCTTATAACTGATTTGCTGCCCGTAAATAAACGAAGTGGAGTTTTCTTACCAGTCGCCTTCATTTATTTGATGCCTTCAGTAATTGCCATGATCTTTGCTTGAAAAACAGGCGAACAGGAGTATTTACCTCTGTTTCGGTTTATGTCATAGAAACTCATTCAGTTCGATTACCAATTTTTAATTCGTCTGCATAAAAATCGGATTCTTAGGTATTCTTTACTCTAATTATTTTATTCCATTCTTCCTCCACTAATATCATGGTGATGCAGTTAACGCTCTCATATTTTTTTGGAATTTTGTCACACGTTCCATCTGTGATATTTTCTATCGGTAAGATATCGATTGTTCTTTGTTATCTGCTGTTATTGTCTCTTACCAGCCATTCATAAATTGCCGTTAATTTAGTAGCGGTTAAGGACGCTTCATTTTTCGCCTGTATCTCAATCGGCCGAATCAAAAGTGTATTCCTAATAGCCATTGCTGATGTGGTTTCCATGGCACCGAATATATTAAATAACACAGCAATGTCTTTAGGTCCTTCGAAGAGGTTTTACATGAACCTTTTTCTTTAAAGAAGTCTACCACACTATCAAGGCATATGTTAGGATCATTTGCAGTATGCTACTCTATAGTTAATGTGCCATCTTAGGGCTTACGTTGGATTTTGAGCCTATCGCTCTTCTAAAAATTGTGTATTTGTAGAGATAATAAATATTGATTAGCTACTTAACCCATGTTTACCTGAAGTCAAAAGAGTTACGTTTTGATTTTTTTTAATTAATATCGAATGTTAACCAAGATAACATTATTTAACTGCTAGATAATGAACAAGATTTAACATAAATACAATTTAAGAAAATTGAAATTAAAAATTTTTTTTTCTCAAATTAACCCTTTATTGCTATGAATTGAGATTCTGCAAAAATATTTATTGTAAATCAATTATTTTGGCTTAAATTCGTCATCATCATCTTATATTTGTGTTATGTTTTACGCAGTTTACGCTCACATTATACAACCGATTTTAATTAAATTAATTAATCAAGGCGCATGAAAGACAAAAATAGTTTTAAAATGTGAAAAAAAATCAGACAATTTTTAATCCTGCATCACGTAGAACAATTTTTAGCATTGGAATAACTAAAACCGACCACCCTAATGTACATACATGTATGTATATCATTCACGTGATAATACATTTTTAAACTTACCAACAATACTCAAGTGCATGACTCGTATGTTAAAGGGTTGATACAAGTGGCCCAGTTTCGAATTGAGTAGGCCCAACAACCAATTGGCTGGTATTAATAATTTCTCCACCATTGCACTTAACAGTACCAATGTCAGTGGTATGCCGATGGCCGCATAAATCATGCAAAATATTTTACCAGTTTGACTTAATGGTGTCACATGTCCGTAGCCTGCAAAAGAAGTTAAGGATTTTGTTTACATATCTAAACTAAATCGTTAGCAATCGCTTACCAATTGTTGTAACAACTGTGCTAGAGAACAAAAGAGCTTGTCCAAAACTCCAATTCATTTCGTTGGTGGCATTACGAAGTGGTGATATGCCACGATCATTTGCTGTTATAACAGCCTTAAGGAACTCTTCAAAATCATCATCTGTTATTAAAGAAAATAAAAATAGAAATTTATGATTTTCTTACAAAAAACTATAATATGCGTAAAGTTTTATTTTTATATCAAAAGCAACGTTAAGTTTTCTACTACGTTTTGTTTTCGTTTTCCGCGAAATAGAATTCAATACAACGGTATACAAATACAGAGAAATATTAAGAAATTTTATTATTAATTTTTAAATATTCGAACTTCTTTTTAAAATTTATTATTATTGTGCAATGTTTATTAGATTCTCGGATTAGCTTTCAAGTTTATATTTAATTTTAAAACTGTTTATGAAGAAATCATTTTTATAATTTTTTTTTGTTTTAATCTAAGAGCATCATACTATGATTGTGGGTAAAACAAATTATGGTTATTATGTGTACCTAAATTATAATGCAATTATCATATTGCGACTACCGATGAAAATTAAATTTTTTGCTCTTTTCTATTATCCCGTTCAGACAGATATTTTTAATTGTTTCAATCAAGTGTTGATTGAGCAATTAAAATAAGTGTTCACAAATACTCAATTTATCGTACTCCATTAGAATTTAATAGCTGTAAAAATACGATGTATTAATACCACATCAAATAATGCCTTCTGTTCAGGTTTTTCCTGTTCATCAAATATATTTACAATTATATTTATATACTTATATGTATGTATTTGAATTTTCTTCAAAAATTTTTTAAAATTTTCATCAAACATTTTCCATTTTCTTATTTTTATTTTTTTTATTTTTATTTGTTTGACATTAGAAATGCCTCCTATAGAAGTTTCTTCTCACTGAACATACTTCTCAAGAGTTGTATTTCGAGTTTTGGACAATAAGTGAAACCATTCAGTACATATTGCTCAATTTATAAATAATTTTTAGTATGGTAAACAGTGCTGCCGCCGACCAACTTTTTTTCGCAATGAAATCGACAAAAAAAATGCAGTGAAGCGCAGTGACGAGAAATAAAAAAATGTCGTTTTCGTTTGGACAAAAAAAGGAAATTTTTTTCACTTTTTTAACACTTTTTTCCCCTTTTTTAAACGCCAACTTACCCATTCATTTCGAAACAATATAAAAATTTATTAAATGGACTGAAAAGCAAACATTTTTTTCACGAAATAGTTTGTTTATGTTTTTCTAACGGAATTTTTGACATTTTAATTCAAGACCTAATTAGTCAACTGCAACGTAACGTAACAGCAGAAAATGTTGTCATCTAGCTGCTATATTTTTAACAGCCTTTTTTTGTATAGCCTTTACAGACTTACGTGTTAAACACGTTTGAGGTAAATAATGTTAAGGCGTTGTTGATCAAAAAAAGAGGAAAACTACCAAAAACTGAAAAACGCAGTGGTATTAAAAAAAACGCAGTTACGCAGTGACGACGGGCAAATCGCAGTGAAAAACTGTGATCGCAGTGAAAACGGCAACACTGATGGTAAATTGAGCTCAATAAGGTCCTTATTGCGATAATATTATAAATTGACAATTAAGGTACGTGTGTGAACATAGTATAAAGCACATTTCATTACAACAAAAACAAATATCTACGTAAGATTCTAAGGGAGTATTTGCACTTAACAATCTCCAACATGGACCTGTGGTCAGAAGCTAACCAGCAACCATCAGGCGATATAGCAAGACAATATAAAGAGTAGAACCCACAGCGCAGACACAGTACAAGCCGACCAACGTTTGTACTTGCTTTTTCAAAAATACACATTTTTTTAACATTTTTTCGTTTATGTTAAGTATTTATTTAAATTTTGTTTTTAAAATTTTTGTTTATGTTTAACTTTTCAATAATTAAATAAGCAAATTTCAATAAGCAAAAATTAAATGGTAAAACGCAAACAAACGCTTACAATCCGTATTTTAGTGTTGGTTGTAAATATCATAGATTTAAGCTGTTAAGAAATAGAATTCGGTAATCAAATGAATATTGTATTTAATACACGGCTTTATGCCCTTCGACTGTGGTGCACAACGGTATATGTATAGCATTGTAATTCCGCTTGTATTTTCTACAATTTTCATTTTAATTTTCGACCCCATAAAATATATCTTTTCTAAAAGCTAATGAATTCTGAGGAGTCGATTAAGCCCTGACCGTCTGTCCGTGTGTTAGTTGAAATCATCTTTTAAAAGCAACCATATGTTCCTCAGATCTGTGTATGGTATCAATCTTTTGGAAATATCCGGAAATGAATCGCTACAGAAATTCAGCACAATCGCCCCATACCTTTCTGAGATATGAACAAATAAACACGACTGCCTCTGTTTTTTCCCATTTTTTTACCACCAAATTTAAAATTTTCCATTCATGGAATAATTTATAGGTACATACGTTAACATTTGTAGATATAATATGCCTCTGGAGATATTGGTGAATAATTTTTGGATAAAGCGGGCTCTAATCGGTAAAGTTAAAGGCAAAAATATACATAATTTTTAAATATGTATTCCAAAAATTTACGAATGAAAACCAATTTTTTTCAGCTTCTAGACAACCGAGAGAGTCAATATTAGTATCATTTTATAGGACTAGCGTAAATAAGGCACTATAAACAAAATGGTGGAAAATAAATTTATATATGGTCAAATCTGGTATTTTAAAATGTAACTCTTTGAACCCCCTCATTATTGGTATAAAATGAAAAGGCTTGGCCAGTAGAAAACCGTTAATTTTTAAAAAATTTAAAATCGAATATGGCATCTTATACAAAATGGCGGATCAAATTTTTTAACTCCATTCTTTTGGAAATATCCGGAAATGAATCACTATTTTAATCCGGCTCCATAACTTTCTGAGATATGAACAAATATACACGACTGCTTTGTATTTCCCATATTCTTACCACAAAAAATAACATCAGCCCTAGAAGAATACATACATAAACATATTTGTTGCTATTTGTAGATACGAGATTTTGATGAAAAATTTTGTACAAATCGCTTACTAATCGGTAAAGTTATAAGCAAAAAATATTTAAAAAAATATATATGTTTTCCCAAAATTTATAAACGAAAATCAATTTTTTTCAGCTTCTAGACAATCAAAAGGCTTGACTAGCGCAATAATACACTATTAAAAAAATTTAAATCCATAATTGCCGTCACTACAAAATGGCGGACAATAAATTTATGTATGGGTCAAGTCTTGCAATCATTCAATATTGGTATTAAACGAAAGGGCTTAAACAGTAAAATACAGTAAATTATGAAAAAGTAAAACTCTAAAATGGCGTCCTATATTATATGACGGATATAAGGGTAAAATATTGTAATAAAAGCTCTGTCTTCTTTAACCCCCACAATGTTGGCTTCACAAAATAGGGCTTGACCAGAAGAATACAGTCGATTATTAAAAAAAGTGTAAAATAAAAAAAGGCGGAAGTTTTATTTCTTAACCCTATCAAATGAAAGGGCTTAAGTAATAGGGTGATCGATTCGGTTTTACAACCGGTGGTGGAAAAAATTTAAAAAATCAGAAAATTTATTAAATAATCTTCCATAATATTGTAAGAAAATATTTGTTGTGTTAAAAACAAATGTAAAATTAGAAAAATAATTAGGTTAAATATTATTTGTTTTAAATGGAGAGCAGGTATTTTATACGCTGTTGCGCTTATAAGTTGCTATAATAATCAGCTGTTCAGTTAAGTTTTTTGACAAAGTTATTGTACTTTGCAATACTCTTTGATCTTATTTTCGAATTTCATAATATTTTGCTTCTACGAAATCTAGCAACTTGTAATAAAGACTACCCATAGCTTAACTAATATCTCTGAGAACACATCACTTGTATACTAAAATAAAAAAGTTAGTTTGGCACACAAAGGGTCATTATTACATCTTGCCTATAAAGTTAATGTAAATAAAAGGTAACTTTGACTACCGTGAGCAGTGAAGTGACATTTTAATATTTTTCATTATTACAACCTCCTTGTAACAAAGTTTTTTTTTTAATATGGCAGTACCAGAGCAAATACCGATTACTTTTAACAAATTAATTTTGTTTAAAAGTATGTAGTGGCAACAATGTAAATTTACACATTTTATTTACAAAACGAAATAAAATTTTTAATGATTTATTTACTGTTTTGTGTCATTAATATTAGAAAATTAAAACTTTAAATCAAAAAAATTAAAAATGTCGAAGTAGAAAAAAAATATATAGATCACAATTTAGTTGTCACATTTGTTTCATGTAGACAAAAAGTGGCATTTTTTAATTTTAATTGAAGCATAAACTTAACTTTTCGGTGACTTTTAGGTAAAAGTGTCTGTTGTTTAACATCTTTCTTTTAAATAACGACATTTTATAATAATGCCATTGAATGTGTGTCAACTTAAAATGCAATTAAACCATAGAACAAACTAGTTTATACCTACTTATATAGTATGTATGTATCTCTGTCATAGGTATAAGAAAAAATTATATTTTATGTATGTATTCGACCGGTTAACCGTTTTTTTCTAAATTTTTAAAAGAGCAACCGGTTTTTTTAATTTTAAAATTCAAACTATTTGAAAACCGGTTTCTTAAAAATGTCGAATAATCGATCACCCTATTAACTAATTACAAATTAAAAATTATAGAGGGCGTCAAAAATATTAAAGAAAAAATGGCCTATAACATGAAATCTAGACTATGATACAATGTGGTCATTATACCTATGTATCTGATGGTGAAGGGTATTATCAGATTCGTCACGGCCGATTACAGCAGTCTTACTTGTTTAAATTATGACACTGCAAAAATAAATAAAGAATTTATTTTTAAAGCGTAGGTTTTTTAAAAGTACAAACTATAGCAAAATCTGCTTATTTAACAATTTTTAACATTTTGTTTGGTGGTCTTTTTTAAGATTATGTAATGTAATATCTGATTTTATAGTTAAATCGGAGAAGTAATATTAAACATTTATTTAATGTGTTTAATTAAAAATTAAACAACATATTTTTGAAACTTGACACTTTTCACCATTTGTGATAAATGCACACTTTAACAATAAACATTTGTTTTACACTGAAAAAAATCTTACCATTTATTTGTGGATATTTGATTTGGAAATTATTACGCAATATCGTCACTTGATAACGTTCTGCCTGTTCAACTGGGGTCTCAATTATTTGAAAACTAAAGGCACCAATCATTAGAAAACAAACATAAAAGAAAACAAATGTCAAAAGTAGAGTCCTTTCCTTGCGATGACTCTTAAAATATTGTACCGGTGAGGCTGCCAGCAGGTGAACATTATCGTCATTATTATAATAACTGTTAGAGGGGCGTATGAAACATATAGAACCAAGACTAACGCGGGTATTTAAACTTAAACTAGAACGTAGGCCAACGGAATTATCATAAATATTTGGATCCGATATAGAAATTAAGCGACGAAAGGGTGGCTTTTTCAAAGAGAATGAATTACATTTGGCGGCATTCACGTTACCACTATTTATAGAGAATTGGGTTAAACGATTTGCGATTTTATCTATATCTTCATAACCTTCAAAATTCATTATAAATCTTTTTTTATATGTTTAAATATTGTATTAATTATTTATTTTCGTTTATTCTTAATTAATTGCACTTTTTAATTTCAAACACAATAATTTTCTTTCATTTTCCTTATAAAACAAATTCTTTGTACGTTTAATATTATTTTTTTTTATATTAAGTCCGCTTGATTTTAAGTTGCCGTTACTGTTAATCTGTATTAAAAATTGCACTAAAATTGTACTCTTTTAATTCAATTCTTTCAATTTTTTTTGCTTCTCAAATCTGTAATTTCTGTTTAAATGCAACTTTAGACAATTCAATTCGTTTGTAGTTGATCTCTGTTTATGAATTCACCGAATACTAAGTGTGTTGATTGTTTTGAAAGAAAAGTGTTCTTTATCGCTTTAAAATAATTAAAAAAAAATGTTTATTTGTTTGTGGTCTTTTTGAAGTAAGAGGGTAAGTAAGTAAGTATTGCAGTAATTATGAGACAAATTATTAAGGGTATTCATAGTTTCTTATATCTTTTAGCAAAATTTGTAACACGAGTAAGAAAACCAATTAGCGAGAACGAGAGTAGACAAACTGTTGAATAGAATCTACCAAAATTTTATTAAATTGAAATTATTTTTATACCCTTCACCTGTGGTGCCAAATATATAAAGCGTTGTTGCTCCGTTTGTAACTTCTACAATATTGATTTCCGATTTCATAAACTACATACATATTTTCTAAAAGCGTATGTTGGGCGGAGTCGATTGAGCAATGCTCGTCAATCCGTCCATAACTTCGTCTGTGTGTTGGTTGAAATTAACTTTTATATGGTGCTCACATCTGTAGATCTGTTATTAATCTTTTAAAAACATCAGGAAATCAATCGCCATTGAAATCGCCCATTAAATTTCATGTGCGAAAAAATGTGCGCAAATAAACAAGACTGTCTCTGTTTTTCCCATAAAAATCTGCGTATTTCAGACCTATAATAATTTGTAGACCCGTTTACTGCTATTTGTAGAAATGGTATATCTGTAGGGCTGGTTTTGGACAAATCTGTCAATAATCGGCAAAGTTATGGGCAAACATAATATACATGTATATATTTTTAGATTGAGTATTTAATTTTTGGACACACTAAAACACCGAAATGCAAGCCAAAGTTTTAATGTTAGATACGTCTTTTTTTAAATTAAGGTTTATTTCTAAATTTCTGTCTCGCTCTATTCGTCAAACTTGTCTGAGCACAGCAATACGCAATAATATGGATCGAATTATGACCACAGAACCCTTAAGGCCATGACTGACTATCCTACAAAGTCGCGCGATTATGACAAATAAAAATCTGATGGAGTTCTGTCCTACATGAGAAAATCGCAACAAAATGTGTGATTGGATGCCACACTGTCATACAAAAAAGATGCAAAAAAAAAGCAACTCTTATCGCACAGAAACTACTACTTTATGAAAATTTCCAAAAGATTATCAAATCGGACACACTTGTCGAAAAATCTGTCGCACATATGAATTTTTTTTCCACATTATCACACTTTCTGAACACACATACAATTTTTGACATATCGAACGACTAAATCTGATAGTCAGTCATGGCCTTTAGCGTGAGCATGGAAGAAGCTGTCATCGTTGTAGACGCAAATGTGGCCAACGCCTGCCTTAACGACATGGTCTCATAATTTTTTATTCCTCATGGCATTGGAAATTATTTGGAAGAGTAATGAACCCAACAAAACTGCACAACAAGTCCTACAGCGTGTGAAACCATCCCTTTGTTAAGCCAAACGTTTGATAACCGAAGTATCTTAAGAAATGGAGCTGTAAATTAGCCACCTTCTTCATGTGCTTTGACATCTTTAGGCTCCTTTTTGTGGGGGTACGTTAAATGTCTGGTCTATGCTGATATACCAGCAAACGATTGATCATTTAGAATCCAACACTTAAGAAGACCGGTTATGCTAAAAAAAGGGGTTCAAAAAGATGCTTAAGCATCTTTGTATAGGAGAAAAGCTTAACTCTCACTTCCTTATAAATCTGTTAACAGGTGGCATGACATTTATATGGCGAATACTTGTTTTTATTGTTTACTTCTTTTTAAACCTTTCTTTAAGAACTCCATTTATTCTTATTGCGATCAATTTAAAAGTCTCCTCAAATCAATATGCTTCTCTGTATAAGCAAAGTGTAAGCTCTTTAATTGATGAATTTTGAAAAGGGCACATCACTTTGAGTTGTTCACTTTGTAGAAAAATTTCTTTGAGTTGTGCCCTTTTCGAAATTGTGCTGGAGTATGTTGTGACGAAAACAGTCTACTGGATGCCAAAGTTATGCTCGGCGCACAATTGGGACGAACGACGAATTTCGCCCAACATGACGAACTCTTCGGTAAAAATTCGTTGTGTGAAGCACAACAACGGCGAAAAAGTAACATCTTTTATAGTTGATAAAATTGTTTACTGTTTGTGCAAGGAAAAAACAAAAATAATTGAAGAATTCAATTTTTTGTGAAACTCAACAAAACAATAAATATAATTTCTGTAATAATAAAAACTTTTTTAAGTATAAGTAAACGTTTGCAAAGAATGTCGTGGGTACGTGCATTAGACAATAATAAAAATTTTGTTTGTGTATGACATCTAAAAGTGTGACCATATGAAAAAAATATCACTTAATAAACTTAAACATTTGCAAAAACACAAATAAAAACAAATTTTTGTACTTAACTTTTTTATACTTAGTTTAAATGTTTTAAAATAAAAAATAAAACAATTATTAAAGTAAAAACTAAGTTTATTTTCTTAAAAAGTTGAGAAATAAACCCAAATTCAATAAGAAATGGTCACCTTGTACCAATTTGTTCGTCGTTCGGCGTCGTAAGAAATAGAAATAAATCTAATGCAGAGTTCGCCGCGTATAGCGAACTTCGACTGACGCCATAATTGTATGCTTTCTCATATACACAAATGTGTTTTATTTTTGATTACGAATATTCGCGACGAAAAATTCGTCGTTCGTCCCAATTGTGCGCCTAGCATAAAACACCTTTCTGTCACAATAGATGCTGGGAAGCATTTAGACTACATACATATATTGTATGTAAAAAATCAATTTGTGAAAATATTCAAATTGTGCTCTGTTCGAAATTGCTCATTCGAGTATTTTCTCTTAATTAATACAAAAGTCATTTAAATAATTTTCGCTTACTGTGCTACTTCTTAATAAGATATAACAGCAAGCGCTGTACCTCCCTTAAGAGCTTCTAAGAATCCAATTTTTTTACTCCGCACGAATCTGTTTCAAATCTTCGTATTGTGCTTTTAAATTACTTATCAACCTGTGATTACCATAAGTGTATTATGTTTTTGCTTGTATTAATAAATTTGTGTTGTCAGCATTTTTTTTTGATTATTTTTTAGCTTTTTTTTTTGCTGTTTGTGTAAAGATAAGATTCTAAACAAAAAAATTTAAGAATTCGTACAGAGATCAGTCGTTTCTAAGATGAAGGTCTGTTTGTCACGTGTAGACAGTTTATATTATTCTTTGCACATTTGGGTTTTGTTATTCTTTTTTTATTTTTTTTATCAAGAAACTAATATTTAATTTATTTTAAATGTCCAAAAGGGTTTGTTTTGAATAATCTAATCAACATGTTGAAGAAAATAATGAAAGGGATTACATAATAATAATAACATTAGATATGTAAATTTACTTAGTTTATATGTATTTTGAGGGTTTTTCTTGTAGATTTATAAGAGTATTTATTGTTCTTTAAATGGTATGTTGGAATGTGGATAAATAAATATGTATAGAAGATTTAGATTGAACAGTTGCAGAATATAATAAATAATTTGTATGTATCTATGTAAGTATATTGTGATTTTTTCATTAGATTCTTAGTCTTGTTGTGTAGAAATCCAAATAAATAAATTGTTGAGTGTTAGATAAAACAAAGTACGAGGGTACTTATAATTTTCTTATACCCTTTTCTATATATATATTTGTTTTTGTTATCTGTATTAAGTTATATTTTGGTAGAATAGTGTTATTTAATAGTAATAACACTGCTCAGCAGCAAAATCCTCCATTAAATAAAACTATGTGGACTATATGGACTTTGATGCGCTGAACTCAAATCCGTTGTCGGTTTTTTCCATCAGATCGGGATTTTTTTCTTATGGGCGTGGGTGGCAAATTTCCCCCCTAAATTAGTCAGATACGGATACATATTTAATCCTAACTCGAGAACCAGTCATCCAATTTTCAAAAATAAGACATCAACAAATATGTAACAAAATTGTATTGTATAGCCCACTCTGACGTTGTTTGCTGCATTACACATATTTAGTCAATATTGGGTACCTGCGGTAAATTGACAATAAAATCTACATTTTTTAACCGATTTTTATGGTTTATGGCTTTTTTTATTTTTAAGATAACTAGTTCTAAGAAAAAAGTGCAAAATGTTAAATATTTGCTTTATATTTTTTTTAATTCTATTTTTAAATTGAAAAATATTACGAATTTTGCACGAAAAAATTTTTTTTCTCCAATAATTTCTAAATAACTCCAAAACGATAAGAGATAGAGAAAAATTTTATTCCACTAAAATAAATACAATTTTGTTACACATTTTTTGGTGTTTTACTTTTGAAAATCGGATGACCGGTTCTCGAGTTAGGATGAAATATGTCTCCGTACCTGACTAATTTAGGGGAAAAAATTTGCCACGCCCATAAAAAAATTCCGATCTGATGGAAAAAAACCGACAACGGATTTGAAATCCATATAGTCCACATAGTTTTTTTAAATGGGAAGACAAAAATGATTTTTTGCATAGCAGTGTAATTGTAACCTTTTGTATCTATTTTTGTTTGTTTTTGCATCTTTTTCTTGCAAACTATTTTTGATTATAACGACATAAGATTTCTACTTATTAAGGCAAATGTTTTGTTGTAGTAGTTATTATAAATAAATAAATAAATAAATAAAATAAATATAATAAATAAATAAATAAATAAAATAAATATAATAAATAAAATAAATATAATAAATAAATAAATAAAATAAATAAAATAAAATAAATAAAATAAATAAAATAAATAAAATAAATAAATAAAATAAAATAAATATAATAAATAAATAAAATATTCCGTTTATTCAATATTCTTTTTTGTATTTACTAAAAACATATTCCAATATGCCCATTTTTCGAATAACAAATAAAACGGTTTTTTTTAAATCCTTAACCGAAACCCGGTTTTTGTAATTGTCAGAATAATCAAAACCCGATTTTTGAAAGAAGTCGAATAATCTTTATCCCTAAAAAACATTTCATATAAGCTGGTATATTTGAAAGTAGTAAAAGAATTATATTATATGTCGATATAAAAAGTTTTAAAATATGAGTGGTATGATTTGTTAAGGAAATTCAAAAGCTTTTTCATACCTGCCACCAAAAAAATGGTGGCGGTATATTCATTTCGTCATTCCGTTTGTAACACATCGAAATATCCATTTTAGACCCCATAAAGTATATATATTCTGAATCGGGGTTTCATTTTATGACGATCTAGCTATATCCATCCGTCTGTCCGTCTGCTGAAAGCACGATAGAGGTCGAACCGAAAAAGTCAGGGGGCTTAAATTTTGCCAGAATATTTCTTAAACACAAGGTTTGTTTGGTATTAAAAATGGGCTAAATCGGAATATTATTAAGATAGTTATAGCTCGTAATACAAGAGTAGGTCAAAAAACCCGTGTCCTTCCAACAACGAATAAAATGTAATGTTTATCTCAAATTCATAAAATTTCTCTATGGAAAAGTTTTTGGAAGAATAAAAGACTATATTGAATTATCTAAGTTGTATTTATTAGCAGAAACTTTATTGACAAGCCAACTTTAACGTCCGCTTTTATTGGAAGACTAAATTTGTGCAAACATTTGTGATTTGTGAAAGTGATATATTTTAGTATAAAGAAATTATTTCATAGCGATTACAGTTAATAACAAAATAATACATTTTGTACTATAAAAGTACACAAAATTGGTGGTGGGTATAAAAGATTCGGCACTGCCGAATATAGTACTCTTACTTGTTTTATTTAATGTGAAGTACAATCGATGCAATTAAGTTCTAAATAAAACGTCATTCAAATGTCCTCCACGACTTTTGATGCATATACAGAGTTATTAACAGATTTGGCACGGCCGAATATGGCATTTTAATTCGTTTTAACTAACACTTATGGGTTAACAACATATCTTGTATATTTTTAAAAATATTGTTTTTGGTCACGTTTTTATATCTAGTGCAAACAAAAACTTTGTATTTAAAAAGCGGAAGAAGACGGTGAAATCTGCAAATTATTATTGTAATTGATTTCCTGTATTTTGCTATGAAAAGCGCTGAATTGTGATTTTTTTTATAAATTTAACTGATGATTTGCATCGTTACAATTATTTTTGTTTATTTTTGTATTAGTTTTGTTTGTACTGATTTTAGACTAGGAAAGTTCGCTTAAACAGACTTTGTTGCGTTCGTTTTGGATTTCTCCAAAACGCTTTCAAGTACATTTTCAGTGTACTTGAAAGCAATTTTAAGAGATGCATCAAAAAAAATCCTAAATAAACTTAAGTGAAGTAAAGGGTGTTTTTCAAAAAGGCAAAAGATCTTAAAATTAAAATAGAACGGAAATAGATATTTTCAAATTTATAGATAGATAGATAGATAGATAGATAGATAAATAAATAGATAGATAGATAGATAGATAAATAAATAGATAGATAGATAGATAGATAGATAGATAGATAGATATCGATACCTTATCATAAGAATGTATTAAGCGACATTTTTAAAATTGTTCAGGAAACGAAAAAAACGTCTCATTTAGTTATTTATTTGTGTATTTTATTGAAAGGAACATATTCGGAAAGCGATTTTCAGAACACAAAACTTGATATCATTGCAAAACCAAAATTTTAATCAGATAAAAAGTTTTAGTCGCTTAGTACATTTTCGTGGTCAAGACATTGGCGCTTAATACAATACTAAATGGCGCTTAAAACATTGACATGGACACAAAAAATAAAGGTTTGAAATAAATTGTGTCGTTAAATTCATTTTTTATTTTTTTCTGTTAAACAGTAAAATAAATATTTGAAATCAAATCAACAGCTTTCTGTGCAAAGGTATTTACATACAAAAATACGCTTACAACCATGATGTAATTATACAAGGTGGCGGTGCCAGCCCAGCTGATTATTTTTTTGTGTTCTGGAGAATGTCAAACTACATACTTAAAAAATAATTTCAACTCCGGAAATTGTCAAACTCCATACATAAACAAGTAAGAGTGCTATATTCGGCCATGCCGAATCTTATATACCCTTCACAACGTGTAGTCATGCAATAACAGTTGCTTGTATCACCATTCATCCCATATGAAATACGTACACGTATGTATGTTAAAAAAACAAAAAAAAAAAAAAAATTTAAAAAAAAAATTTAAAAAAAATTAAAAAAAAAATTATTATATATATAATATACATATATAAAACAAAAAAAAAATAAAAAAAAAAAAAATAAAAAAAAAATTAAAAAAAAAATAATAAAAATATAAATAATATATTAAATAAAAAATAAAAAAAAAAAATTAAAAAAAAATTTTTTAAAAAATTAAAAAAAATTTTTTTTTGGCTCAGTTGGGATTCGATGCCACGTTTTCTCTAACCAGTATACACGTTTGTATGTATGTATGTTGTTGTTGTAATGTTGTTTTTGTGAAAAAAAAAATCGAGGTGGTCGTGGGTTTTTGCTCATATCTCAGTTGTTTATGTACCGATGTTTCTGATTTTCAATAGCGATCTACACCCGAATATTTCTGATATTTTAATACCTTACCCGGGTCCAACCTATGTCGGGGGGCTTCAAAAAGTTGATTTCAACATACACACGGACAGACGGTCAGACGGTCAGACGGACAGACTGACAGGGCTTAATCGACTCCCCTATTCATAAGCTTTCAGAAAATATATACTTTATGGGGTCGGAAATGAAAATTGTAGAAATTTCACACGGAATGACAAACCTATATATACCCTTTTTCACTGTGTGAAGGGTATAAAAAAGAGAGACAAAAATTGCTCTCCTTTACGCTATCACACAAAATAAATGGGAAAAAAGCAGTAGCCTACTCCATAGAAAAATTATTTAAACTCAAAGACAATCATAATCTGGAGTATTATAAGCGACATAAATGGATCAAGTTCTAGTTGAGGAGTGTGCTAAGCGACAATTTCGGTAAAACTAAGCACCATCTAACAAAATTTTTGTGTGGACCTTTTGTTGCTTACCACAATTAGATTTTAAAAAATGTCGCTTAGCATAATTTTTTTGGCGGATAATACAAATTTCAGGGAACAACTTATTCCAGTGAGAAACTTGGCGGTTGATACAATTTTATTTTCTCTTTAGTTTCCTTTGCATCCATGATAGTTCCACATCAAAAAGTCATTTTCGAAAGAAGTGTCTCTTGATACATTCTCACGGGAAGGTATCGATATGTTAGGCTTATCATTGCTCCAAATACGGAAATTCTGTTTATTCACATATGTTGTTTTTTTAATCAAAGGTCTACCTTATACGATGTCAAATTGAACCATTTATTTTAAAATAAATTTGAATAATTTGTAAACATCGCTCTGGTGTAAGCCTATTAATGATAAATTACCAAACTAAACTCACCCCTAAACAACTGAGAACTGTCAAATCAGCAGTTACAAAAAAAAGGTTGCTGACAATTTAAAGTTCTCTGAAAAATATGGTTTATTAATGAACGTTGTTCCAAAGGTTAGATGATAAAATTCAACTTATGTTGACCAAAAGAATCACGATGTGCACGAAATGCATTTTGATTTGAATGCCCATTTTCATAATAAGCCTGAATAACTTTAACGCGTTGCCCGATTGTATATCTTTCCATGGTTCAAATTGAGTTAGTCTGAAATTGAGAAATGTCAAATGAAATGCAGAAAAAAAACTTGACGTTTAGGTGTGATTCACATTCCACATCGGCACTTAAAATGTAACCACCCTTTATTAGCGGAATAGGATTTTCGGCAAATACAATATTTAAGACAAAATACTTCTATAGATGACGTTGAATGAGTTAATTTTTCGCCAGTACGTGTAAGTTTTGGACACTCAAAACCCTTGAACAACCGATTAACTTAATTTAAAAAATCTATTTATAGCATATTTCCGCGAATTTTCTTGATTATCGTAAAAATATGTTCATCTATCTGTGGGCCAAATTTTATTCAGTTCCAACATCCAAACATTTATATTTATTATATGAATAGGATTATTAATATTATTATTATTTTCTATTTTTATTAGTTTATTTCTTTAGTTAATTGAAAATGTTATAATTCCTCTCTGTGTTTTATAAAAAATTTTTCTTCTTCTAAGGGCCGTATTCATAAAAAATATTTTAGGTTTATTAAAGGTTTATTTGACAGATGTTGTAGAGAAATTTGTCAAATAAGCATTCAATAAACCTAAAATATTTTTTTATGAATACGGACCTAAGAGTAAGAAAGTGTTTGGTAATTGAAGTATTAATTTCTGTAAAATTTCTGTTTTTCAAAGAGGTCTTTTACATTTTTACATCGTCTACATGTTTAGAATTAAGTGTCTACTTACCATTTAGGCATGTGTACTTTTCCAAAAACTGATTACGAAATGTTTCGACTCTCTTTGATATCACATCTATTTTGGGTGCTTCGATGGCCGAAAACATGGCAGCGCCAAGTATTAAAAATAATATATAGCCGCCACATAGAAATAAAAAACGACATTTGCCATTTTTATTGGTTGTTGTGGCTGTTGTTGTTGCATTTTTTGTGCTGATGGGAAATGCTCCTAAAATCATGCTAAAAAAACAAATAATTTTATTAATTTGACATTTGTGAGAAATTCTTAAATTAGAAAAACAAAAAAAATTAATGTAAATACAATATGTGTAATATATGTAAATATATGTTAAATATATGCTTAAATACCCAGTAGCGAATTTTAGCGACATCGGCAATTTGCATGAAGTTATCATATATGAAAATTCTATTAATGAATCTACGTGATAATAATACAAAGAAAAGGAGTTTGTCATTACAATATCAATATGGTATCACCGTTACACACAATAAAATTTTATTGCCCAACTTTTTCAGAGTTTTCTTTTCAACTTGCTTTTATGCTCACACACACGACAACTTCTTCGGCAATTTTTCTGTTTTGTTAAGGTTTTATTTTCCCCGTAAAGAACAATAACAAAAATAAATACATGCATAAATTATTTTTTTCTGAAAACTAATTTCTTAAGAAAAATATGAAATAATAAAATCCATTTTCTCTTTATTTTATCCATTGTTATTAAGCCGGTTTACTGTTTCCATCTCCTTTAAAATAGTGTTAAATGCTTGTGCCTTCTTCTACCTTTCCAAATATTATTAAATACATTTAACACTATAAATGTAATTGCTTTGCTCAACCAAAGTTATTATCAATTAAGTCCCGATTCTATTTAAACGCAATTTCAATAAAGTAAACAATAATTTGTAACACGCTTTTAATTAAAATTTTTACACTTAAAAAATTTCTTTTGTGCTTTTATTTTAAAATATTTAAAACTATTAACTTTTGTGTTTAATTCAAGTTATAAATTATCTAAACACCAAGAAGCCAAATACGGAATGAAAAACAAAATTTCAAATATTCAACTAAAAAAGAATGAGAGAATAAGCCGGCGATAATTTTTCTCTTTTCCGCAAAAAACCTATATAAACTCAAGAATTGCCTAACTAAAATCGTCGTGTGTGAACTTAGACTCAGGAATGTTAAAACCTAGCGATATATTCTGTTATAAATCCATAATTTAACACAAAGAATTCGCTAATGAATCTCGATGATATTGTCTGTTAGTACTTGTTAATACGTGGATGACTGCGAGGCAAAATCAACTTCGGTCATCTATGAAAGTTTAAATAATATTTTTAAAATTCATATAAATACTTATGACGTTGAACGAAAATCAGCATTTGTCATCGATGAAACGCTGACAATGTTTTTCACGATGTATAATGATAAGCTCACTACTGATTAATTTAATTTTTTTTGTTCTAAAAAATTTGCGTTTAATTGTTTGAACAAATTTCCGGCAAAAAATAACATGATCAAGAAGTGATTTTGCAGTGGTTCAACTAATGCGTGTCGTAAATATATTTATTAGCTGTACTGTAATCCAATAAGTGCATAGAACTCATGGATGTTATGTGAAAATAAATAATGTTTTAGAAGTCCATAATGTTTGATTGCATGAATTTTAAAATGTATGTTACATGATAGAGCTGTGTAGATCATGAACGAACGGGTTAAAGTGAACGAATCACCGAATTGAACGAAGTTATCCGGTAATTTTTCTGAGCGCTAATTGTTCAATGGTGTTCTGTTCAATGTTTTTTTTTAGGTCATTTTTATGCAAAAATTTCGTTTGTTCATTGTATTTGTATGCAAAACACATTTATTCATCAGGTAGTCTTGTTTCGTCAGCTGGTTATTTTTTTCTTCATTTATTTTAAATTTCAGTTGTCAAAGTCTATAGATAAAAAACAAATTTCTCTCCTCTTTCATTTATTTCAATTGTCAAACTTCATATATAAAAAATATAAACGAAAAAATTCTCTCTGAACTGCAATTATGAATTTTTTGTTATGTTCTTTGCTTCAGTTGAGTGTTTGTGTATTAGAACTGTGTAGCGCATGATCGAACGGATTAAATTAAACGAAGTTATCCGGTTATTTTACTGAGAGCTTTTGGTTCAATGGTGTTCAGGGTGTTTTATGATAAAATTTATTTCGTTAATATGTGGTTTTTTATGCTATGTTCATGGTAAAATAAGTACACTTAGGGCCGTTAACAATAAAAAAATTAACCTACAGTTAACACTAAACTCAAAATTTAAACCTTGGTTAGCCAAAACCCATTAACACAAAGTTCAGTCATCTTATAACTCTTAGATTATTTTGCCAAATTTCAGTTAAATTTAACCGAGTACTACTTGGCGTTTAAGTTCTTAACTGGAAAAAAATATTTGATGTTTGAATTTAAATCTATATATATAAAAATCAATGTGTGTTTGTATGTTGTATGCTTGTATGTTTATATGTTTGTATGTTTGTTTGTGCTTTATAGACGGTTAAACGGCTGGACCGATTTCCTTGAAATTTTCACAGAATCTTCCTGTATGTCTGGAAGGAACTATAGGCTATACTTTGGTTTGAAATTGTAAGTGGGCGGAGTGCCACGCCCTATTAAAGAATAAGTATTAAATATTATATATCACGAAAGTTAGTGCAGCTAGAGTCTTCAAATTAAGTACGATAAACTTTGACATCCACACGAACATTTGGGTAAATAATGGGCGTACTTGCAATAGTAGGCGTGGCCACATAAATTAAATACTAAAATTCGTATATTTGGAAAACGATATCGATTAGAGTACTAAAATTTTGCAAAAGCAACTTTGATATTCAAATAAACATTTATGGAAAAAATGGGTGCATTAACAATAGTGGGCGTGGCATCTGCCATATGAATTAAATACTAAAATTTGGGGTGGCGAAGAACACCGGGTATTAGCTAGTATATTATATTTTTGCTATTTTTAAACAAATGAAAGATGGATCTACGATTAAAAAGATTTACACATTTCTATAATTTATATAAAGTAAATATTTCTTATGGTATGAAAAGAAAATATAACTGCAGAAGTCGAATTGATCATTTTAATTTACCTGATGCAGAGTTTTTCATGAGATATCGTTTATCTATGAGAATTGTTAAATTTATAGCAAAAATTATTTCAAAATACATTAAATTTGTAATAAATTTATTAGCAGAATTACACATTAAGAATTTATATTTATGTATACATTTCTTCTTCTTTTTGAAATGCATTCATAATAATTGATAACTACAAGTTAACTAACTCTTGCCTATTGTCACCGAACATTTTTAATTTATAGTTAAAACTTCAGTTTAAGCTTACTGAAAGTTAGTAAACTTTTACGTTAAATTTATTTAACTGAATATTATGTTAATAGGCCTTAGTATTTGTTCTTTTGTTTCAGTTAAGTGTTTGTGTGTTTATAATATTCACAAACTGTTAATGTTTCCAAAAAATCGTAACTTTTTAAAAGCCAAGTACTGTATTAATCTAAAATAAAATATACAATATTCCAGTAAAATGAACAAATTGTTCATAAATAATTTAAATAGTATTTATTTACTAAAAAAATGCAATAAATGAATAAATCAACAATTAAATTTAAAAGAAAACTTGTAAAATTTATTTTCATAATTTGAAGATTTACAACCAATTTTTTCTGCATGAACACTTACAAAAAATAGAATGTTTCCGTACTGTCGTTCAAAAGTGAACGATTCACTAAAACGAACGATTTGGCACAGCTCTATTATATGATAATGTATCTATTTAAAAGTACATCATTTTTGACAAATTATTTCCTATTGTCGCGGAAATGTAATTCAATTCAAATTCCCCCAAATTTTTTATATTTTTTTATATTTTAAGCAGTGCAGACTTTAATCATTTACCGTCTTATTAACATAAAACTAATAAAAAAAGGTATCATATGAAAGCGCAATAAATTATGTCTTTCGTACTTCTTATTAACTCGATAGTGAAAAAGAGTGGAGAATTTTATTTCAATAGCAATTGTTTTTTGATTTCTTCCTTACTTGCTTCTAACTTTTACAGCAGTGCTTGTAAGAATGACATGTATAAGCTCCTCATGCTTGGCATGCAAAAGGTGCTTATTAATTGCAAAATAAAGAATTACCAAATGGGAGATCACATTAAGATCATTCTTTCTACAGGCGTTGTTGGAAGCAGGCAACAATAAATAAGAGATTCAAGCAGTGGTTTTTGGTAATGTAAGTTTTTGTTAGGGAATATGTACTTAAAAATTTGTTTACTTGGCAATTTTGAATTGTACTCTTGTAGTACTAAAAACATACTTTTATTGTATCACATACATAATTTGTATTGTTAAAGCATTTGTTAGTAATTTAATTCAACATTCTTTTTATTTTTCCTTCTTTTCTTTATGTTCTTTTTACGTTTTTTGTTACTGTTTTCTTTTATATACAATGACTTAATGACGTCAGATTGTTTTAAATTATTATAGAATTGTTTTTTAAAAGTGTATGTTGTGTGTGAAAATAAGCGTGTACAGGCATCCAAGAAATACGTCTGGTATATTTCTTTATATGTATATATTCATATATGTATATTCATTTATGTTTTTTACGTATGTATGTAAGTTACAAATGTTATAAAGCTTAAACAGAACTAAGCACAGTAGCTTCATATGTATACACATACATATGAATTATATGTACATTCACATGTGTGTGTACATATTCTGTTGTTGTTAGCCCATAATAAATGGGATTTAAAATATATAAGTAAAATGTTATTTTGTTGTTTTAATCCATTAAAATACGTAGGTACGAACTTAATAAATAAATTGAAAAATTGTTTAACTTGCGGCAACAATAAGTGAATTAGAAAATTTGTGTTTTCTTTCGCAACGAGTGTAAGGGTTTGTCTTTGCGTGTGAAATTTCTACAATATTTGTTTGCGACCCCATAAAGTATATTTATATGTATGTATTTTCTTAAAGCTTATGATTAGGGCAGTCAATTGAGTAATTTCGTCTGTCCGTGTATATTAGAAAATTAGTTTTTTGATGTCTCCCGACATCACCTAGGCCCGTGTGTGGTATAAAAATATTAGAAATCTTTGGGACCAGATCAGTAATGAAAAAAAAAATTCGGTTCATAAAAAACTGAACTACAGTCGTGTCTGGATATAGTGAACTAATTTTTGCAAGGCTTGTTCATAGTATCCAGGTTGTTCTCTATATCAATGTTGAATTTTTGTTAAAAAACTTGTTTTATTTACTAAAAATACATACATGTAAATGCAATAGCTGATTAGAAACAATTTGTACAAAAAAGGAAATATATGTACATAATAAATAATAAAAGAATTGTTTTTGAAGTTGTTTTCAAAATTTTGTTCACTTTTAGAGTTTTTCACTATTTAGAGTACTTCATGCAAAAATGTTGGTGTTCACTATATGGAGGTGTTCACTATATCGGGTGTTCACTATATCCAGACACAACTGTATGAGGAAAAACCAAAACCACCTCGTTTTTTCACAACAAATCCTTACAAGCTTGGTATAGTGGTTAAAGCTAACTTTTAAATCCCGGCTGAGACAAGAATTTTATTTTATTTATTTTTTATTAATGATACATTAACTTATTTTTTATTTTTATTTTAACCGCCAAAATATTGATATCAAATGAAAGGGATTGACAAGTAAAATCTACTACTTATTTCTAGATATGAGATATAGAACTTTTAAACAAATCGGTCATTAATTGGCAAAGTTATAGACAAACATATTTTCTTTAATATATGTATTTTGAAATAAGTTACTAAAGCTCTTATTTAATTTTTGTACACGCTAAAGACTCCAAGTTGCAAGTTGAATTTTCGAAAATTTTGTCTGAGAAAAAACTAGGAAATCGGTTATAAGCTAATTAAGATATAAGCACGAAAATATACTTCGGAGATTTTTTTCTGCTTCTGGGCAAATGAAAGGAGCGTTATAAGTATTAAAAGAAACAACCTGACTAGCGGAATATAAAGCACTTAAAAAAAATAAAAATCCATTATGGAAAAAATGGAGGCCAACAAATTTATATATGAGTCATATCTGGCATTTTAAAATGTACCACTTTATGCCACCAATATTAAAATCAAATGAAGAGGCTTGCCTGGTAAAATAAAGTTAATATGAAATAATAAGAACCCAAGACGGCCTCCTACATTAAATGGCGGATTCATCAGTCAAATATAGTAGTTATGACTTTGTTTCCTTTAACTCACATTGGTAATCAAAAAATAAAAAGTGTAAAACACAAGATGTTATCTGAAAAAAAAATGGCGGACTTTTTTTTAACACCATCAATATAGGAACCAAATTAAAGGAATAGTAGAATACAGTTAACTATGTAAACATTTAAAATCAAATATGACTACGAAAATAATAAAGAAAATGGCGTAAAACAGGAAATCTGAAACCTAGAATAAGCTACCATGTGATATAATGACCTACATATGTATATTGACATACATATGTAGATGATAGTGAAGGGTATTATTAGATTCGTCATGGCTGAATATAACACATCTTACGTGTTTTTGCTTATGATGATTGTAAGTGTTACAAGTTATTTGTAAACATCGAATTCCCTGTTCAAATTAAAAAAAAACGATAAAAGTCGCATAGTTTAACCTTAATGTAGCCAGAACCGGGTCCTTGCGATAATGGATAGATGAGAATACCGAGCAATCACTGCATTTTATTTTTAACATGTCAAAACTATTGTAAAACCTTTATCTGTGGTGCACAATAGAATATAAAAGTCGATTAAGCCCTGTTCGTCTATCCGTGTGTTGGTTGAAATCAACTTTTAGAAGCAACCATAAGTTTCTCAGATCTGTGTATTGTACCAATCTTTGGAAATATCCGGGAATGAATCGCTATTGAAATTCAGCACAATCGCCTTATAACTTTTTGAGATATGGGCAAATAAAGACGGCTGCCTCTGTTTTTTCCCATAACTTTCAAACATAAAATAATTTATAGGTACCTTTGCTACTATTTGTTAAATGAAAAAATATTGTGAAAAATTTTGGATAAAGCGTGCTCTAATCGGTAAAGTTATAGGCAAAAAAAAAATTTTTTTAAATATATATTCCAAAAAATTACAAACTAAAATCAATCAATCGGGATAGTCAAAATTGGTATCATCTGAAAGAACTTGACTAGCGCAATAAAAGCACTTTTGAAAGTGCCCATACCCATCAAAATGGGTATCATTTTAAATGGCTTGACTAGCAGAATACAGATAATTACATACAAATTTAAAATCGAGGATGACATCGGAAATAATAAAGAAAAATCGCTTATAACATGAAATATATGTAGGTTAAGCTACGATTTTAGGTTATACTTATGCACATGATGGTGAAGGGTATTATCAGATTCGGCAAGGCCGAATATAACACTCTTACTTGGTTTATTTTATCTATAAATATAAAAATCAATGCCACTTTTCGTTGTAATTTTATAACTAAAGAATTGGCTCACCTATCCGAACCAAAAGCCTAAGCATTGTTTGGACTATTTAGTAGATGGTTTATGTGAAGTTTGCACAAAATCCGTCGTGCGGTTTACAGGAAAAAATCGGTACTCAGTATCTATAAGCTTAATAAAGATATCACAAAAACTTAGAAAGGGCCAAAGAGCCTGTTAAAAATAATTGAATAGTTGTCTGGCACTTTTTGGAAATTTTGAGTTTTAAGGGGATAAAACGGGTAAAAACTGAATTTTGGTTCTTCTTTGAACAGCATTTATCTTTGAGAAGGATAGCAATAGAAAAAAGTGAAAACTCCTTAAAACAATCTGAAATGAATTTTTGTACTTTTTCAAAATTTTTTAATTTAGGGGGAAAATGGCTAAAAACGGGTAAAATCGGTAATATTGTAGCTTCGGAACTAATGCATGTAGCACAAAAATTTAAAAAAAACCTAGAAGGCTAATGGCACTTTTTTGAAATTTGGTGTTACGTAACGAAGCACGTACGGTATATATACAGTGTGTAATATACACACACTACTTTAAATTTAATGGAGATTGTTTGTAAGCCATTTTTCTTATGCATATGTCACTCTATGTCACTAAATACCTATTAAAAATAATATAGAAAACTTTAAGTGTGATCTAATGTTAAGTACGTGCATTATTTGTTAAAAAAATTTGTTATAAACCCCACGTTATTGGTTCCTATAAGGGGTGTTCATTTTTCAGGAATGGATCGAAGATGGATATAGGCATAGGGGCAGGTGTCTATATAATGGGAAAGAACATCATAACATCACAATTCTGCAGAAATGATTTAAGAAAAGTGGTGGTCTATTGAAAAGGTTCGGTTATAAGATTTTAATAATCTAAACACGGACAAAATCACATTTAGGAATAAAGAATTTAACTGTTTTTTCGGGTCTTAGATGAAAATTTCTCTGTGTTACATATAGAGTGACAAACTTATTTTTATTTACTGTCTATCACAACTGGTGGTGTAGGCGGGTATAATAGACAAAATAAGTTTTCTCTCGAAATTAAAAATAGAAAAAAAGCAAATTACCCGGCAACAATATTTAACCTTTATTCGTACAGACATACTTGTGTATGTGTGTACATAAGTGTATCTTTTATCATACTCGTTCGTTTGTGAAAAAAACAACTATAAAAATATGTGACTGTATATTTTTTTATACATTCTCTTGCACGTAGTCCACGTTGCTTTAAAGAATGGGTTGATTTGTTGGCATTATGATTTTTGCTTAGCTTAATTTACAAACAAAACAAAAGAAGGTTTTTTTTATTGGCCATTTAAGAAAATAAACTTGAACACCTAAGAACAAAATAAAACCTTTCGGTCATATTTATTATTTGCGTACTCTTATTAAAGTTTTTATACAAATTTTGTATCCTTATAAATATTAAAATGATGACTAAATTAGCCGCCTGATGGTAAAACAAAAAATACTACATTTATGCTAAGCATTTTTACCATTTAGGAGTAATGTGAACAATTTATACAGACTTTCACTAAAGCTGTAGAGATTGACATTTGTTCAAAAATTTAATGAGGGTACTTTTTATTACTATAATTTTAAAATATGACCTGTCAACCTTGGATAACCTTGTAAGAGTGAGAGATTTTAAAATAAATGAGTTCATACTTTACGCTAATGTATATTTTTGGCAAAAGGATGTGTTTGTACGTACATATGTATGAGTGTATTTTAAATTTGTTATACGGTTATTCACAACCGGGCTTTACGAAATTTGTGTTTTGTTTCTTAGAAAATATCAGATTACAATAAGAAAGCCATCTTAACAATTACTAATTAGACATTTCTTGTAAATCTATTAAAAGTAACTAATTAATTTTTCTGTGAAGAAATGTGATACTTTTATTATGAAATTTACTTTTTTTGTATGGAATTCTTGCTTCCTTCCTAGTAAGTATTAGTGATTTGATTAGTCTATAGGTTCCTTTTATAAAGTACTAGCGAACCCCCTGCACACTTCGTAGGGGAAAAAAATAAAAATAATCAATACGAATTCATTTAAATTAATGGTTTGACTAAAACCGAATTGTAATGAAGTTAAAAACGAATTGTATTACAGTTTTTCAAAATGTCAGCTCAAATGTTTTCAAATATTTACATTTAAATGAAAGCGGGGAAAAGCGCTTTTTTATACCCTTCACACAGTGAAAAAGGGTATATATAGGTTTGTCATTCTGTGTGAAATAAAGTATATATTTTCTGAAAGCTTGTGAATAGGGAAGTTGATTAAGCTCTGTCAGTCTGTTTGTCTGTCCGTCTGTCCGTCTGTATATTGAAATCAACTTTTTTAAGCCCCCTCAACATCGCCTGGACCCGGGTGAGGTATTAAAATATCAGAAATATTCGGGAGTAGATCGGTATTGAAAATCAAAAACATCGGTACATAAACAACTGAGCATGAGCAAAAACCCACGGCCACCTAGTTTTTTTTTAACACAAAACCAACATACAACATCAACATACATATAAACAAACGTGGTATACTTGTTAGAGTAAACGTGGCTTTTTTTTATTTAATATATTTTTATTTTTTTAATTTTTTTTTTATTTTTTTAATTTTTTTTTTATTTTTTTAATATTTTTTTAAAATATTTTTTTTAATTGTTTTTTATTTTATATTTATTATTTATATTATTATTATTATTATATTGTTATTGCGGGACTACACGTTGTGAAGGGCATGGCCGAATGTAGCACTGTTACTTGTTTTTAAATGATTATGGTTCTAACTGAAAATTTACAATAAAAACATTATATTTCTTGTAAATTAGTTTATAAGAGAGAGTTTAGTTTATCTTCCTACAAACTTGCTAACAGCCAAGCCTAAATTTTTGCTTGGTAATGCCGAATGTGTTTTCTAAAATATTCTCTTTTATTTGGAATATAATATGCAGCTTATTAATAAGCAAACCTTCTTTTCCATACGAATCTAAGAAAGATTAAAAAAAGTTAAATGCAGTAAATGCACAGGCCAATTAAAATTCAAAAAAATTTTTTACAAATTTTTGATACCCTGTGCTTTATATGTTCCTTGACCTTAAATATATGTATTGTTATAGATTTAGTTTTAATAGTTTAAAACCAACTGAAACTGCAAATTATTTATTTTATAATAAAAATATAAAAAAATATTCTTATAAATGCAGGCAGATTTTTTAAAAAGGTGGTAACGCTTATAAATTGCATATATGTAAATATAAAAAAAAGTCAGCTGATTGGTTACGAGTACCTTATTACCTTGAATTTTCATTTTCAGATTGTTTTAAAATGAATTCTATTATTTAAAATGTTTTGAAAATTTTTGATCTGGTATTACAGTATACATCGCTTGCCGCTTTAATTTAGGTTTGGCTGTAAGACTTTACTAAAAATAGTAGCGTCAAAGCGGAGACTTAAACAAGTGATTTTTGAGTCGAGTATATAGTTTAACCCTTTAATGTCAAATGTTGCTTATAGGCAACATTGTATATTTTCGATCAAATGTTCACTAGAGTTGGAGTTTCAGGTATCGTTTACTGTTTTTCACTCTATGTAGAAGAAGGAACGAGTTCATCTTTCGGATTGGGGATCTAATCAGATAATGTTTGCCACAAAACAAAAATTATAAATTATTGTTTTTAATTAATTCGCTTTCATAAGCCTTATGATTGCACTAAAAGAAGTATGTATTTTGGCAGCAGCAACAAATCGAAGCAATCTATTGAAAAAACTGATTCCTTATGAATGAAAAGGAGCTCATGAAAAAAGGTGATGGATCAAATGATTTATTTTTATGATATGAGGCAGCACATAATTAAGTGGCTTGCCGCTGGTACGATAACAAGAATGTTCAAGAGTAACAAGAGCGTTTTAGAATGCAAACGTCTCGCCGGTGTCAAAAAAAAAAATATATAAAAATATATATAACAAACATATGGAAGGCGTAGACCTAGCTGACATGTTGTTACAGTTGTATAAAATCAACTACCGTTCTAAAACATGGTATATATGTATTGTAAACTAATTCAAAAGACGTCGTCCATCGACAATACTTTCAGTTGTGCAATCTGACTCATCTACACCAGCATCTCCAGCACCATCAACCATTTCAAATTTCATCAGAAAGTGCTTTACTCTTAACAAAACGATCAAACGTATCAGAACCTTAAAAATCCACACGTTTTGATCAAGGGGGGGCTAAATCAAAATGTTCTAAATGTAAGGTGCACCTACCTATGTTGTAACCCATAACAAATTAATTTTTTCCTTTCACACGTAAAATGTATTAAAAATTGATTAAAACAAGTAAGAGTGCCGTACTGGTGGGTTCAAGAAGTTACATTTTATAATACCAGATTTGACCCATATATAAATTTATTATCCGCCATTTTGTAGTAGCGGCCAACATGAATTTTAATTTTTTTATAGTTCTTATATTGCGCTGGTCCAATTCTTTCAGATGGTATGAATATTGACTCTCTCGGTTGTCTGTTGTTGAAGCTGGAAAAAATTGATTTTAGTTTGTAAATTTTTGGAATAAATATTTTAAAAATAAATTTATGACTATAAATTTACCGATTAGAGCCCGCTTGTTCCAAAATTTTTCACGAATGTCTCTAGAGACAAATTATATCTACAAATAGTAGCAAAGGTACCTATAAATTATTCTATGTCTGAAAAATTTTAATTTTGGTGGTAGAAATATGGGAAAAAACAGAGGCAGTCGTGTTTATTTGGTCATATCTCAGAAAATTATGGGGTGATTGTGCTGAATTTCAGTAGCGATTAATTTCCGGATATTTCCAAAGATTGGTACAATACACAGATATGACGAACATACGGTAGCTTCTTAAAGTTGATTTCAACCAACACACGGACAGACGGGCATACGGTCAGGGCTTAATTGACTCCTCTATTCATAAGCTTTCAGAAAATATATACTTTATGGGGTCAGATATGAAAATTGTAGAAATTACAAACGGAATGACAAAGCTATATATATATACCCTTATGCACCACAGGTGAAGGGTATAAAAATGACATAAAATATAAATATTCATTTTTGTTTTAAAATGTACCACTATGGCCCAATGTTGCTTTAAGCAACATCTCATAACGTTAAGACCAGATGTGATAGAGGCTTAAAATTGACGCCAGTTGATATTCAAGGCTCAATTAATAACCTAATGTATTCAAAATATTTTTATCCACGTTCACTTTAATTCTGACATCAAAGGGTTAACTTCTTTTCGATAAATTAAACAACAACAAAATCATTATAACAATAACAATATGTTACTTAATACTAAAAATCCAAACTGTTTACATTTTTTAACGATACGATTATAGTGGAAACAAGTTGGTGAATTGCACTTCTGATGGACGCTGTGATTTGTGGCTTATTTACATTGACTTGCGGCTTAAGAAAATCCCTCAAGAAAAAGTCTAAAAAGATTAAAAAGCACGACCTCGATAACCGGTTTGCATTAACGTCCTATAGCGCTGGTAGTTGATGATGATGGCCCGGCCAATGTTGTTTTCAAAGAAATGTTAAACGATGATGTCTCCAGATCAAAATCCTTAACAAACACCGGCTTTTTCGAGATGCATTAGACGTTTTTTGATGATCCTGAATTCTACAATTCTATTTATTGATTCATTCTATTCATTCAAAAACTTACCTTATAAATGGAGATGAGTTTGAATTAAATGTGGCGCAAAACGTTGCACAGAAAAAAGCCTTTTCAATACAATTTTATAATTTTGACATGTTGTTGAACGCTATATCCAACCATTTGACAAGATAAACGAAATAAATGTAGTTTAAACAATTCACTATCAACTGTCAAAGTTCAAAACTCACTATTACATTTACTTCATTTTCTTGTTTTTAAAATATCGTTCATGATTTAAACAACAATATTTAAAAAGTGCTTCTTACATTTTAGTAATAAATGATTCATTGTTACATATTTTATGCAAACGTGCTGTCCTAATTTAATAAATATTGTAATTTTATCAAATGTTTGCAGATATGTTTAGAATTTCCCTTTTCTTACGTTAAGAGTATGTGTTTTTAACAGCAAAGAAAACACGATGGAAAAGTCAACATAATTTACATAAAAGTATTTTGTTAAGCAGTTTCTTTTGTAAAACTACAACGTCAAAAGAAAGCGAAAATTAAGGGTACAAAAATATAATTTCATTGATAGAAGACAGCTGTTATGTACCAAATATATGTACTTGGAGAATCCCTAAGGTGTTATAAGTGTCATAATTTAATAATTTAAAAAAAAAAATTTTAAAAGTTTAAATATTTGTTTAATTAACAATACAGCACTTTTAATTTGTTTTAAAATTTTTTTTGGGAAGTTGTGACAAAGGCGAATTCAAACAGGTGAAATTATTAGCCAAAATTATCGCATTAATTTAATTTTTCAATGCAGGGATGGAATATGAGATTTTGGTTTCGGTATTAAATAATTAACTTAAATGTACTCTTTTAATAGGGAGGTAGGTAGGTAGGTAGGTAGATAGGTAGGTAGGTAAGGCTGGTGCAAAGTTACCCTCACACCTTCACTCGGAGACCATTACGGTCCATTGTGACGCCTTAATAGAGAGAAGAATAGAATAAGAATAGAAATATTTAGGATAGAAGAGAAAGAGAAGCAGACAATTCCAGAGTCTCCGGCGGGAATCGAACCCGCAACCTCCAAACAACTGACTTGTCCTTTTACTGACTAGTCCACAGGGGCACTCTACTCTTTTAATAATAAATTCACCAAATTTATGAATATTTGTTGTTTCTGCACCCTTTATAATGGGTTTCACAAATATAAAACGCTTTTCTTTTAACTGAATTGGCATTGACAGAAAAAAATTCCCTAAAATGTTGCTTTGTTGTATCAATTTGCCATTGCATATACCTATATGAATATGCCTTGGTAATGACATTATGACAATATGACACTTAGGACTTCTTGTGAATACACCAATTGAGCAAACTCTCAATTGATAGTTAGTGAGATGAAAATGCACTGTTAGCAGTCTTGTCAATTTATCTTCTACATTCTGTTATTTTTTTTTTATAATCGAATTAAACAAAAGTGATCAATAGCTTTACTCAAAATCTTTAATTTGTACCAGGTAAAATGTTTGTTTTGCTACATTTGTTCTCTAATCTAAAAAGATGTAAGTCCTAATAAAACAAAACAAAAAGAAGAACTCGTTAAGACTTCCTAAGCTTTAACTGAAGATTGGCATATTAATTATCTGTGTATTAATACGTGATGAAAATTTTATTTTTCGTAATATAAACATATAGTCCGCACAAAGGAAAAAGATGAAAATTTATGTATTTAGCTTAGTGCGTTGAAAATTGTAACTAACACGAACACACATATCGTTGCGCTATTTTAAAACGAGTTGAAAAAAATTTAGACACATGAATTTTTCTAGCTTTTTAAGTGAGAAATGCTTTGAATCTAAACTGAATCTGAATCTTAATTTATTTATTCATATTAATCAACATATTGAAATTATTATTGATAAACTTTGTCAGCTTTCTTCTAAGTAGTTACAGCAACATTATCAGAGCTGTCGATAAGTACATAGAACTTATGCACCTCAGCACAAATTCTTCTATATGGCTCAAAGTTAATGTAGTTTGATCTATAAATAAAATTTTACACAAAATGGCTCATAAGATCTAAGCTTCGAAAACATCATTATCCAACTCATATTATTTTGTGGTTTTTTGTTTTCTACATGTGTGGTAGGCTAGCTGGAGTTACTATGTCTTAATAAATTTAATGAATAAAAAGCTTTTTTTTTCTTGGAAAACTTAACTTAAACCTAATATTTGGTGGAGTAGCCAATTTTTTTTTATTACTTCCTTTAATAAGGAAGGCATACAATCGACTAGAGGGGTATTTTATTCCACTCTTCTTTAAAAATTGATTCCAATTCTGGACGGATATTTTTCTTAACTTCCCGATCTACAAGCTTCAAGAGATTTTCTATGCGGTTGAGATCAGCAAATTGTAACGGCCAGTTAAAAACATGCACATCATTATAGCTAAGAAAGTTTCGAGCTAAGCAACTTGAGTGCTTGAGATCGTTATAATGTTGAAATATGTTATCAGACGCCATTTTTTCACGTAGATTAAGGAGCATGTGCTGTGCAAGTAAAGCACAGTAGTTATTTGCGTTCATAATCCCTTTAATTTTGATTAATGGACCGACTCCATTATGGGAAAACGCAACTTGAAATACTATCAATGATTTTCAATGATTTGATTTTAAAAAACTCGCTCTTACCCCACACCATAATTAATCCATCACCATGTTTGACTGTTGGTAGCTGAAATGTAGGAAGATATCTTTGATTGGGTGGTCTGCGAACGTAATTTATTCCTTTGGAGCCAAATGAATTAAATTTACCCTCGTCGCTTCACAAGATCTTTGACCAACGTTCACTTGACCAATGCTGATACCGTTTAGCAAACTCGATACGCTTCCCTTTGTTGACTCTACTTATCAATGTTTTTTTTTTGCCAGTCGTCTAGCAAGCAAATTTGCTTCATTTAACCTACGACCCCAATAGAAACACCAAAATGCTCATTTGCAAAACTGGTAACATCTACTGCCGTTTTTCGTGGGTCTGTTTTGACTATTTTAACATTTGACGATCTTGGCGTACTGTCCTTTTTGAGGACGACCACTGCCGGATTTTCTTTCCACACTTTTTTGCATGTTAAAACGTGACGCTACACGACATATGGTGGATTTGTTAACTCCAAAAAGCAGTCCAACTTCTCTCATGGATTTTCCTTCCCTTCCCAGTTGATAGCTGTTTATAAAGCAAAGTAAATATTATTAAAAAAAAATTGGGCAAGCTTTAACTAAAAAGCAATAATTGACTTACTTTTATGGCTATTTCTTTACGGTGCATTTTTTTTGCTCATTTAAATTTTTAACTTTTGATCTTCAATATTAAATTTTAAACTTTGTGTAACAGAAACTAAAACAAATTGTTGTTAAATTTTTTACTCACAAACAAAAGAAAGAAGAGAGAGAAAGAGAATTAGTTACCGTTATTTCGAAAGAGATTCGATACAAGGTTGTATATCACAGAGTTGCAGTTTTTTTGCTCGCAACTGTACCTCATTAGCTTTATTTACCGTCATTATTACATGTTAAAGTTTATTTTTATACAAATATATATTTGTAGACATGAGAGGCGAAATAATAAAAAACTTTAACACACAACACTAATAATATATTTTTATAGCTGGAAAAAATTACAACACCAACTTTCTTTAGACAAAACATCTAAGTCAAATTTTTTTGAAATTGCCGTGATATAAAATTAGCGTAGAAGTGGTTGAAAATTACTTCTTAAGAGAAAAAAGATATTGTATTAGGTACTTTGGAAGTGAATGTGAAACGTTGCATAAAAATAATAATGACGTTCATTATTTTCTGCTGGGTTAATAATAGGGTGATCGACTCGGTTTTACAACCGGTGGAAAACCCGGTTTTTTCTCTTTTTGCTGGCGGTTTTTTCTAAATGTTGATTTTTCGAATATCGAATACACCGGTTTTTTTTATCTGAAAAAGCCGGTTTTTTTATATTTTTAAGTTTTTTTCATATATCTTTGTAACCAATCGTACCATAGTATATTGAGTACGCGAAAAGTTTCCAAAAAATCAGAAAATAAAAACTATTAAATATGCTTCTATAATATTGTAAGAAATATATTTGTTGGTTAAAAAACAAATGCAAAATAAGAAAAACATTTAAGCTTAAATATTATTTTTTATAGGATATAAACCTAACATTAAAAGTTAAAGGTAATTGAAGCATAAACTAAGCTGATCGATCACTTTTAGGTAAAAATTGTAGTTACAATAAAAAAATCAATAATCACTCTTTCCAGAACCTAATTTTAAATAATGGCATTAAGTGTCTGTCAACTTAAATTTCAATTAAACCATTGACCAAACTAGTTTATGCCTATATTTGTATGTCTCTCAGGGGTATAAGAAAGAATTTTTAAAATTAAATTTTAAAGATTTTTTTCCCTAGCCTTTAAAATGTATTTCAAGTTACAGAAATCATTTCAAACAAAATACGTTAGTGTATATTAGTTTAAAAGATATATTTAACATTTGAAACAAACATTTTTAACAGCCTTATTAAATGTCCTTAAATTCAACTAATTAAAACTAAATTAGTCAACTGCATTCATGGTAGTTATTGCGTTATTGTGCAGCCAAACGTATACAAACTGTAAAAATTTCATATTTAAATATAATTTTTATTATAATCTTTTTGAACCAAATTTCTTAATTTTTCCTTTAAATATTATATTTTATATATTCGAACCGGTTAACCGGTTTTTTCTTAATTTTTAAAATAGCAACCGGTTTTTCTTAAATTCTAAATTTCAAACTATTTGAAACCCGGTTTCTTAAAAAAGTCGAATAATCGATCACCCTAGTTAATAAGCATACAATAAGTGTAAAAAGATGAGATGTGACATTTTATTAAATAGACAAGTAATGGAGCCATATTCGGTCGTGCCGAAACTGATCTTGTGCTTGACCATAATGTACATAAGTATAATTACCACATCGTAGCGTAACCTAGATTTCATATTTAATGTTATACTCCATTTTATTTTAATTTGATACCAATATTTATAGGGTTAAGAAAAAAATCCGCCATTTTATTTCAGACGCCTTCTTTTTATATTTTACCGTATTCTACTGGTCAAGCCCTTTTATTTAATTTGATCAATATTTACACATTTGCAAATACAAGACTTGACACATTTATAAGTTTATTGTGTGCCGTTATTAAGTGGCGGCTAAATCTCCTTGTTTACTGTATTATATTACTCCAGTTAAGCCTTTGGAGTAGATACTTATATTGCCTCTGTCGGTTGTCTAGAAGCTGAAAAAAACCCTGATTTTTGTTGTAAATTTTGTAACAAAACATCAAAGTAGTTGTATTTTAGTTAGTTTCAAATAAATTTGTTGGTTTTTTTTTTAGAAATAATTTTTGAGATTCGATTTGTTAATTGGTGTTTTCAGCAAGAAAAAAAAAATTACAAAGAATTTTCGCCTATAACTTTCACGTTTAGTGACCGACTTATCCAAAATATTTTACGAATATTATATCTATAAATAGTAACACACATGTCAATAAATTATCTTAGGTCAGAAAATGTCAATTTTTATGGTAAAAATATGTAAAAAAACTAGGGCAATCATGTTTATTTGCTGAATTTAAATAGTGACTTATTTCTGAAGATTGACACTAAACACACCGGTGTATGCATTACTTATGCGGTTGCTTCTAAAATTTGATTTCAACTAACACACGGACAGACAGATATTCCTCTAAGGACTCCACTATTCATAATCTTTCAGAAAAAATTTACTTTATGGGGTCGAAAATTAATATTGTTGAAATTATAAATGGAGTGACAAAGATAAAAAAAACTGTTTAACGATCTAATTATATGAGGAAAACTTTTACTTTAAAGATATTGTAAAAATGTCGCTATAACAGGTAAATCCCAGCTACAGTGCTGTGCAAAATTGCATGTCTTAGTATAGAGATGTACTGTATACGATACGGTTCGGATACGGTTTTGAATTCTTATTTTGTTAATAAGAATTTGAAAATAAAACTTATAACATTTTAAAACTTTTTCAGGAATTTGGGTAAAAGGTCTACTGACGATCTGGTATAAGCACCAGTGAAATGCATATAAACCAGCTTAAACCCAACAACCAAATAAAATTATTGAAAAATTAGTTGGGAGCATATCCCGAATAATTAAGTAAATTATTTACAAAATAGTTTTTCTTTTGTAGAACAGCAGGCTAATCAAGCTAAAAGGTAATGTTGCCATATATTTTTGTTATACTGGCTTATTGGCCTTAATGGCTTAAAAAACTGTGAATTGAATAAATAAATAAATAAATTTAACTAGATTTTTCATTTCTTAAACAGACAATGAGTTTTGGTAAAGGGGAAGGGAAGCCAGTTAACATAACCTACAGTTGAGATGACAATGACTTCAAAGAATGTCTTAATGAAATATGTGGTTGATGTATATATCACACAATCCGGGCTAAAAGAAGTAGATAATCATAAACCTCTAGCGCACGCCATTGACGTTTATGCCTTGGTTAATGTCGTTCTCAAAGAATATGGACCTATAACGCGGTCAGCTTAAGTTCTCATGTGTATTGTTATCTTATGTACATTTAGAAATAAGAATGAGAAAATGTACTTATTGAAATGAGCCTTATCACTGATGATGTTTTTTTTATTAACAATCAGGGTAAGTTTCGAACTGCTTTAGGACCCATTTAACGATCACACGTCGTTGTCTACGGTCGTTTACTTTTAGCTTCTGAGTCATGCTAATTTGAAACTCGCCATCTTGTGGTCTGCGAAATGCCGAATTTTGGTATTATTTCCTTGTTTACTAAAACAATGAACTTACATTCCTCCATCACACTGTGATTATCAATTGTACGTGTTGTTAAACGCTATAAATTATTATTCAAAAAATACTAAATAAATGACAATTAATTCGACATAGCGGACAGTAAATACAATAACGTCACAACTCAAAATTTAAAAAATAACTTTTGGTTGAGCAAAAGCAATGTAATTAATAAAAAACAGACGTAACGGCACTACCACATATACACAATTTCGTTTCGGAATATCAATGTCTGGTGAGCACTAAGAAGAGTTAAATCATTTGATTGGTAATGAGTTCGATTAACTTTTTCTTGTGTGGTGTTCATAATATGTTCCTTTTTTATTGTTCTTGATGGCAACTTAATTTATGAGACAAGTAAAATCCTAAGAACTTGCTGCGAAGACATGTGATGTAGTTAAACTATTCTAA
This sequence comes from Phyto melanocephala, assembly GCA_941918925.1. Classification (NCBI taxonomy): domain Eukaryota; kingdom Metazoa; phylum Arthropoda; class Insecta; order Diptera; family Rhinophoridae; genus Phyto; species Phyto melanocephala. The sequence continues at coordinate 120,668,832 of OW799234.1, read as the reverse complement.
TATGACACGATGTATTACACGAAAATGAAATGTATTCGAAACATTCGTTATATGCCATGCTTCGACATAATATTTCTTTATTTCTTCCATAGTATACATATATTTAATTCATTCTGTTGTAGAATATTTAATTTTCTAATTTACTATACGTAATTGCGTGCAAAATACTTTTCAAAATAAATTATTTACAATTGCTGTTGAGGGTATATGAAGGTTAGTTTTTACATTTATGTGAACGGGTGCATATAGTTTTTATACCCTTCACACAGTGAAAAAGGGTATATATAGGTTTGTTTATATTCGTGTTGAACAACATAAACAATAATTATTTGCCGTCTAAAAGCATATTTATGGTTATTGCATAATACTTTGATTAAACATGATAATGATAATTGGCAACCATTATATGTTTTAACCACAATCATACAATTCAATCATAGTATGTTGCTTTTCGATTATGGTTACCCAACCATGTTTTTTCTTTGCGTGTATACACTAAAACAATAACACAAACGGTACAAGTGTGACACAAAAAAATCTAGATGACAAAAACAACAACAGCAACAGGCATGTTTGACCTTAACAATAAATGACAACTACAGACGATAACTTTACTCAACAGGAGTTTAATTGTGATTGATGTTAATGTTTTTCGTATTATACCTATTGTCCTTCTCAACCCATCAATAAGGTAGCGATAACAACAGATTATTATTTCACAGCCAATGTTTTTAATCATTGGATTAAAGAAAGCAATTTCCATATAAAAATAAAAAAACTCAAGCCTAAATAAAATCTATATATATTTAAAAGTGAAACTCTTTCTGTCTGTGTGTGTGTTAGCTATAGACTACGAAGCCGTAAAGCCGATCGGAATCAAACTGTGACAAGTTGTTGTACACATTCCAGGGAGTGTTTATGGGTGGTAAGAAGTGGGCGGGGTTACGCCCATCTAAATACATATACATAAAAATGAAATACGCCCATACAAATTAAATATTAATATTTCAGCTACTTGCACTTGATCGATTTTTCTCAAAATTTGCACACATATTGAACACTCATGATTATACGATTTCGTGATTAGAAAAGTGGACAGTGCCACGACCGTAAAAAATAAGTCATAATTTTTAGCTACTTGTACTAGATAGATTTTTTTGAAAATTTTCACACATTTTGAGCTGTCATGACTAACAGTTTCGTGACTAGAAAAGTGGGCAGTGCCACGCCCATAAAAATTCGAAGTTTAAGCTTCTTACACTTGACCGATTTCTCTGAAACTTTGCACACACAATTTAAGCTGTCATGACTATATAATTTCGTAATTAGAAAAGTGGGCAGTGCCATCTTTATTAAAAATAAGTCATTATTTTAAGCTATTTCCGCGCATTCCAATGGTTCCCATCGATTTGACTTTCAACTTCAAGTAACTAAAGTTTCCAGTTCGCCTTGCCTTCGCTATTACCATCAACAAAGCACAAGGACAATCTCTGCGTGTTGCAGGAATGAATTTGGAAAATCCATGCTTTTCACATGGCGAGCTGTACGTCACATGCTCCAGAGTGGAAACATAAAAAAATTTGTTCATTTTTACCGCAAATGGAAAAACCAAAAATATTGTGTACCCACTTGCATTACAATAAAAATCAATAAAGTATAATTTTTAATATATTCAATTAAAATTCAGAATGCACTTTTAGTCATTAAGCAACGCGCGCCGGGCTTGGCTAGTTGTTAATATAGTAGTGTTTTCACACCTAAAGCTTAAGCCTGGTTTTAACATTTAAAAACTATTAACACCTGATTTTGCATTTACACGTGTCTAATAAATGTATTTCACTTAGAAATTTCACAAATAAATTTCAGTAATAAATTTCACTAACAAATTTCACTAACAAATTTCACTAATAAATTTTTTGAATATAAAATAAATTTCTCGTAGAAATTCTTATAGTATTTTTTATATTATATTATTTTTATAATATTTATTTGACACCCTGTATATCAGCTGTTTTTGCTTAAATGAAAAACTAGGAAATTTTCGCAATATGCTCTAAACAGTCGTAATTCAGATCTGGTTGCGACAAGAGCAGGCGTGTCATTGCCATTATCGCTTCTTATCTGACTTCGAGGGTTTTGCGTCCCACATTGGTTGATTGCGTGGCATCCGTTAACCGTACGAAGGTACAATTGACCACATGCAGATTTTTATATAAGGAGTCGAATTTGGAAATTCCGGCTTTCTATACGAAGGTATAGGTCGATTGGTAGTTACTGGAGGAGGCTCTGGAAAACATTTGAAAATTAAATAAAAAATAATTGGTGATGGCAGCTTTGTCTGTTGACAGCCAAATAATTGTCCAGTGCTAGTACACTAGAACCTCCATTGGAGTAAACCTAAACCTAAACCTAAAAAAAAATATGTTCTAAAATAGAAATTATTTTATGTACATAAATAAATATCTTAAAATTATGGAGCTACTTTTTTTGGCGTTGTTGCTGCTGTATCCATTGTTTTTGAATTTAAATTAATTCACCTGTTAAACAATTTGGATTATTAGCTGTATTTAATCTTTTTATCTTGGAAGGACTGACACTACACCGAAGACAGGGTTGTATTTAATAAAATCTACTTAAAAGCACATCAAAAGAGGTTGTAAAACAGTTTTAACAAAATTATTTTGTATGACAAAACCAGGTTTTAATGTTAAAACTAAATTTTTTTTATTAAAACCTTAAGTGTGGAACACTATAAGATATTGGATTGTTTCAACTGAATTTCAGTCATATTTTTGTATAAAAGTGAAATCGAAAAAGAAAACATAATACTTAAAGCATAGGCATGAACAAGTTACAAAGAAGATTCGGTTTATCTATAAAACTTCGAGAAGTGTTAATAACGAACCGGTTCGAAGCGTTGCAAATTGGGTAATTTTGTGTGTAAATAATGTTATTGTTGCAAATAAATTATTAAGTATCCACTTACTTGTTACTTTAAACCGTTTCAAATCTCTGGTGAATCAAGTAAATAATGCTAGTAATATAATTAACCGAATAACTATGAGCAATAACCGTTCGATACTTTTTTTTTTATTAAATGCAAGTCAGTAAGGTTATTTAATATGTATTTTTGTTTGATGAATTAATTAAACTTTGAACTTTATTAGTGAAAATTGGTGAGTAACTTTTGTTGCTTTTAATATTAATTCGTTGTTATATTTAATTATGAATTTCATCACAGGAGCTTCTAAAATAAAATAAATTTTAAAATCTTGTTAAGAGTTTTATAGCCAACACTCTTAAAAGACTTAATTAGTTAGTAGGAGTTGAAAAAGTGCCTTAAGTAACACAAGATTTTATATGGCCACTACACATATATTTAACACAATTTTATATATTTATAAATACTAGTAAGGTACACATGTATATATGTATGTATGTAGGTATGTGTGAATATCAGATTGTTTGTTTGTAAATGTATTGACAAAATATGAGTGGGTGACTTGGTGTGGGTAGTGTTGTGGCAAGTAAATGTGCGTGTACTTGTTTTGGCATAAATTCGTTTCTTTAATTATAACACACTTTAATTTTTCTCCTGACGCGTTTTCTTTTTTTTTCGTATTTTCCTAACACTTTATTTCTTTTTCTAGCTTTGTGTCATAATATTTATAATTGGCGTTTTTTAAAGCACACTTTATAGTTTTAAAAAATCTTATCACGGTTTTACTTTATTGAATATAATTTTCAATTTAGTATTTCAAAATTATTATCCTTTTCTAAATGTGTAACTCAACTTTATTTTGCTTGTGTATGCTCTCGGTTGAAAAAGCTTGAAAATACTAAAAGTATTTTATGGCGAAATCAAGTACTATAGCGTCAGAAGCAGACATTTGCTTGACTCGTTTATTGTTTTTGTTGCTGTTACTTTCGTTCAACAACAAAAATACGAAAGCACAGAAAACACAAACTTTGTTTATGTGTATATGTATGCATGTATGTATGTGTAGTATGAAGAATCGAATGGAGTGGTAGAATTTTGACGTCCATGTATTTACAATGTATTTGTGTGTATGTTGTTACACAAACACTTACAAACAATTTTACAGTCAGGGGCCATAGAAAAATGTATAAGAAGATATTTTTTAGTTTAGTATTTCCTATACTTAATGGTAACGCATTTCTTTTAGTTCATGTAGGAGGGTTTAGTTGCTACTGGTACTGCAAGGTTTTAGAGACATGTATTTTATATACAGGGTAGTCCAAACATATAGTTTGTGGAGAATAAGTTTAATAATAATGAATAAAAATAAAGCTCGGGATGTCGCAAAACATACATTCTTCAGGTGCTGTTGATAGAAAAAAAAAGGAAATTTAAGACAAGCGCCATATAAAATTACTGCAAAAGTATATCTAGGATAAAGGAAATGGATCTCGATGAGGTTCAAACCAGATAATTGCTTGGACGCAAGCTTTTTCGAACTTATTTTCGAAGAAGTACCGAGTGACAAAATAATCACTTTTTGTAGATGCATCAACTTTTCAAAAATCACTCGCGAATTTTCATTTGCCCAAATGCGGTAATTCTGCTTGCCAATGAATTTACTGAGGTGAAAGTATGCCTAGTCGCTATCGATGATCTTCTTTGTAAAGTCAACATTCAATTCTGTCTGTTCAACCAATCATTCGTCGTATTGACGATGCTTTGAAATGGTCGGTTGTTGAGTAAATTGAACTTCGCAAGCATGGTAACTTAAATCTATATTCAAAATTTGTTGCAGTGATATTCGTGAGATGTTCAATACTTGAGCACGATGACGAGTAATGGTTCATGGCTCTTCTGTCCCACTAACGCGAACAGCAGCAAATTAGGTGTTTTGACATTTCCTACAGTCCTGCTTTGCTGAAATTTGCGCACAATTCTTCCGATTGTGGGTGGAAACATTTGGTCATTTATGCTAATCAAAAAAATCTCGAAGCGCACAAAATGCATTTTATTAGTAAAAGGCTTTAATAATCTTAACGCACTGCTCAATTATGCACCTCTCCATGTTTGAAAAGTTGTTAGTCACTATTAACATCATACATTATAGTTTTGGACCATCCTTTATCATAATTCTATATTATTTTTGAAACCCTTAATTATTGTTGCTGTCTTGAATTTACAAAATCTGATGTGATATTTTAATTTTTATAAATATGTACACACCAGTGTTGCCAATTTAGCTATTTTATGGCTAGATGTAGCTATTTTTTAACACGCTTAGCTAGAAAAATCTGCGTTTAGCTATAAGCCATTCCTAGATATTTTTAAGCCTTTTTTTTTAGCCATTTTTTGTTTTTAGCTTTTAAGTTTTGTTGTTGTTTCGTTTCCTAAATAGTGAAAAATGTTTCTATAAAACAATGTTTTTTTAACTTACAAAAGTTGCATCGATTCGAACCTCTTTAAAATAGTACATAAACAAACAAGCAAACAATCAATCAGTCAAAAAATCAACCAAGTATGTGTTTAATAAAATAAATAAGAAAATAAATTTAAGAAAAATAAACAAAATATTTCCAGAAGCTTTGAGGGAATGGTTATCCCACCCATAATTAAAAGAATAGATTACAGAAGTTAAAAAGTTTTTGTAAATATTGTAAATGTGAAAATAATGCAAAATTATATAAAAAACACATAAATGGATATACATATTATTGAGACCAAGCCTTTACCTTTTAATCCAATGAATTTTAAGCTACAACAGCAGGAGAATACATTAGCTAGTAAAAGGTTTTTTAATAAGAGTAATATGATTTCTTTTAAAAAATACACTTATTGCTTAGGATATTCAAAAGTTTTTATTTAATGTGAAGAACAATCGATGCAATTAAGTTCTAAATAAAACGTCATTCAAATGGCAATTTTCGAGCATTTTTTCCACTAGCTCAAGTCGTATGTCATGTATGACACGTTCAATATTGACTTATAAAGAATGTAGAGAGTTTGTTTGGTTTATTTCAAAAGACTAACATTTTTATTTTTTCTATATTATTTTTTTAAGATACGACTTTAAAAGTATTGATAAATGCTGTTATCAGTATGAAGTAGCACATAATTATCTTAAATTGATAGGATCTAAAGAAAGTTAAGATGACAATGACAAAAATAGCGACCTTGATGCTGATGATAATTGGTCCTTTTAACACCATTATAATAATTCTAGTACTTTATTTATAACTAGTTAAAGATGTATTGAGTATATTGCAAACCGTCTTAGATTTTATTATTATTTTTCTTTTAAAACAAATTTTTCTTACTTTTTTATTCAAATATTGAAAAATTTCTATTGAAAATATTTAGCCATTTTTTTGCTTTTTCTTAGCTAGTTTTTAGGTACTGGTACACACTATAAGTATACCTAGCAAACATATCTAATCAAATAAAACTCTTTTATTAAAAGTTTAATATTAAATAAATACTTAATGACTTTGTTCGATGGTTAATTTTTTTGTCGCTTCACTGTTATACACATTAACGTATTTGATGTATCTGGGCAATAATATATACACTCATACACTCATATACTCAAATACACATTCAATAACAAACACATATGAAAAATGTTAGCAAAAGAGATTGTTTTTACTGTGTAAGCGTGTGTCTGAAGATTGTTTCCCAACATCGTACATTTGGCAGAATATATGTTTTTCGTGTGTGCGTATGTGTTTATATATATGCGCGTGATTGTGAATTAAATATGGTTTTGACAAAATTAGGGATCAGCGACGTGCATGAGCTGATTCATATTTTCGTTATATCTTAGGCTTAGGACTTTTATTGTATTCTAACATGCACTAGTGATGAGAATTTAGATATTTCCCGACAAATCTAGCGATTTCTAAACTAATTAAGCGAACAAAAATACGCTTTAGCTATTTGTACCACTAAAGCTTGGCTTTTTGTCAGTGCAACTTACATTCCATACAAATGAAATCAGAATTAAAATTGTTATACTTTCTATGATGTTCTCATGACAACAATTTCACAATTATAAGCTTTATCCGGGATAAAGGAACTAAGAGTCAAAAGTGATACGCATTGAAAGTTAAAACAAATCAATATAAAATTGTATACATTCCATCGATAGAAATTTCTTCGGACTAAGTAGACTTAATCGTGCTCATTCCTTTGCCAAATTACTTCTGGGGATCTCCATCGACAACTTTTTTAAGATTCGAGTTCTTCTTTTTACTCTTAAAATAATACTCAAACGCCTTCTTATTTATTTGACAACTTACGTTATGCCAGATCGCTAAGGGGCAGAAAGCTAATTACAAGCTAAGGTATCTCGTATCTGAATGGCAATTTTCCGTTAATAGTACTAGTCTTTGAAATTATCTACCGCCTAACCAACAAGTTAATAGCAACGTAAACAGCTATCGAAAATTTCTTTTTCAGTATTTTTCATAAATTTTAATTGAATATATATTTTAATATTATGGCAGTACATATTACTGCATTTTTAAGTATTATTTTGTTACATTTTTTTTTCTTGTAATCTTGTTTATTTTTTATATAACTGTTATTGCACAATTTTTGCATTTGTATACTTTAATTATAAGATATAGTCTTGGGGCCGTATTCATAACAAATATTTTAGGTTTATTGAAGGCTTATTTGACAAATTTCTCTACAACATCTGTCAAATAAGCCTATAATAAACCTAAAATATTTTTTATGAATACGGCCCTTGTTGTATAGGAAATTACGATAAAACAAGTAATAAGCAGGGACCGTAATAATTATTCCTTTTTTCATAAAAGTCAGATGATAACAGTTATTTTTTGATTTTTATTTTTTCGAGCAAAAATAAAATTAATTTTTTGATTTTTATTTTTATGATATTATTATGATATGCATAAGGATCAATATGGTATACTTAAAACCGTTTTACGACATTTACTTCCAAATGCTTTTTTTGCTTTAATATTCCAAAATAACTGTTATTTTCGGTCCCTGGTAATATTTAAGTAATAAAACAAGTGCAATATTCGGCCGTGCCGAATCTTATATACCCTTCACAACGTGTAGTCATGCAAAAACAATTGTTTGTATCACCATTCATTTCATATAAAATACGTATGTACGTACATATGTATGTACATGTAAAAAACATTAAAAAAAAATATATTAAAAAAATTATAATAATAAAAATTACAAAAACAAAATTAAAAAAAATTTTAAAAAATTTTAAAAAAATTTTTAACAAATTTTTAAAAAAATTTTTTAAAAAAAATATATAAAAAAAGATAATAAAATATACATAATATATTAAATAAAATAAAATAAAATTTTTTCGGCTCAGCTGGAATCCGATGCCAATATGTATGTAGGTTGTTGTTGTAATTGTGAAAAAAAACGAGGTGGTCGTGGTTTTTTGCTCACGTCTCAGAAAGTTATGGGGCGATTGTGCTGGATATTTCCAAGGGATTTATACCATATACAGATCTAAGGAACATATAATTGCTTCTAAAAGTGGATTTCAACCAACACACGGACAGACGGGCAGACGGACAGACGATCAGGGCTTAATCGACTCCTCTATTCATAAGCTTTCAGAAAATATATTCTTTATGGGGTCGGAAATGAAAATTGTAGAAATTACAAACAGAATGACAAAGCTATATATACCCTTGTGCACCACAGGTGAAGGGTATAAAAATAAATAAATAAAAATGATATTCCAAGAATCAAATTTGTAAGTAGAATTAGGTAAAAAAAACATACCTTTATTTGAAAATATTTACTTATATAATTGACTAATGATGGTATAATACAATAAAAAATTTTGTTGTTAATAAGTAAAGACAGTCTGGAGGATATTGATGTCTGAAATATAATTATCTTTAGAGTTCACAGCAGATTATGGCATAAAACAAACCAAGTTTCATTAAACAATAAAATACAAAGCGGAAAATGGAAATGCATTGTTTTTAGTTTTTTTTATAAGTAATGGCAGTCATTCCTAAAAAGTTAAAGGCATATGTCTTGAGTTCTCTGTTGAGTGTTTGAAGTTAAAAATAATTTCCAAACTTAGAAAAATAAACAAAAGAGTGTAGAGTACAGGTTGTATCGTACCAAAATTCGTATCGTACCAAATTCTTTAGCTTGTATAGCAATATCGCAAGTATGAAAGGGACTTTATAACTCTTTAACAATTTTAACGATTTATTTTTAAAATCTTAAGCAATTTTTAAATAATATGAGAAAAGTTAGAAATTTGCCTTTTAGCTTTAACTTTGTAAAAACTCTAGCTTTTTTTTTTTTTAGCGATTTTAAGGCAACAATTAGCGCAATTTATTAAAGAAAGTTCCCATTACTGACTACAAATATTGCTCGCTCTCTCTTCTCTCTTTCCTTTAGCAAAGCCCAAGGCATATTTATTCATCAGGTAATTGCAGTTCGGAGAGAATTTTTTGTTTATATTTTTTATATATAAAGTTTGACATTTGCAATTAATTAGAAAAGAGAGAAAATTGTTTTTTTGTTTATGCATTTTGACAGCTGAAATTTAAAAAAAGTAATAAAAAAAAAATAATCAGCTGACGAATCAAGAGTACCTGATGAATAAATATGCCTTGAGCAAAGGCAAATAAATGTTATAGTAACATACATTTTTTAATAATCATTAAAATTATATAATAAAAAAAATAAAAGATTTGTTGATCTATAAACTAAATAAGTTATTTTATTTCATCCTTAAATTCACTAGTCATCAATAAAAAAGGCGGCTTCTTTAGGAGGTATAGCACGATAAGTATTCGAAGAGTGCCAAAATTCAACATTATTGGTGTCCTAAGTGCTTCCAAAAGCTAGGAAACGTATAAAATTTATATGCTAAGTCCATCCACTTCCTTCAATTATATGCATATACAAAATAATATAAATATAAATAAGAATATAATATCGAGTTTATATTTTACCTAGTTTCTTATTCCTCAAAATTTTTTGATGACGTATCCTTTTTTAAAGATATTTACAGGGACTGTCGTTTTTGTGATTCGTTTGAAACTTGTTTTTATATAAAAACATATGTGATAGAGTCTAAATTAGTCAAATTTTTGTGATATCGAACCGCCAATTTTTTTTTTACATTAAAACAGTATAGTAGCAGCAGAAATGATGGTATGTAGCATTCGAAAATTTGTGGAACCAATTAAGGTTGCAATGCTAGTGTTGGATGGTTTAGAAAATTTAAGTGTTATTTTATTGATCAATTTGTGCAAGAGTTAAAGGATTATATTGATGAGTATGGGTAGACCCATAATCAAATCTATAATACCGATGAATTTTCTTTATATTATAAGATACTTCAAAATCACATTCTTTTCACAATACTTAGATGAGAAAACGGCTTCCGGAAGAAAAATTTGCTAAGAGCGATTTCTCAATTATCCAGTGATGATATCATTTACTCTCAAAAACTGGTTTCATTACAAATTTGTTCCAAACGTTAGTTACATTTTTACTTTTTTTTATCAAATATAAAAAAAATTCTGTAACGCATTGCTTAAATTTAGTAGTGAGTTGAGCTAAGAACACAATATGCATTAAATATTTTACAAAATATAATTCATGAATAAAACGAAGATATTTTTATTATAATTATACACTTGTAGCTTAAATTAGTGCAAAACATCTGTTTACGCTGAAATAACCAAATGTATCCACGAAGAATTTCCTAAGGATACTAACTAATGAGAAGCAAATAATATTGTCAGATATGGAATCGGAGTATCTATACGATAGTGCATAAGAATAAAACACTGTAAAATGGAGACTGCTACAAGATCTAAAAACATATGAATAAAATAGGCTCTTGAAAACACAAGTCATGAGTTACATATGGGCATTTCCATGTGATCGTACGTGACATTTGTACTCCCATAAAGTGGAGCAATTTTTGCAAAAATTAGAGCAACTGAAACAAAATAAGATCTTTATGTTTCATTCAAAGGGAACTTAATTAAAACAAGTAAGAGCGCTATATTCGACCGTGCCGAATCTTATATACCCTTCACAACGTGTAGTCATGCAATAAAAAAAATAAAAAAAAAATGAAAAAAAAAATTTTAAAAAAAAATTTAAAAAAAAAATTTAAAAAAAAAAAATTAAAAAAAAATTTTTTTTTTAAATAATTAAAATATATATAATATAAAACAAACAAAAAATAAAAAAAAATTAAAAAAAAAAATTAAAAAATATTAAAAAAAAAATAATAATAAAAATATAAATAATATATTAAATAAAAATTAAAAAAAAATATTAAAAAAAATAAAAAAAAAAATTTTTTGGCTCAGCTGGGATTCGATGCCACGTTTTCCCTAACCAGTATACACGTTTGTATGTATGTATGTTGTTGTTGTAATGTTGTTTTGGTGAAAAAAAAATCGAGGTGGTCGTGGGTTCTTGCTCATATCTCAGTTGTTTATGTACCGATGTTTCTGATTTTCAATACCGATCTACTCCCGAATATTTCTGATATTTTAGTACCTCACCCGGGTCCAAGCGATGTCGGGGGGCTTCAAAAAGTTGATTTCAACATACACACGGACAGACGGTCAGACGGACAGACGGTCAGACGGACAGACTGACAGGGCTTAATCGACTCCCCTATTCATAAGCTTTCAGAAAATATATACTTTATGGGGTCGGAAATGAAAATTGTAGAAATTTCACACGGAATGACAAACCTATATATACCCTTTTTCACTGTGTGAAGGGTATAAAAAAAAATTTATATTTGAATCATTGTTGTCTAAAATATCGAGAAAAGTAAGAATATATCGTACGTGACATAAAACAGAAGTGATTTTGAAGTATATATGGAAATATGAAAAATTCTGCGAATGTTGGGAGGTATTTTTTTTTTTTTTAATTTCTTACACTAAATCATTTAAAATCCATCACACTTAAATGAAAACAATCTTTAAATGATTTTATAATACATTCAATTTAATATCGTTCGTGACATATCGTACGTGACAGATTTTTTTCTAATAGTATTCTTAGGTAAGAAAAAAATTAAATTCTAAATTAGGTCCTTGTGCGACTGTTCAAATACGAATGACGGAGACAAATAATGTTTTTGTACTACGTATGTGACGTTAAACTAACATCGAAGCGAAATCAAAAAAATACCGCCAATTGGACTCTATATTTTCTTTTTTCTTATGGATATTGTTAATTGTTGTTTTTACCTTAATTTTAAAGCATATTTACAATTACAAATTATTTTTCAATTTAGTTGATTGCAATTCTTCAAAATAAGTCAAAGAGATAATCAGATTTAACTCTTATTATTGCTCTTAAAATAATTTAATAAGCTCTTAATACCTGCGCATAGTAAAATTGGAGTATTTTTTTTATCAATAAACTTATATGGAAAAACTTTCAAGTGTTTATTTTTACAGTCGTGGTTGACATATTAATGTAAATGTCCATATATGATTTATACTTTTTTTAAAAATTATTTTTTCAAAAAAAGCATCTCAAAATTTCCAGTTTCTTTAAAAATATTTAAAATATAAACATATTTATAAACAAATTTCTAATTCAAATAATAGCACATAATTTTTCAATAACAATTTTGGGTCTGGTTTGTCGCGAGTATTGTGCGTGCATATACATACATACATACTTACATTTGTATATAGTAATGCTAAAAACAACATTTATGAAAATTACTTGAAAAGTTGTCATTGATAAAAAAGTGAAAATTTTCAAGCTTTTTGTCATTAATAAACAATTTTTTTCTATAAAAAAACACAAAAGTAATCTCAAGCTTGAATAAAAATCACATTATATAAAAATAATAATAATTAGCTAAATATAAACAGGGCCAACCTAATAAAAATAGATGACAACAACTACTTTTAACTTTAACTTTGTCTATTATTTTCAAAATAAAGTAGTGCAAGAGCTTTTAAACAAAAACAACTAACAACAAATATAAATAACAACAACATCTATAAATTACCGTTAAAAAAATAACAGAGAACGAAGAAGAACTCAACAACATAAAGCAATGCCAAAAACAAAGTAAAGTGTAAGAAAAGACAAACGAAAATATCAAATATGACGTTTATGTTAGTCGTTCACCTACTAACCCAGACCCGATGTTGCTCTATGTTAAGTGCTAATAAAACGAAGTCGGAATAAAAAAATTAACACTAAAACAAAAACAAGTAACTCATACGAAATCATGTTTATAATATACACACACACACAAATAAAATAGGGATGTAAAAATTGGTACTATTGCGCTAGTTTTTTTTTTTTTTTTTGTGTAATAGAGGGGAAAAAATTCAGTTTTTTGTAAGAAATCTTTGGATTTGTCAAACAATTTTTTCCCTTAACTTTGTCTGAAAAGTGAAGTGTCTTTTATTTCTGATTATATTTAGGTACTTTTAATATAAAAAATGATTTTACACAATTCGTGCTTTTCAGTTTACATCTCCGTTTCTTATATACCCACATACTTAAACTAAATATTACACATTTAAAATTTTATTCTGTTTTCGTTTCGTTTTATTTGTCTGTTTTTATTTTTGTTTTTACAAGGCATACGGTGTAGTAAAGGAAGTATTGATACACTTTTTTTGTATTTAGTTATACATGACAATGTGTGTGTATTTTTAATACAATGTTGGTTTTGAATTTGTATTACTACAGTGAATGCCATTTTTGTTTAATTCCCATTTTACCGGAAATTCGGTTAATTCTTCTTTATTTCTGTTTTTGAAGAAAGACATCCGGTTTAGTGGTTTTAAACATTTTACAACTATTTGTTGTGGATGTGTGATATATGAAATATTTAGTTTTTAAGTAAAGGAAATCAGAGAAAAAAAAGTATAATATATGAAATTTCAAAAAACAAAAATCTCCATGATGGCCATTTTTAGTAATCCATAAATCAATGACTTACGGTTAACGCATCAAAACATTAACTGGTGCTCAATAAAATGCTTAAATTTCTCAATGTTAAATGTACACACAAAAGAATGACTATGAACTTCAATTTCCTGTACGCATAGAAACATATAATTGTAGTGATCATAATCTAATAGTAACAGCCCATAAATAAAATTAAAAGTAGCGCAAAGTGAATTACATTTACAAGACTCTAAATCAATAGTGCTTAAAAATTATCAAAGTTTCGATTTGCCAATTTTTTGTTGATTAATTTTCGGCAACAATGCGATATTTGTATCACTAAAAAAAGGAACAACTGTCAATAAGTTAGTGCATATATGAAAGACTTTACTTAAAGAACATCAATAATTTTTTTTTAATTTGATGAGGTGTATTTGGGCTTGTTGGTTAAAGAGTAAATTTTAAAATAAAAACTTAACAAAAGGGAAATTGACAAAATCGTAAATAATTGTATTAAATCTATAGCAAGTTTGCAGGTCAACTAATAAATTTGGAGCATAAATCTTTGTATATGACTAACACTAATAAAATCATGAAATATGAATAAATTTTTAGGATTCTAAAAGATTTCCCAGGTTTTATTTGTGAAAAAGAAAACCGCATTTTACACTCTCTTTAAATTTATAGTTTTTAAAGAAATTTATCCAAGAAGAAATTAAAATTGGCAATTTTTTTGGCAAAAAATGTTAAGCGTAAAGCATTGGGATTCTAGAAGTGGATCTAATTGTGTGTTTGTTAGACGTCTGCATGACTGCTCTCAAAAGCATTTTAAGTACATTCGTTTGTTATTTAACTACGTAGTGCTTTCCAGTCTATGTTAAATAAACTTAATGAGTAACCTGTCAATCGAAAGAGAAACAAACACAACCTAAACCCATAACTAGGGATGGCAGTTTAGTCTTATCGGATCGAAATTGATATATATTTTTTTAATTTAAGCACTGTTTGGATGGTTTGTTTGTTTGATTATTTTTAATGATTGTTTTTAGTTAAAAGCCCAAAGTTAAAATATTTAATTAATTAATGTGCTTAAAACCTTTTTTAATTAAAATTTAATGTGCCAAAGCTCTGCATTTACATTTAAAAATATAGAATTCTAGATACATTGTAGGATATTGGTAAAGCTAATGTTCCAAAGTCTCTTCCACTTCTTCTTTTCATTCTCTACATGTCGTATTATAGGACAGTACAATACAAGTTAGATATACTTCGTGTGACTTGTTTTTACCCATATCTTTAGATTTAGGTCGCTCAATAAAATGTTTGTTACGTAAGTTTTCCTCACTTTTTTAATAACTAAATTATTTTTGATAAAGCCCTATGTATGTTCAAAGTGAAAGTTGCAAGAAAATATTTACTTTGTATGGGCGTGGCAATATTTACTCTGCCAACCGATAAGTTTCATAGTCACACGAACTGTGAATATAAAAAAAGTCAATTGAGGAAGACTAGTTGAAATAAAAAGTTAAATATTATGGTGGTACCGCCCACTTATTTTCTTTATCATGAAACAAAGTTTCTTAACGATCTGGTCGGTGATCTGGCGTTGTGTATAGGGGCATTATTCTGTTGCAATATCCATGATATATTTTATAAATTACTCAAAAAAAGTTCTTTAGTTAAGAAGCCACTATTGACATGATTTTTTTATGTTTCAGGATGTCTAGCTTCCATTTTTATTTTAAAATTTTGCAATCGGTTAAAAATTGCAAATGATACAGGCTTATGAATATGAAATTTTAAGTGCCTTTAAATCAGTGAACCGAAGTGTATTAAGTTCATACAATTGTGTAAAATATGCCATAATTGCACACAAAATGTACTCGTTTACTACCAATTGGTTAGAATTATTAAAATTGTCCGAATGTCTATGGGAGAGGTACTATAATCGTCGAGCTATTAATAATTATTTGTAAAGAAAACTGTTAATAAAAAAAATATATATATTTTTTGAATTTATATTAACAACCCCTTTAATTAGATATAGCAAATATATAATAGATTTTTATTACATATCGTCATATAAAATGCAAACGGACGTAACTACACAAAATTTCTAAATTGAGTTTTTTATCGATTCGTTCGTTTTATCAAAATACATGATCGTGCAAAATCTTAGATTCCGACGATCAAAAATGGCAATTTACTAACGAAATTCAAACGGACGTAACTACAAGTGCGTGTATTTCTTAATTCAAGAGGACGTAACTACACATTTATATGAAGACCTTATTTATTTATTTAATAGGTTATTTTCTGTACAACAAGACTTTATCTTATATTTATAGTACAGAAACGGAATGCGTTAAATATAAAAAACAGTTGCAATAATTAAATTCGTATTAAAAGTTAATAATACGAATAATTTGTTTTACATAGGGATGCCAATCTTTATATCTCGATCCTAAAAATTTGCATTTTCGGATTTACGAATAACTCCGAAAATCATGAAATTTGTCGGAATTTTGCCGATATTATTATGTATTAAGTCGTAAGTAAGAATTTATAATTTTATATTTTATAATTCAATAATTTTATAATTATATAATTTTATAATTTTTTAATTCCATAATTTTATTATTTATAAATTATTTATAATTTCAAAATTCCGAATCCCACGATTCCCAAAAACCAATCACACTTATCTTTTTGTTTTCGACTTCTTTTAAATGATTTTATTTTTATAAAATGTACTAAATTTTTATATATAAATTTTTTATTTATAAAAATGAATTACATAATTACATTTTATTTTATAATAAAATATGTATAAAAATTTAATAAAAGAGTTAAAAAAAGGAAACATATTTTTATTCAAAATGTGATATTTTTAGTAGATTTCTGGTAAACTATAAAAAATTAGATAAATAATAAAGTCAAATATCTCTTAAACTGTAGGAGACTAGAATACTAGTTTATAGTGAGTATGTTTTTTCTTAACTTTTTCAAGTAGTTTTCTAAAATTCAAAATTATTTTTAATCGGAAAGTTATACGGAACAATAGATTTTACATACCCGATTGTCAACTTTGTTCCACTGTAAAATCCACTGTGCTAAAAATACACAAGTACTAAAACATTGCTTTAAAATCTTATATCTCTTCTGCTAGGTCTCCAAATTTCGTCAAAATCTGTTCAGAAGCTTAGAAGTTAATGGATTTATACAAAAAGAAAACCTTTCACCCACTACTGTGACTTTTTGTAGTGACGTCTTTTTGTTTAAAAAAAAGTGGAAAGTCAAAAGAACGTAACTAACATAAAAACTTACATGTTCGAAAACAAAATTTAAAAAATCTTCACCAATAAATCCTCACAATTTAAGTACAATTTACAAAAATTGCAAAGACCCCATAATATTATTTGATTTTAGAAGGTTTTTTGCTTCTTCTGTAAAAAATAACAAGTGTAGTTATGTCCGTTTGCATTAAATATGACGATATGTATGTGTACTTCAACTTTTAACAGACAATCAAAAAAAAGTTTTAAAAGATTTTTAAAAATAAACCGAAAAAAACTTATTTTTTTATCAATAGTTGTTTTACTTATTAAGCTTGAGAATAATTTTTTATAAAAAAAAATTAATTTTTTTCCAATATTTCGCTATTGGGCTACCCAATGTGGTAACAAAATATTGAAATAAAATAAAATTATTTTTAAAAAAAATTTATCGCAAGCTTAATAAATAAAACAATTAATGATATAAATAAAAATGACCGAGGACATTTACTTAATATTAAAACTTTTCTTTTTTTAAATAATTTAATTTGGAGCTAAACACTATGATAAAGAAGTGATTTTGCAAGATTCAACTGGTGACGAAGTGATTTAATTTAAATAGTTAAAAATTCTAACGACTTTAACATAAACGTGTCATTAAATATCATATGTTTAAATAAATATATTAATAAACTGCACTACTTTTTAATATGTGCTGAAAACTTATGCAAATTAGGTAAAAATAATCCCATATTTCATGAGTTGATGTTGTTTGCTTATATGAGTTCTTTAAAATATTAAGCAAGATTTTGCTTTCATTTTAAAGCACATTTAGGATGAATGCTTTGTTTACGATTGATTAAGAAGTCCGGAAAATGTAATTCACTTTTGCACAATTTAAAAATTTTTTGTTGGGTATTATTTTTTACTCTTTTATTGTGATAAAATTATTTTTTTGTTTTTTTTTTTTTTTTTTGTTCTGGCTCAAATTCATTGTGCCAATTAATTACACATAATCACCATAAATATTAATTTATAATTTAACGAGTCAAAAAATTATAACTTTTGTCATCTACATCTTAAACTTAGAGGTCCTCAAAGATTAATCAAACTAATTATGAGAATGCTAATAAGCGTATACTTAATATTTATTAAGTTCACAGCATAATATTAAGTATACGTTATAGTTAACTGTGTTAGATACAGCGTTGCCATAATCATGATTTTATCATATTTTTAACGATTTTTTTTGCTAAAATATGATTTATGATTTTTTCCCCCAAAATGATGCTTTTTATTTTTTGAAATTATTTTTATTTTTATAATTAATTTTTCTACAATTCTTATCAACAATAAATTTTTTAAAAAATAATCTTTTGTATAATCTTGTCGCTAAAAACTCTATGTGTGTTTTTGAAGTATATTCTTAACATAATAAACAAAGTTAACATACATTTTCAAGCCATATCCTGTCTAATACAAAGAATTTATGATGAAATGCCACGTCTTTATCTTAAAATTGTAGATAATTTTATAAAACCAAATTACGTTAACACCAGTTTCACTAATAAACATGACTTGGAAAATAAATTATTTCGTTTACAAAACGAAGATATTTATTTGGGGGTGTTTGTAAAACAAAAAATTTCCAATTTAAAACTAGCAGAAAATGAAAAAAAATATTTTTTTTTGAAAATTGTACTTAATTTTACATTGAGATGTGTAAGCAAATACTGAAACAATTTTATTTTAACGGTAATTAATAATTGATAAAAAAGTAGATTCTTCAACAGGTTCAATACAAAAATTTTCAAATTTAAATGTTGAGAATGATGTTCAAAACTTGAATGATGAGTTTAGAGAACTACGTGTTCTCCACTTTGACGAACACTTGACAGCTATAGATAATTGAAGTTGTGAAGAAATTTGGTCAGAAGTTTTAAAAATAACTTGAGCTGACAAAATCTTAGCTTTTCGGACCCTGTCGAAATTTGTTAAAACCCTAATATGTCTTCCTATTACTTCTGCAAATGTTGAACGAATATTTTCAGTTGTAAATTTAAATAAAATAAAATATAGAAATAGATTAGATAACAGTACTCTTAAGGGTATAATATATTTAAAAGAATACTAAAGTGAAACGATTGCTCATGATATAAATTTAAAATAGATCAAGGTGTAACTAAAAATATATGTTTACATATACATACATATGTATTATAATAATGATGATTCCTAAAATACTCTAACAGCGATATGTAATTGTTAAATATATGATTGTCTTTTATATTCAAACATTCAAGATTTTTATATGTTTCTACATTTCGAATGATAGATATGCAATTTGAATATATTAATGTACTACAGACTATCTGTCAGTTTGATTTAATTCACAAGTTGCTATATGAATATATATATATATATATATTCATATGAATTTAACATATTTTTTGCTTTAAATAACTTATCTAATAAGAAAACAGTTTTCTAAATAAATTTTTTATTGTGTTTTTGCGTTTGTAGTAAATTGTTTGAATTTGAAAAATTTGATGATTTGTTTCTTCAAAATATGACTTTTTTTTGCTCAGAGTAATGATTTTCTCTCCGAAGCTTCTGGCAACGCTGGTTAGATATGCTATATACATGCAGTGCAAGTTAAAATAAAAGCACTAGTCACAAATATATACGTAAAAGCAAAACAAATTACGATTGAAGAGTTTAAGTTTTTTAAGAAATTTAAAAACCAATTATTTTGTCAGCGTGGATAGTTTTTGTGAAATTTCATAACTGTCTGTTAGTTATCAAATAATAAATCGAATTTTGTGCTTTATAGCTTTTATCTAATTTATTTCCTAAAATTTTGCAAAAAAAAAAAGGCATGATGAACGAAAATCATAACATTTTTAATTTACATCTGTAATATTTTCTAAAACTTTAAACAGCGCCAACTATTTGCAAACTATTTACAGAACTGTTTTTTGAAGGTAAATTGTATTTCGTTTTAAGAAAATTATTTAATTTTCCCAAAAAGATAGTCATAATGCATTGAGATATGAGCCCAAAACTAATTTATTTACTTATTAATGTTCCAGCATTTAGTTCGAGCCTTCAAAAATCATTCTTTTATACTAATTATGGAACTTAAAAACATTTGCAATATCGGTAAGTGTGGAAATTGTTCGCCGTTGACCACAATAAAGCAATATCAATGCTTGCAATCCACAACTAATGCCAGTAATTTCTTCTGAGCTGGTCACATGCTCGTTTGCATTGAAAATTGGTTTTGTTATGGAAGGATTCCAGATCTTTTGTCTGAAGTCCACCTGATTATTTAATTAATTATGCTAAAAGAAATATAAAATCCTGTAAGAGGTTATATACGCCTCCGATAAAATGCCCATGATTTGAGTCTTTTAACAAGACAATTATTTCAGTTACACCATTAGAACAGTAAACAAATGTTTCAAAAATTTCTAATTGTAATGGTGTGACCTGCAGAGTCAGCATATTTAAACGCCATTGAAAATCGTATCAAAAACAAAATCAACAAGTACACAGGAGGTTAAAAAAAATGTAAATGAAGTATGTAATTTCACTTCTATAGAAGAAAAGGGGCATCCAAAGCACACTATATCAAATTAACTTTTATAATGTTAAGGAAACACAAAAGTGAAATGTTATAGTTTTGCCTACTTTTTTAAATAAACAAATTTTTTTTTTTTTTTTTAAATAAATTAGATGAGGTGCTAATTTTTTCATTTATTTCTTTACGGAATTAATAGACGTTTTAAAGCTTTTGAAATAAATATTTTTCTTATTATAATAAACTATATACTTCAACGGATTTTTCATAGCGTTTAAGGTAAAATTAAAAAAATATATTCAAAATAGATGCATTAAAACTTTTAAAATAGTGCTTTTATTTTGTCTGAAGCTGTTTATAATGGAAATGCCATCTGTTGCTTTTTTCTAAAATAGCAATATTTATATAATTCTTTTCTATCACAAAATTTAGTTTATTGTCTCCTCTGAACAAAATTAATCGATTTACGCTTGAGGTACGTTGAGATCTATTGGAGTTTATTTCCTAAACAAAGTGAATTGGTCGGAATTTACACAACCATGTTGTACAAAAAATCACCTTTTCGGTTGAAGCTTATTTTCATCTTGGTGTATAAGTCAATAAGTAAAATTGTCATAGTTGTGGTTTTATGCATTCGTGACTTGTGACTGTTTTGAGCAGGTGTATCATATTTCTTTGGACGTCTCATCTATTACGGTCAATGAAAGCACCTATTGCACTATGAAAACTGATTTTTTGTGTCCGCTTTTCATTGTATTGGTGTGATCCAGAGAACTGCAACAAGACATAATACTTGCGAGCGCACACGGTGTTTACTAAATCATTTTTAGTCTCAAATACTTTTAAGCACTCGCTTTTACTAATGTGGTGGCTCGTTGGCTCGTTCTTCATACAAAGCGAGCTTATGCATGAAAATATCACACAATAACTTTTTACTTGTACATGTCAATATCACAACCACTCAAAGCAAAGTTTCGTGTTTTTTCTATTTTCATATTCGGTAACTTCTTTGTATTTAACTTACACGACTTAAGTGCTACGACCAGCTCGTAACAACAACATTCGCGGCATATTTATTTAGTATATGTTCGTGTATTTAAAATTCAACATTAAGTGAAAACGTGGCTGCCAGATTTTATGATTTGTCGTAGGTTAGACGATTTTAGGCGTTTAAATGATTTAGTGCATGTTTTGTTATTTATTTTATGGATGAAAAATAGTAATGCTTTTTTAAAGTATTTTATTTATTATTATCTATAAAATTTTAAATACATTAAATCAAAAATTACATAAAGAGCGCACTCAGCCATTTAAAAAAATTTTCTTATGTGCATCTTTAGCATCATAGAATATAATTGTGTGTTTGTTGTAAAATTTGTTTTCAAAAATGTATAAATATATAAAAAGTAAATTCTGTGTCTACGTCGCACAATGAAATAACGGACTGCGCTGCGTTGCCATTGGTCAATATTTTTGTAAAATAATTTACATATAAATGAAAATGACGTATAAAAAAAATTGTGATTCGTTAGCCTGTCGCATTCATTATATATTTTAATTAAAATTTTTCACAAAAATGTTTCTTGTAATAACTTTTAAATTCATTTTATTTCATAATAAATTTACATGTTAACTTAAATATATGATCATTGATTTCTCTTAAACCATCTGGCAACACTGCTTTAAATCATTCTACGAATGACGAATGCTGCGAGTAAACACTTGTGCACTCAGACAATTATAACTCTAGGTCAGTGAAGGGCAGATAGAGAACATTGAATAGAAGAGAGTAAGTTAGTTGTAGTATATATTTACGAAACAATTCAATACAGAACTCATATAAATTTCATTGTGTTTGCTAAAAGCTCGTAAGTTGCAAACACAATTTCTTACGAGCCTGGCGAGTACATACAAAAGCAATAGGTTGTATTAACTACACCGCAACTCGTTTTAAGGCGAGTATCATAAATCATAAAAACGGGTGCTCGTTGCAGTTCTCTGGTGTGAACGATGTTTGGTTTTTAACAGGATGGTGCAACTTGACACACATTTTATACCACATTGATTTTTTGCGTACAACATTTGATGGCCGTTAGTTAAAATGAAGATGTCATTTGGCCACCCTTAAAGATTCAATTTGACACTGTTGGACTACTTTCTGTGAGGCGCTGTTAAAGACAAGTATTATGTAGACAGACCAGAGAGACCAATATTTGTAATACTTTGGTCCAGATAATACACTCGAAGAAGTGCTCGAAAAGTGGTTCGGTTCTTTTGTCTTTAAAGTTTTATAGAAAAAATAGACTTTTTTTAAGAATTTACTCTTGCATTAAAGTTTATAACTCTTTTCTTAAGAAATCGATTAAGCTAATTTACAATACGGTACATATCTGATGTAAAAGAAATTTTCTCTCAGAATTTCATTCCCAAAGATTTTTCTGTTTGAGCTCAATCGTGCTTTCAACAAAAGGACGGTAGGACAAATGAATGGAGATATGGATGGGCTAGACCTTTCTTATATATGCTTATAGTTCTTCTTTTATGAAGGGTATATAAGATTCGGCATAGCCGAATACAGTGTTCTCACTTATTTAGAAAGTTTCTGGAATATACCACTAGATTCTTCTTTAAAGCATTCTAGCCAACAACGTTCCAGTTGTATCTGTCATATACAGAGGGTGCTCATCTAAGTATGTTTGAATTTATGTATGAATAATTTTACATACAAAACGAGTATTTGCCATAATGAATATTTTCTTTGCTACACTAATGAATGGCATATGTATCGCATAAACAATAACGAAAGTAAATAACACAAGATTATACGATTGCTATTTTATGAATTTTGTGAAATCCACGTAATATTTATTTACTCATATAAATATACTAGAATGCTAGAATTTCAAAGTTAAATGAGGAAATCAGGTATGGAAAGATGATATTTTGAAAATTAAAAGAAAATATATTTTTTTAAAATTTCGATTCAAAGCAAAAATTATATTTCTTTTAAAATTTTGATTAAAAGCAAAAATTAGTTTTTTTTTTGGTAAATATTCAGTGAGAAACATTTTTAAATTTACTGCGTATTAAAAAACTTTTATTGGAGTAAGAAAATAAAATGTAAATGTAAATAAATAAATTTCAATATAAAAAGCCACTAAGATATTCATACCTGATATTAAGATTGTTTGTGCAAACAGGACTTCACAACATAAAATTGTCCATTTGAACATACCTGTATTTACAAATATAAAGGGTGGTTTAATTCTAAGGGACGATGTTGATTTTGAAAAACACATTTTATTTAGAAAATTATTGTCATTTCTTTTTATTATAATAATATTGGTATGGTTCAATTATGTAGGGGACGTTGGCGGCACACCTCCATCCAAATTTTCAATGATAATGTTGATGTTCAATTGTTGGGCACGATGATGAGTCAAGGTTGTCTGCTCTTTTACCACACTATCGCGAAAAACAGCAATGTTTCCCATTCAATGAACTAAGAAGGCATTCACAGATGTTTTCACATTTCATACAGACCTTTTTTGCTGAAATTTAAATTTTGTTCACAATTCTCCCAATTGTGGACATATTTGAACGATTATGTTGACCAAACGAATCACAAAGTGCACGAAATGCATTTTGATTTTAACGCCAATTTTAACGCGTTGCTCGTTTGTGTATCTTTTCATGGTTCAAATTGAGTTAGTCTGAAATTGAGAAATGTCAAATAAAATGCAGAGAAAAACTTGACATTTAGGTGTGGCTAATATTCAACGCAGGCCCTTTAAATTTGTCCACCCTTTACATACGACCTTTGTTGTATAAGACTTGTAACCCAAATAATATATACATATACACATACATATGCATATATATATATACACATAATTCATAATTCAACGAGAAGAATCTTAATTTTTTTTTCATTCTAAATAAGAATGTATAAAGTAAAACGTGCTTGTAATACTTAAAACAAATTATTAACAAGTGTTTAATACCTCTATTATGTTTAAGACACTTTAAGTTATTGTTACAAATTCGAATGAAGTTGGTAGTTAATAAATTTTCTATAGGAAATTACATTGATCTATAACTTTTTTTTTTTGTTATGAGAAAATCTAATTATTAGTAAAACATAATATTTATCGATAAATTTGTTATAGCCAGTTGTATTAATAGATAAATTTGTGATAGGAAATTCTAGTTAAAAGTAATTAAGTAATAATTTCTATATGAAACTCAAGTCAATAATTGTTACATTTTCTAAATAAAATTGTAATACAGTTTTGTAGAAATTGTTGATAAGACTGTGCAAAAAAATTTTAAGTTTTCTTCCTCTAAGTTATCACAATTTTGTTTTTGTCAGTTAAATGCAAAAGTTATCATTATTTCAAATTCTGTGGTAAGGTTTTTTAAAAAAACAAAAAATTTTGTTTTGTGAAATTTAAGATCTATGAAGAGATTATAGATCTTATCGTAATGACGTACTCGATTTTCCTAAGCAATCCAACAAAAAAAAAAAAAAACTTTTAATTATGTCAGTTTAAGTCTTTCTAATATCGATTTTTAATTTAGCAATTTCTTTTTAAATTGTTGAGGAAAAGCTCGAAAAAAATTTTTTTTGTTTTTATAATAAAATGTCTGAATTAAAAAAATTTTTAAAAATAGAAAGCAACAATAATTTACAGCTAAAAATATTTATTAATTTATTTAAACACACTTAAATATAACAATATTTTACTTAATATTTCATTATTATTTGATTCAACTTGATATTTATTTATGTGATACCGGTTCGAGAATTTTCGAAACAGTGTAAATTATGAAAATAATTATTCTAAAAACGCCCCAGAAATGTGCTACAAAATATGAATTATTGCCAAAGTTGTTATATAAAATCGAAATTATACTTAACCCATTAATACCCACTGTTACATATGCGTAACGGCAACAGACCTGTTGATATTGTTGTATTATGCATTGTGTAACTGAATGCCTTTGTAACGACTATAAATAGTATATAAACTAGTTTCACTTTTAATTTTGTGTCAGAAAGTTCTTTTGTGAAGTGCGTAATTTTATAATTTGCAAAATCTTCAATATGAGTACACGCAGAAGGTAAGAGCTTTTATTAAAGTTATTTGTGTTGTTTTAGATAAATTTATTTTATTAAATTTAAGAGAACATAGATCACGATTAATTAAGAAAGGGTCAGATTTAATAAAGAATGTTTTTGTAAAGAATTATAAAGTAGAGAATGTTGGTGTTACGTATTTGTAACACTGGGCTATTCTTGATTCTTTTTGTCCCCTCTTACAAATAAAAAAAAATATTTGTTATTGTATGTTATGATCAGCGACATTTGTTGTTATAGATATAAGCATTTGACATTGAAGGAAGCCACTTCCTTGAGAAGCTGATGTCTGACGCTAGCCAGGATAATTTTATTGAATAATTGGTTATTGGACCACCCCGAGCTGATAACTTGGGGTGTCTGAAACAACGTAGATACCATGAAACAGGAACAATCAGGAAAAACTTTATTTCAAAATTTTTTCCCTTACCCCCTAAATATACTTTAAAAAAACCCTGATAGACCCTGCCATAAATATAACAAAATGGGTTGACAATGCGGTTGTAAGTGTAGTCTCTACCATTCATGGTAAATTTCCTATCACCAAAGTTGGAAAGTTTTCTCGAAACCAAAAAAAGAAAATTATGCTCTCTTTACCACACATGAGAGGAACAGATAGAATGGACCAAGATGTGAATGCATACAGAATTGGAGCACGAGGGAAAATTAGTGGTTTTCTATAATTACATGGCTTGTAGATGTTTTTATACAAAACGCTTGGATGGAATGGAATTTTTATATATGGAGATCTCATTTATTTATTTATTTTTGTTATGTTGAAAATACTTTTTTTATTATATAAGCTTTTTATTTTATGAATTCACTAAATAAATGCTTTTTACGTTTGTTTTTATAAAGTAACAATATTACTTTTCTTGGAAAATGCAAGGACTAAAATGTTGTGAAATAGCCCACTTAATCTTTCTACAAAAGGCCTCATCAAATTAACAGCACAAAAGGAAATAAGAAATAATAGAGATATGTTCGCCTGCTTGTATATACTTGTATATGTACAATATGGCGCTCAAATACCTCCATTCTTTCCATCATTGTCTAAAAGATGCTAAACCATATTGGAAATGCATATAAAAGAAATAGTCTTATACTTACTTTGTACAAGACTAATTTTGTGTTAACTGGTAAAGATTTACTATTAATCAATCTCAAAAAAGCACCTTTAACTCGATTTGCCTTTTCTAAATTATAAATAACATGCTTATTAAACTTTAACAATTTATTAAAGTTTACTCCAACAACTCCAACTCCACGCTATCCTTAAATACGATTTCTGAATTATTTAACGCTAATTTAAAATTTTTGCTTTCTGGGACAACAGTATATATGCAAAATTAAAATATAATTTAAATTAATGTAAAATAAAATATTTGACTAATTCACAAGGTGTTGTATTGTCATAAAGTAATAATATTTAAAAAATTTTAAAAGGTCTAAATCAACTTTTAAAAGCCCACATATTTTACCTAGTTCTGCATGTGGCATCAATCTCTTGCAAACATGTGAAAATAAAACACTTTTGAAATCTAGCTCGATCTAAAATATGAATTACCAAAAAAAAAGTAAAATATTTGTCAGGCCCTGGTAAATTTGTAGAGACCATTTATATGCCTCTAGAAATATTGTAATATTCTCAAAAAATTTTGCATATATCCGTCACTAACCGACAAAGTTATAGGCAAAAATAATTTTGAAAAATATATAGTTTTTTATAAATATTATGAAAGCTACTAATTAATTTTTGGGCAACCATAGGCACCAGAATATAAGTCGTAGTCTCAGAAATTATTTCTAAGAAAAACTATTAAATCTGTTTGAAACCAACTGCGTTATCAGCACAACAATTTAACTATTTCAGTGTTTTGCCTGAAAAACGAAAATTAATTTCATTCAGCTCTTGGACAACAGAGAGGAATAAAAAAATACAGGACACTATAACAAAAATTTTAAGTCCAAGATGACCACCACTGCAAAATGGCGTACAATTAATTTACATATAATTAAAACTTAAAAAAACTTTAAAAAAAAGTTAGGAAAAACATCATCTGTGCTACATATCCTGTTTTTCGACAAGCATACTTCTCCTTAGCGGAATCCTATATTGGTCATGGAATAATAGCGGAGAAAAACATTAACTACAGCAGCAAACTACATAAAACGCAAAATCAAATTCTACAAATTTTATGGAAAAAGTACCAATACATGCATGATTAGAGCAATCAACAAAACAATAATAACAACTACATTTTGCATAAGAAACTAATTGCAACATACCCAACAACCAACAAAGAATCATATATAACAATAAATCTTAATTAGATAACAATAAACAATTAAAACACATCGATATTAATTACATCACATGCAACAACATAAACAATATCAACAATACTATCAGCACTTATCAAAGCAACACAAATCGAGATTCTGATAATAACCACAGGATAACAACTACACAAATACCAACTAAAATACCAATAAAACTCGCCAAAAAATAAGGCGTCCTATGCGTCAAAAATCTTTTTTGTTTTCAACCATAGCTAGCGAATATCACAATTCATAATTCATTTGCATTAAATCCTATCCCAATAATATAATACATATGTATGCATGTTTGTATAATTAAGATATTTAAAAATTTTTACACAATCACGTAAAAAATTACTAAAAAGGTAAAATGAAGATTGTAGCATAGATGGACAATAAGCTTAGTATTATCAAGAAGCTACATTTCATGCCAATAACTACGCAGGCAAAGTCACGGCCACAGGCTTGTAAATAATATATTTTCAAACAATCAGTTTGTCTTATATCTCGTACATGTTAAACTTAAAGCATACCCTAAAGAAAAGGACTCAAAAGTCTCAAGGGAAAGTAAAGGATACTGGTGTCATTATTAAGTACTTGTTTACATAGATAATGTGACATTCGTTATTGCTACTTCAAATATAATATTTAAACAAATTAATGAAATAAATAACTATTTGGAAATAAATATAGTGTCACACAGTGATATAAGATAAATAAGAGTATAAAATGTAAGCAATAATTGCCTCTATTATATTGTGCTACCTCTAAGGAAAAATCATACAAAATGAAATAAGCTTGTAAGTTCTAATTTTCATCCTCATTATCAAACATACTTAACAATTATGTATTTTTATACACTCATATAACTTTAGGTTAATTGAGGGGTATAAACAGCTCACAAATGCTTATAAAACTCATACATGTATTTATAAGTATGTAAAGCAACAAATTGGTAAATGATTCATTAACTTATTTAAGACAACCACGTATATGAATGTCCATTTTAATGTGACTACCATTTAAGGCAACACAAACCAATCACTCGCTGCCACCATTATTAACGATAAAATCTTTACAACATCTGAATATAAATAGACAGGGAGGTACTAAAGTAAGAAGAAATGGGGGGGGGGGTGGTTTATTGTGGTGTTACAGAAATTTACAAAAAAAAAAAAAAAATAGTAAAAAAATATATGTTTTAAGAAATTAAAAAAACAAAAACGAAACAATAATACTAAAAATGAATAAATTAATTTTTTCAATAAATATGAATAGAATAGAATAATAAATAAATTTATTACCGCACCAATGAAAAATCTTTACTAGAATTGTTAATTAATGTGGCTGATTATATAAATGCAATTTTTAATTTTATACTTGAAGACAAAAAAAAGACTGGAACGGCATTGATGTAAAAAAAGTGTTTTGAAAGAAGAGGAATATCATCAACATACAAAAAACTATATAAAATACAGTAGAATCTAAGAAAGGTTTACTCGTGTAAAAGCTAAACACGCAGATAAGTTAACAGTTTTTGTTATCAACTTGCAGCTCCTTCAGTTAACTTTTTAGAGCGTTTACAGTTTTTTTTTAAATAACGGCTGTTTCAGTGATAACAGTGGCAGCTTGATCACTTAAAATCTTCTCAGTGGCAACGCTAAATCTTTATTTTTTTTAAAGATTATGGTATTCACCGAACTTCCTTTTTATTTTGTTTAGTCAAAAAATTGTTGACAGTTTGGTTTAAATATACAAAAACAAAATACATGTAGTTAAGTGTTTTTGTAGGGAAGAGATCATCTGATTGAATTCGCCTTGGCAAAGACTTTAGATTAAAAAACCAAATTATCTCTTTCTTTTTATTTTTAAATGTCAAACTTCATTTAAAAAAAATTAAAACAAAAACATTTTCTCTTAACTGCAATTACTTAATTGTTAAGTATGTATACCTTGGTCCATATAATAAAAAACACTCACAGTTTTTACCATCATACATACACAGACATACATATGTATATAATTAGGTGTGAATTAACCACAGCTTGCTTATTGTTATTTAATTACAATTTTGTTGTTGCTATTGCAATAACAAATTTATATTTTAGTCAATTTCTTTGTCGGAAATGGATTTTTTGAACCAATATTTTTCATTAACATTTTTATGTGTATCTTATAGAGACGTTCAATAAAATCAAAATATCAAAATATTATCTGGGAGCTGCTAATTCTGATTTTGTTTAGGTAAAAAACAGAGGAAATCGTGTTGTTTCGATCATATTTTAGCTCGTGATGTGCGCACTTAACTGATGTTTAATAGCAAAATTTTCGAAGGCATATTTAATAAATCTTGATTTTATATAGGAGTCTGAAGTATACTTGGGGGGCTTCAAAAACATACACACGAACAGACGGTATATCAACTGCTTTATTTATTCAAAATACATACTAATACTTTATAGGGTACAAAATGAGTATTGTAGAAATAACAAACGGATATATACCCTTTTATACTCTCCTGTGAAGGGCATAAAAAAAGAGTCAATTACCTTATACAAATGTCCATTTTCAATATTGCTGTTGAAGTTCTTGTTAGTCGTCAGTTGTCTAAAAAAAGTTGTGTATTACATTGAAAATTTATTACATACTTTATTTATTATTGATTCCTTTAAAAAAAAAACCGCGCTTAGAAAAGTTAAAAGTTCAGAAAAGTTAAAAGTTCAGAAAAGTTAATATCCCTCGGGACATTTTGGTTTACTTTCTTACCCCCATACCTAAACAAGAGCGTTGAGCGTCAAACGTTGGAGTTTTACATGTGTTTTGTTTTTCTTACAATAACAAAATACATGCAAAATTGCAACGCTTGACGCTCAACGCTCTTGTTTAGGTATGGGCCTTAAGATTCTACTGTATATTAATCGTAAGCATACATGGCGTATACGTAATATGCATAGCAATATAGCGCATACAACCTGTGGTACTGTAATGCAAAATTATAATGAATGAACTTGACAAATTTCGTGTAATTTTTTTGTGCAAGCCGCCAAATCAGAAATTTGGCGGCTGTCACATATATATTTCTTCCGATTATTAAAAATAAAGCGCTTTCCGAAAGAACAAAGCGTTCTATTAGTAATGAAATTTTTATTGACCTTTTCTGTTTTTTTTTAAATTTTCTTAATTAGGCTTTCTAGGTCAAGAAAAGTAAAGATAAGACTTTATATTTTCAATA
This sequence comes from Phyto melanocephala, assembly GCA_941918925.1. Lineage (NCBI taxonomy): Eukaryota > Metazoa > Arthropoda > Insecta > Diptera > Rhinophoridae > Phyto > Phyto melanocephala. Next base: position 120,637,365 of record OW799234.1, on the reverse strand, counting down.
TTGATTAGTTTCAACGTATGGTTGGCATTTTTCTAACTTCATCAGGGATTTCATGTTTATTTAATAATTAGTTTTCACAGTCAAAATAAAGGGTGTTTCTTATAGTGGTATATAATTTTTAAATGGAATAAAATAAAGACGTACTTTTCAAATTTATATAAAATTTACATGAAATAAAAAGATAATCTTCTGGCATTATAATTTTAATATGGCTTCTAACATATGAACGCCACGGATGGCTCGTAGTCTAAATAGGATTTCCAATTTTTGATGACTTTTTGGACGTATACGGGCAACTACGCAGCGAATGTTGTCCTCCAAGTGGTTAATCGTTTTAGGCTTATTGGCGTAGACTAGCAACTTCACATATCTCCACAGAAAATAGTCTAGCGGCATTAAATCGCATGATCTTGGAGACCCATTCACGGGTCCGAAATGTAAAACTATGCATCATGTTGCGCGGACTTGATAGTACTGCAACTCCCGCACATCATGGTTGTTCAATTGATTAAAGAAAAAATAAGTAATCGTGGCTCTATAGGGGCCACCATTCACTGTAACATTCTGACCTGTATAGTTTTTAAAAAAGTTTGATCCATTGATTCTACCAGTCCATGAAGAACCCGAAACGATTAGTTTTTCTAGATTTAATGATGACTTATCATACACTTGACGATTAACATCTTTACTAATATAGCAGTTTTGTTAATTGATGTTACGATTCAAATAAAAGTGAATTTTATCTCTAAACAAAATTCGCTCTTAAAAATCGGTATCAACGGCAATCTTGTGTTTGGTCCTTTCACCGAATCTACGCCTTGCTATTAATGCGTCAGTCTAATCATGCTTAAATGCTAGATCCAAACTAAGCATAAATTACCTGACAGCTGAAAAATGGCCGCCAGTCAAAAAGGTATTACAAACTTAAAATTCTCTTGAAAACATTACTGTTTTATCGATAGTATCACTGAAAACCCAAAATCCTTAAAACTATACAAAGCAGTGGGCGGTGAATTTTGACAAATGACCTCCCTGAATGCATACAAAATTCAGCTTACACAGGAGTTTACATCAACAGACCGGCAATACGTTTAATGTGTAAAAGGGCAATGTAAATTCAAAGTCAAAAAAATCAAATCAAATCAAAAAAAAGTTAAATTCTCTTATATAGCGCATTTTCATTAGAATGGTTTCGGGACTTAGAAAATCCTTATGCAGCCCATGGGAAACATATGCACCACAACCAACAACTGTTTGGTGATAATTTTGGTAAGGCGGTGTGATTCCATGTGAGTTTTTTTTTAAATAAGGCCGAAAATTATTTGACTGTCAGTGGCATTCTTAAACATGGATTTGTAGGACATGTGGTTTCAGCAAGACGAACTCACATGCACGCACATGAAACAACCCATGTATAGCAGAAACGATTTCCAAATCAAATTATTCTTAGAAATTTTGATGTCAACTGGCAACCAAGAACGCCTTTCGATTATTTTTTTCTTTGCAGTTTTATGGTATCTTGGGTTTATGCAAATTTGCCGGAAACAATTTCTGGGTTCAATTTCCAGATTCAAGAGTGAGACACAGCCATATCGGGGTGAAAAAAATTATAGAAAATTTAACAGAAAGAGTAATGGCTCATTATCAACGTCGTGGGGGGAATTTATCGAATGTTTTATTTCATGTTTAATTGGAGCGTGTCTTCTTTACAATCCATTAAAAAAATCATATTACAGAAAAAACACATTGTTTAAAGAGCTAATACACGGCATGGTTTTTACATCTGACTTGTCAAATTCTCCATTGCTAATGCAAACATGTCGTGTGTTACCTTTAAAACATTTCTTCTGTAAAAAAACATGTGTTGAGGCATCTGACAAAATTTTAATTAAAGCTCGCTTTATTTTTTTCTGTCAAAACATGTGACATCAGCCGTTGGCAGAAATCTCTGCTGCTGCAAGGCAGTCAGCGTAAAACTACAATTTTGACAGACATGTAGATTAACATATGTCTCACAAATTTTAAAGTCAGATGTAATAAACATGCCGTCTTTTATAGCCTTTAATTAAAAAAAATAAAAATAGTGCAATCATACTTAGACATACTATATTTGTACAAATAAAATTCTGAAAACTAACAAATTTAATAACCAGCCACGGATGCAACTTACGTTTTTTTATGAAGTTGTCATTAAGATACTAACATTACTTGTTTTAAGCATGCAAAACTATTACTTATCAAAGGAAAAAAACATTTTGCTTTACTTTCACATGATATAAACAGAAAAAAAAAATTACAATAATTTTCTTTTGATTTATAGCTCGCCCCACTGTACACTTTATTAAATATTTATCGTGAGCATAAAGTAGTAAGAGTGCTATATTCGGCCGTGCCAAATCTTATGTACCCTTCACAACGTGTAGTCATGCAATAACAAGAGTTTGTATTACCAGTCATCTCATATGAAATACATACATACATATAAAAAACATACATATATAAAAACGTCCCAATGTAAAATTATAAATTGACGTATGTATGTTAAAAAAAAAATAAAAAAAAAATCTATAAAAAAAATTAAAAAAAAAAATAAAAAAAAAAATTAAAAAAAAAAATAAAAATATAAATAATAAATATCAAATAAATAATAAAAATATAAATCTATATATATAAAAGTGAAACTCTTTGTGTGTGTGTGTGTGTGTGTGTTAGCTATAGACTCCGAAACTAAAAAACCAATCGGACTCAAACTTTGGCAAGTTGTTGCACAAATTCCAGGGAGTGTTTATGGGTGCAAAAAAGTGGGCGGGGCCACGCCTATAAAAAAGGAGTTATACAGTAGACTCGCGGTAACGTGAACTATTAAAAACCGAGCGTGTTCACGTTGCGAAGTTGTTCATGTTAACGAAGGTGTAACTCTTAAAAATTTCCAAATAAATTAGATATGTGATTTAACTCAAATTCATATATTTTTTTGTATTTTGGATTGTTATGTACATATGGTTTGTAAGGAAAAAAAAAGTACTTTAAAATTAATTAAAAAAATGAGTTACCTCTTTTTGTTCTTGTTCAAACAGCGTTGTCAGAACATTTGTTCGAACAACGATGTCTGATATTAAAAGGCATTTTGAATATGGAAGAAACCGACTCCCCTATTCATAAGCTTTCCGAAAATATATACTTTATGGGGTCGGAAATGAAAATTGTAGAAATTTCACACGAAATGACAAACCTATTTATACCCTTTTTCACTGTGTGAAGGGTATAATAAATATAAGCTCTCTCATGCCAACATATTCACTCACCACTTAAGGCCATGACTGACTATCATACAAAATCGTGCGATTATGTCAAATAAAAATCTGATAGTTTTCTGTCCTACATAAAAAAATCGCAACAAAATGTGTGATTGGATGCCACACTTGCTTACTTGCTTACAAAAAGCAACTCTGATCGCAAAGAAACTACAATTTTATGAAAATTTCCAAAAGATTATCAAATCGGACACACTTGTCAAAAAATCTGTCACACATGTGCACTTTTTGTCCACACTATCACACTTTCTGAACACACATACAATTTTTGACATATCGAACGACTAAATCTGATAGTCAGTCATGGCCTTTATTATTGTTGCTGTCTTTTACGCTGTTTTTGTTTTGTTTTGATGGTAAATATTTTGTCAGTGCATTTTGTAAAATCAATAGGAAATAAATGGCGGGTGAAAAAAAAACTAAAAACAAACATATATTCGCTCATACACTAACGCCAATCAATACATACATATATGCAAATATCAACACATGTTTTAACATCCGTTGATGCTCATTTCATATGCGTTCGTTTGACATACAAATATGACGAAAAATAATAAATTCACAAAGATACTCGAAATAGATAAGGATTTTGATACACGTAGGATAAGAGGCGAATTAAGAAGCAGAAAAAAATTTTACGAGGGCTTAAGTAAATGTTATATCTTCAAAGAACAACAATAACAACTACTTTAATGGCAAAACAAACTTGAGCTTTACAAAAAATTAAGAATTATCAGTGTGTTGCTCTAGACGCATGTCATAAACATACGTAAAAAAAACATAAAAGATATTTTGTTTAGTTTTATATTGCTTTTTTTTGTTGTCTATTTTTCATTTATTCGGTATGTTTGTTTGTTTGCTTAAACCCTGTTACTTTTGAAAAATTTCTATGGCCGAATTTCCAATTTTGGCAACGAAAAGTAGTCGATTTTTCAACTTTATGTTTTTAAAAATATTTTTTTAATGTTTAATTGCCAACATATTGGAAAGTAAAAAATGGATTAAAAAAAATTAATGTTGGCACTTCTATTACACAAAACAGCAGCTGAGAAGATATGTATACATTTTTTCTAATTCGTTTTAGTAGTTGTTCGGAAATGAACAATGTTTTATGAAAATGAAATGTTTTATTACTCAAGCTGTGTATTTTTAATTGTTGTAAATATATTTTGTAAATGTTCGTATTTGGACTTATTTTGATGTTTTCAGTGGCTCATGTTTCTTTTGATACGGTGAATAGCGTTGTCATGTTTTGTGGTGTAAAACTCTTGTGGTAAGCAACCGATAAAAGAGTTTTCTGCATATAGTTGTTCGTGGGAAACCAAGGCTAGAGATTTAACTTTAAAAAATTAAAAATGAAACTCCGAAATTTGATATTTTTTTTAAAAACTTACAAATTATGTTAAAAACTTACAAATTATGAAAATAGGTTTCGTTCTCATTGTATGAGGATCGGTAAAATTTTTGTTCTTTAAAATTACAAATGTCATACGATATCAGCTGCAAAACAGAAGCGTTACTAGTTGCAGTAGGTTGAACTGCAGCAAATATATCTGAAGCGTAAAAAAATAATATTAAAAACAAATAAATATTTCGATTGAAAGTTTAGACTTTATAAATCCCTACAGGAAAATACATAATGGTATGATATCACATGATCTTGATGGCCAATCGACCGGCCCAAAACGTGTAATTATGCGCTCACCGAAGTGGTCTCTCAATAAATCCATTGATTGATGCGATGTGCCGAAACCAAATGTTGCCGAGATCACGAGCTTCAATTTCAGGCATCAATAAGTCGGTTATCATGGCACGATAACGGTCGCCATTTACGGTTACGTTCGCACCGGCATCATTTTTAAAGAAATATTGACCGATGATTCCACCGGCCCAGCGTGCTGGACGTGGTCTATTCCGTCGAATATTATCAAATAATGAATGCCGTGTCTAAAAATGGATGATGATGTTGCGAATAGTACGCTTAGTAAGCCTATTATGTTGACCATAAGTTGAGCGAAGTGCATGAAACACATTCCTCTCAGAACGTAAATTTTCGTAATAAAGTTCAACGAAACGTTGTTCAGGCCAGGGTCCCAGACTAATTTTATATTAGCGAATTTCTCTCTTAATATATTTCGAATGTTTGATGTATAATACTCATTGCTCGGCATATTAAGAATTGATGTCAACGATGAGAGAGAGAGAAATTTAGCTTTTGGTAAAGACACGACATACTTTATGGCCTCATATATTGCAATTTTCGCTGAGAAAATTTAGCTGTAGTGATAGAGGTTTGAAATTCTTAAAACAATGTTCTCAGATGTAATACTAAAGGAGACTGCAGAATCTGCTTTAGAACCATCGGTAAAGTCTGAAATAATAAGTTATTAGTTTAAAGAATAAGATTCGACAAAGACAATTTAATAACAAAAACTAAAATTAATATAAATAAAGTGTTGACATGCAATGACATTTGGGGTATATTAATCAAACTAAATTAAAATCTCAAAAAGGCATTCACATTACACGTTTTAACGAATAACAATTTTGTTTTTACGGAATGTTAAAGCAATCCACAATTTTTCTTTTGGGAAATTTCTACAGAATATTTCATTTTTTAATATTACATACAGTGTTGGAAAAAATAATAAGAACGATGTGTTATATGGCAATAATCTGTTATTTATTTTTTGTTTAGGTTACTATTTTTTTGGTGGAACTGTTGGATTTCTTAAAATATAACTGTAAATCGTTAAACATCTGCTTTTCCTAAATTAAAACCTTTCTTGTGTAAAAAGCGAATTTCTGCCTTAATTTTTTATGAAAATAGTGAAAAAAATAAAAGATTAACTGTTTAGTTTTAAGTCATTTCTATAATTTTTTATTTGACTTATTTAAAAAAAAAAAATTTTAAATGGGTCTTTGTAAGCTTTGCACACCAATTGAAAAAAACGTTATATTTACACTTAGGAATCAAGGCAAATCAATGAACGAAGTAGCGAATTTGATGCAATGCTTAAAAACAAAGGTTTTACACGCAATCCACAATAAAGCGACATCTGAAACAAGCGGCAGAAAAATTAAAACTTCAGCTAGATTCGATCAAATTTTGATTTGGAAAAGCAAGATCGATCCTTTCTTATCAGCAGAAGAGCTAAGAAAGAATTTATAGGAAATGCTACTTAAATGGGAATTCATGCAGGATAATGACCCAAAACATTCCCCCAAATTAGTAAAATCCTGGACTGGCCCTCTCAATCACCAGACTTAAATCCGATTGAGCATTTTTGGGGAGAAAGAAAAACGGGCGTTATAAAACTAAAAATTAAAACGATATGTAGGAAACAAGCAAAGAATCCTGGCACTCAACGTAGATGCGGGAAAGTGATAAAGATGAATGGTACTTCAACTAGATATTAATATAATGTTGAGTTTCGAAACTTTATCTAACTTAAAGAAATATATCGTTCTTATTATTTTTTCTAGGCCATTTTCCCCAATTCATATTTTAGGAGTTCAATTTCATTTTAGATTGTTTTCTTATGCAATACTGAAGAACTTTAAGTTTCCATATGTGCTTTTTTAAGTTATTAATTATATATAAAAAAATCATAGTAAGACTCGTCGGTCTTATTATTTTTTCCAAACACTGTACATTATTTACAGAATTTTTTGATAGTCGATATATTTACTGTAATCACAAAGGGTCCCTACATGTCACATTGTCATAATGTTCTAGGATTTCAAAATATAATAAAGAATCTGTTGTTGCTTTTCAAGTAAAAACCGTCCTTAAATAATACTACTGTGGTATGGAATGTTTATTATACTGCCATAACTGCTATACTAGCAGCAATCGACTATGAGTCTGCTAAGCCGAGATGTCTGTAATATTTGTAAGCCGTAACAAAATCGGCGATTTCACTTAGTTATGAACAGTCATATTTTTTATGTTCTTATTTTAGAACATTTAAATTTGGGACACCTTGTGAAAACACTAATTGTCTAAAGAATATTATTGCAATAGATAATATTTTTTAATTAGATCCGATAAGTCATCTATGGCCATCAATAATAGTTATATGTTTCTTAAAAAACTTGTGTTATAAACTCTTGTTTTTAATTTTTTTTTCACACGCTACTTAACGTTTAACTAATTGCTTTTTACAAATGTGTACCAGCTGTGTATACGACCCTAGAATTACTTCGAGTAAGAAGCCTTTTTTACCAAGTGGCAACTCTTATAAAGCACCAAACACATATTCAATTTTTTGTTTTTGGGAGAAGATATATTTAATGGCATTTAAAGAGACTTTGTTTATGTTTACAATGCGCAAATGCGGTTTTTATTGTACTTATAGTGTAGTATTACTTGTTGAAACATTTTGACTACAGATGGCGTATTTGTATACAATGTAAAAATATGTGCTAAAGATGATGGTAGTGTTTTTTTTACGCAAAGGTGTGTGGAAATTAAAAGGGTTGCAAAGGTGTGTGAAAATTAAAGGGTTGCAGAATACTTGAAACAATTATTTTAAAAACATTAAACAGAGAAACAGTTACTTCAGAGACCAAAAGCTGTTTATTTTGCAGTATGAATGGATTGAGAATAAGTAAATGAATGAATGTTGTTAAAGAGTATGCAAAATTGATGACATTTGCTAATTTAGACTTTGTTTAGTTTTTTTGTTTATTACTTCATACAACTAATAGAGCTCAGTTACGCTCGTCGAGTCAGTTGTTAAATAAATAAAAAAAATTATCTAAATGTATGAAGATTTTTAACAAAGAAACAATTTTTATGCAGGGATTAACACATTTCTATTTTTTCATTTATCTACAATTTCAGCTTCAAGCCATTTTGTCTTTAAAATTCTGATTTTTATATGATATAAAAATTAGTATTTTCCAATGCATGATATTTGTAACATTGCATGTCAATTAGGTTCAAATTAAAGGTTGGAACATTTACAAATTTGTAAAATTTTTCACCAGAAAGTGTTTTACCCTTTAAATATAAAAATTAAACAAATCTTTTTTTTTCGAATTTCGTCTAGTAAAGCTTTTACTTGCAAGAATTTTGCAATCAGCTGTTTTGTGTTTGTATTTGAAAAGCAAGTTTTTTGAAAGATGCTTGAAATATGTTACAAAAGTTTACAAAATTTAAGATAATTCTAAAATGCTTTATATGTAAAAGTAGACCCGATACAGCATTACAAAGGGGGTTGTGGATTGAACAATTTATATAATGTGATGTGTTGCATCGCATATACCCAACAAACAATTCAATACAAATTTTAATTTAATTTAATAGGTTAGGTAAGGTTGAAAAAGACAGGCACTAAAAGCCCCAACCCATGACAGGTATACACGTAAGTCCATTTGGCATGTTGTGCGCTCTATGTGGAAACGAAATTTCCCTTATTAAAACAATAATCCTATTTTCTCCATAAAAATCGACTAGTTCAGGAACCCTGCTCCCTCAATGTAATTCTTTATGGATCTGCAGTTCGAGTTCCTTAGGTATTCCAAATTCGGAATAGCATCCATGTTAAAACTTTCGTGTCTTATGCGCCCAAAGTCAATGACAAAGGTACTGTTCTAAGATCTCATACTCTTCCTCGTTCTACACGTCGTTTCCTCCGACAATTTCTTGCGAGGTAGACAAGTTCTTAACTCCGTGTGACCTGTTGTTACACTTATTAGTCTCCTAAGTGTTGGACTTTTCAGTTTTAGAAATACCTTCAATTTCTCAAGATTTGCGTTACCCCATAATATGTTCGTCACTTTCCCGACCTCAGTGTTTTGCCATTTTTTGTCATCTTCCTCCATCGCCTAAACTTTAAGTTCACATTTGAATCGTTGAGAGGGGGTTTAGCATTTTACAAAGTTACAGTACTTAAAAATTTTCTAATTTTGGATAACATATCGGGCTTCTTGTTTCTTGGTCTGGTAAGTATCCATATAATCTCTAGACATTCACAATTTGTGTGCGAGTTCATTTCGCTCTTGCAGGACGTTTCAACCTCTTTCTTCATTAGTGTCCTGATTACTGAATGGCTGTCCGCAAAGATACAAATCGAGGCCTAGTTATCATTTTCCTTTATATCTTTATTACCTTCTGTAATTGTCATAACATCAGCCGGAAGAACAGTGTTATTGTCTAGTAGTCAGAAGTATTTATCTCTGTTTTGGTTCATGCCATATAAAACCATTCCTGTTCGGTAACCAATCTTTCACGCATCTGTATAAAGATCGATGCCTTGGGTAATACTTAATCTAGTTACTTAATCCCATTCTGCCCCTTCCGTTATTATAGTGATGCAGTTAATGCTTTTAATTTTTAGAGCGACTTTTATACCCTTCACCTGTGGTGCACAAGGGTATATATAGCTTTGTCATTTCGTTTGTAATTTTTACAATTTTCATTAACGGCCCCATAAAGTATATATTTTCTGAAAGCCTATGAATAGAGGAGTCGATTTAGTCTAGTCCATATGTCCGTCTGTCCGTCTTTTGGTTAGAATCAGCTTTTAGAAGCAACCATATTTTCCTCAGATCTGTGTATAGTATTAATCTCTTGGAAATATTCGGAATGAATCGCTATTGAAATTCAGCGCAATCGCCCCATAACTTTCTGAGATATGAGCAAATAAACACGACTGCCTCTGTTTTCTCCCCATATTTGTACCACCAAAATTAAAATTTTTCAGCCATAGAATAATTGCTAATGTAGAGATATTCGTAAAAAATTTTGTATAAGTGGGCTCTAATCGGTAAAGTTATAGGCAAAATTCTTGTTTAAAAATATATTTATAAACTAAAATTAGTTTTTTTCAGCTTCTAGACAACTAAGAGAGTCAATATTGGTATCATCTGAAAGGACTTGACTAGCGCAATAAAAACGCTATAAAAAATTAAACTTCATCTTGGCCGCCACTATAAAATGGCGGACAATAAATTTATATGTGGGTCAAATCTGATATTTTAAAATGTAACTTCTTGAACCCCCTCAATATTGGTATCAAATGAAAGGCTTGACCAGTAGAATAAAGTAAATTATTAAAAAATGTAAAATCCCATATGACGTCTAAAACAAAATGGCGCAATAAAAACGCTATAAAAAATTAAACTTCATCTTGGCCGCCACTATAAAATGGCGGACAATAAATTTATATGTGGGTCAAATCTGATATTTTAAAATGTAACTTCTTGAACCCCCTCAATATTGGTATCAAAGGGCTTGACTAGTAGAATACAGATAACTACGTAAAAATTCAAAATCGAGTATGGCGTCGGAAATAGTAAAGAAAAATGGCGTATAACATGTTATAAATATTAAGCTACGATGTGGGATTATACTTATGTACATGATGGTGAAGGGTATTATCAGATTCGTCACGGCCGAATATAGCACTTTTACTTGTTTAATTTAAACTTGACATCGCACAATAATGTTAATAGCATTTAAAATAAAGTTGTAATAAATTGCAATTAAATTTTACTACGTCGAACGTCAAAAAAAAAGAATTTCAGCAAGAGATGCGTAGAAAAGATTTGCCAGGCCATCACTCAACTTTAATCACTGAATATTAAATTATTTGGATTTTTTGAAAAGTATTTCCAATTTAAATGACATAATGATATCTCTGAGTCTCATGAGAGTTCGCAATATTTAATTGAAGACAAGTCTGATAAAAGCTATAAAATGATTTTCAATAGTTTATTTTAGATAAGAATTTGAAATTCAATATTTGAAATTATACTTCAAAACGTATTATTATACATACTTTTGCAACATTTTGCTTGAAACCACTCTAATATAGAATTTTTTAATATAAACTCTTTGCACATATGATCAAACACACAATATTAATAGTAGAATATTGTTCTTGTTGATGCTGCTGTTGCTTTATTTTTTTCAATATTTCTGTAATATAAAAATAATCATGAAAAAAATATGTGCTGCATACAAAAAAAGAATGCACAACAAAACTTGCAACCCATAAAATGAGCAGAAAACAAGTAACAGTATTATATTCGGCTGGGCCGAAGCTTATATACCCTTCAAACAGTTTATACCATCATATGCTCATCTACAGTCACACAGATAATAATATGTACACTTAACAACTTAATGAAACGATTTTAGTGGTAGTGAAAATTTAGTTAAACAATGAATAATTGGTGGCAATGGACTATAAATACAGTGCACTTAATTTCCATTAATACCAAAATCACTCCATTTTAGTGCATTTGATGTCCACTACCACTAAAATCAATTCATTAATTAATCACCTGAAAAATATTGTACTGTGTTAGGGACACTATTATAATATTTTTTCTACTGCCACTAAAAGAAGTAGAAAATGAATATGCCCATCTCTAGTATTGAACTATTGAACTATTTTTTTTTTTTGTTTATAAACGGTACATAATTTATAGATACAAAGCAAACGTTTCAAGAAGTTCCATAGGTTCCCCAAAATTTTACATTTTTCGGGTAAAAAACAAAGGATATCTTTCGCTAATATCTCAGCTTTTAATATGTCTACATAACTGAGTTTCAAAAGCAAAATATTTTAAAGCATATCTGATAAATTGATATCATATAGGAGTCTGAATTATACACGAGGGTTTTAAAAAGTTGATTTCCACATACACACGATCTGACGGACTTAGCTTAATCAATTTCCCTATATAAAATATTGAGAATATATTTACTTTATAGGGTCACAAAAAATATTGTAAATGGAATAACAAACTTATATAAACCCTTTTACACTCTCATGTGAAGGGTATAATCAGAATAAGCTGCAGTAAAATTATTATCAGCCTTCATAGGGTCTTCGTGCCAAACTTGACCCATTTGGAAGAAAATTTTCATTTAGTCTTTAGGTAGGGGGTTTACATCTTAGTTATTTTATGTCTTTTATTTAGTTTTAAATGTTAATAACTACTTTTGGATTTTATAAAAAATATTGCCCAAAAATATTTATACAGTTTTTAGCTCTTAAGATCTTCGGGTCAAATTTGACCCGGAACAAAATTGTTGAGATTTTGTTACGCATAGTTTTGTTAAAATAATTAATTTGTCAAAAAAAATGTCAAGAACTCAAGTAGAAGCGAGTAGTTCTTGATTTGACAGTTGGCCTTAAAGGTCACAATGTGACTGCACACAACTTTTTCGTTTCTTAATAAATTGAGAATATATAAATATACTTCAAAGGGTCGCAAATTTTGTACAAATTACAAATGGAATGACAAACTTATATAAACCCTATTACATTCTCATCTGAAGGGTATAATAAGAATCAGCTGCAGCAAAATTATTTCTAAAGCCGTTTGAGGAAAACGTTCTATTTATAATAAATAGTTGTTCTTATATCTCTTGTGCAACTGATTTTATTGATTTATAAATATGGTATTTAAGACAAATATCACGACTTTAATATTTATTTTTCTTTCGTTATTTACAAACTACAAAGAGTGGCGAAAAATGTGCAAAGAATCTTCATATGCAAGAAGTAGACGTGAAGGCAAGTTTATGGAAGTTTTTTGTATGCAATTTAAATGAGATTATTGAAGAAATTTATTTAACAAAATTTTACGAAATATTTGAAATAAATATTATAAAATATATATATATATATAAATAAAATATAAAATATTATAATTTTTTTTTGTTAAATTTTAACATTTTTAAATTTTTAAAATTTATAATTTAAAAATTTTCCAATTTTTTTTTTTGCGCTTTAATTTTAAAATGCTAAAAACATTATGAATTTATTTTTGCTCATCTCGTTTTCTATTATAGCAATTACGAAACAAAGTCTTAAACTAGTATGTATGTAGTTGTATGAGCCATTGTTTAAAGTAAATAAATATTCATTATGCCAGTGTAATTTGTGCTAATGAATTTTGTTATTAATTTATTCTATGTTTGCGCTACGAGAATAGAGAGAGGCCTGACCCCTGGGAATGCTGTAATTGCTGTCTATTCATTTTACTTTTATTATTTGTTTAGTGTTTAGTGTTCTGCAAGCTGTTTTTGCTGTTCTCAAAATTTCTATTATAAATTTTAAGTTTTTGTTTTACTTGCTTAGGCCTGGTATATTTTCATTAGTAGTGTTTTTTTTTAAGTTTTTATGGTATACTTAAAATTAAAAATATACTCTTAGGGGAGGTAATTTTAATTTTTTCTAAAGTATAGATGAAAATTATTGTAAAATTTAAAAGGCTGAAAATATTGTTTGAATTGTATTGAAGTTTTTGATGATCGACTTTGAAAAGTAGTATAAATAATTACAAAATGAAGACGTGCTACTTAAAATCTAATTTAAGTTGCAATACCTGTATTGTACGTTAAAAAAAGCCTTCTTAACAGAAAAACATGAAGAAGTAAAAACATCTACAGAATAGGTCAAATGTCACGCCTGCGTAAAATATTTAATAATTATTTGTTTATTATTTTTTTAAATTTAATATTTATGTACATATGTATTGTATATTAATTATTATATTATCATACACAGGAAAAAATAAATATGAACTTCAATTACGAAATTAATATTAATAATTAAAAAATTGTTTAATTTTGCTCCAATCATCAAAATGATGCTATTAATTAAATGAAAATTAATAGTTTTAATTAAACAAATGTTGAGAAAAATAACAATTAAAACAGTATTAAAAAATTAATTAAAAATTCCATTTTTTTCCAAAATGATTTTAATTAATTTAATCATGTCTATAATTGAAATTTGGTAATTATATAATAAAACTTTTTATTATATCAATAACGAAAATTATTTAACCTGTTTAGAAAAACAATTAAAAAAAAAAATAAATATTTTTTTTGATATCTATATATTCTTAATATTCATATATGGTACATATGAATCTATATCTTTAATTACATTTCGTTATTTATATAAAAATAATTTTTCATAAGAAGTAGGGTTCCATAAGTTGGCATACTATACCATATCGAAAGCCGGAGATCCAAAAATAACTGGTAGCATAAACAACCTAGATATAAACGAATATTAACCGGTAAAAAGGCTTGATCAGACAGAGTGAAGAAATTCAACAAACTTACCTACTAAAATGAGAATTCTGAGGAATATAAGGGGATACAATAATTATTGGATTTGGGCACATCTACATTGAAACTGAAACCATTTATTATATTTAAAACTGAACATATTTTTATATATCTTCACTTACCAGAACTTTTTCTTGCATATTGTCTACTATTTTTTATTATTCTGCTCATTGAATAATAATTATATTAAATTAGTTCTAAGAAATTCAATTTTCAAAAAATTTCATTTAAAATAACATTTTTTATTTTTTATTTATTTTATTCAACTGACAGAAATCTCTTTGTTTTTTGAAAATATTTAATATCAATTAAAAAAATTAATTCAGTTAATGAAAAATATAATTAGAATTTTAAAACAAATCAAAAAGTCAATTAATTAAACAAATTTAAGGGATATTTTTTTCTGTGTATATTTGAAATATGTTGACCATATATGAGAATATTTTTTAAATAAAACTACACCCCTTAATGAATAAAAATGCATTTTGAATTTTAATTGAATATCAAGTGCCAGAAGCTAAAAATTAGGACTTTTTTTAATAAGCGTGGTATAGTCATGACAGCTCACAATGTGTGCAAGGTTTCAAAAAAATCGGTGAAGTTAAAGTAGCTGAAAATTATAACTTTTTTTATGGGCATGACACTGCCCACTTTTTGTCACCCATAAACACTTCCTGGAATGTGTACAACAACTTGCCAAAGTTTGAGTCCGATCAGCTAACACACACAGACAGACAGACTTTCACATATATATATATATATATGTATGTGACAGCGCATAGAGAAAGGGAACTAAGAGTAAAAAAAACAATTTTCACTTTTATATTTTTTTTTGATGTGAGCATCGAATGAGACCGATCCCATGCCCCAAAAATGTTTCCTCCCAGAGATATGCGCGTTTTATAAAAGTGAAGTCGACGATTCTAAGCGCAAATAGAAAGGGACCTTGCGGTAAAATTTATTTATTTTCATTTTTTCCCCTACTAAATTAACAAAATAACTTGGTTTTACGTAACTACAAAAAATGTATTTTTTTTTCCTTATGAACAATTTATAAAAATAGAAAAATCATTTAATCTTTAAAATGCCTCTCCTGAACAAAACATCTTTTTTTACCCTTAAGTGCCTTTCTCTATGCGCTGTCACATATAAAGATTTATTTATTTTTAACAATGACACCAAAACGTATTATTTTAAAAATCAACACTGGTAGGCTATTTAGGTCTTATTGGCCCTCTAAACTAGAGTATTTCTGAGATATGACCCAAAAAGCTAGAGATATTGCGGAAAAATGAGTCTCTTATTGGCAGAGTTATAGGCAAACATTTTTTGCAAAAGTTCATAATTTTTAGCTTTTGGACAGCGGAGAGAAAAAGAGGGTATTTATTAAAAAGCCTTATCTAGTCAAATATAATACACATACAAAATATTTAAAATTCATAAAAAATGCCACCATTAAACAGATTAAAATATGGGTCAAATGTGTTATTTAAATATGTGCTCCTTTAACCTTCTCAATATTTGCATTAAAAAAAGGACTTGACCAGTAGAATATAGTAAACTTTGAGTGTTAAGTCCAAGAAGGCATCTTGAATAAATTGGAGGGCATTTTTTCATAACCCCATTTTTTAATTTTGGATACTAGATATTTATACATAATCAGAAATAGTTATGATAAGTAGTAAAATCAAGATGGTGGGAGAAGGTACCTGAACCTTTAGGGAGTAAAAGAAAATTCAAGCTGTTTAGTTTAACCAACTTACAAGTTAAACTTTATTAAGACAAATATAATTGAAGCTGGAATGTCGTCTGAACACTTGGAGTAGGTGAGCGCAAAAAAACTCTTTGCAAAGTTGTGTATAATTAAGTTCTTAAAAGTTTCGTTACAAAGTTAATTCACAAACGTTCTTTACAGAGCTGATATTTTTATAACTCAAAATTCAGTTTATAACTACAAATTCATATTAAATTCTATATCTAATACATAAGTATCTTCTATAAGTTATTTTTTTCTTTTATAAATTTTTATTTTTATAATTTCAATATTATCGACTTTATAACAAACATACTTACCCAATAAAATAAACCATTTTTAAACACCCAGGGCCAATTCAAAGAAGATTCTCATATTGTACTATGTCATATAATTCATATTAATATGACTAGTGACTTTGAACACCTTTTGTTAAAAAATTATGGTTTTAATACAAGAAAGAAGACAAAGAGATGACGCTGTTAAAAATTTTATGTATACAGGAAAGAAGAAAATATTCTCTCTGAGAGGTGAGAAGCGAAAATTTAATGCATGCATAAAATAATATGAAATAGTACAAATATGACTGATATGCAACCACTTTGAATTGGCCCCCAATGTTATGGGTATCATGGCGATGTATCCATTATACTTATGTGCATGATGTTGAATGAAATATCACTTTTACTTGTTAAATTTCACTTAGTTAAATTGTCGAAATTAAGTTTGAAACTTCAAATGCTTCAATAACTTTCTAATTACTTATTTGTAAATGATTAATAAGAAAGATATGGGTACAAAACCAACATGCATATAAATATGCAAGTACGTTTAATCAATTATTAATTCTGGTTACTACATTTTTAAGTGCGTGTGTGTTTAATTATTGTATTTATTTTTTGTTTTTGTTTTAGCATGTGGCTGACTGTGATAAAGTAGTTAAAATTGCTGCCTGTCCAGTAAACCATATTAATAATTTCTCCTCATTGACCTTGTATTATAGTGGGTCTGTGCTAGCATACACATTACATTTTCATCATTTTTAGAAAAACCAACCAACTAAAGGTCTCCTCCTCCTACATGTATAAGTATAATGAAAAGGAATTTAGCACAATAATAATCGAAGGGAATTTTCAAAAACATTTATTAAAACCTGTTACAAAGTGCAGCGTTTATGGTTGCAGATTTTATTTCCACTAATACTGTGGTGTATTAAATGTATATTTTTAAAGCTATTTATTTTAATTAAAACACAATATAAACACAGGCGATTGCTTCTTTTTATATATAAAACGAAGTTTTATCTTTCGAAAGTAGTTGATTAGTCATTCGCCATTTTTTTAATCGTATATTTTCATTTAATTAATGTTAAATTTTTAACGATTTCATAAACGTAGTCTTTCGTCCAGAAAGCATTTATCCCTTCCCTGGGTGCAACGTTAACTCTGCTATAAAACTAATCAATTTTAACACACTTCATTGCATATTTATAAATACACATTAATATGAATCTACTTTATATCTTAGATTTATTACCAGAAAAGTCCGGCGCGCGTTGCTACGCCCTTTAATGAATAAAAATACATTCTGAATTCAAATTGAATATCAAGTGCAAAAAGCTAAAAATTTAAATTTTTTTTATGGGCGTGACATTGCTCACTCTTCTAATCACGAAATGATATAGTCATAACAGCTCAATATGTATGCAAAGTTTCAGAAAAATCGGTCAAGTGCAAGTAGCTAAAAATGGTAACTAATTATTATGGGCGTGGCCCCGCCCACTTTTTGCCATCCATAAACACTGCCTGGAATGTGTACAACAACTTGGCACAGCTTGAGTCCGATCGGTTTTACAGTTTCGGAGTCTATAGCTAACACACACACACACAAACACACACACAGAGTTTCGCTTCTATATATATAGATATAGCAGTGGCAATTATGAAAAACTGCTTATGTCTTTTTTTATGGTTTTTCAGAAAAACACTTTTAAGCTTGAACTTGATTATTATTGTTAAATAATTTTCTTTTAAATAGACTTTTATAGGAATTCCATCCTTAAATTAATTAAAGAACATATCGGTTTACATATATCTAGTAAAATTAAAGCTAAAATAAGTTATTATTCAAAATGAAATTGTTCTTTGAAAAAAATGCGGGCAATAGGTTTTTACCTTATAACTTCCCATAATGTTGAATAAAATACTTAGTTAAAAAATTGTCTGGTTGTAGTTTTAACTTGTTGACTATATTTTAGCTTAGGCCGACTTAAGCAGTTATTCCATTTTGTCACAGATTACACAGGCCAACACTCAGTTTGCTTCTTTAAATTTATCAATTGATTCTTGTTAATTTGGGTGCGCTGAATTCAAATATGTAATTAGTTTGTCTCTATCTTTTTTTTGTCTCTAGTTTTCATGATATAGCTTTTTTTTAAGTATTTAAAAAGTAAAACTTTTCCATAGGAATTAAAAAAAAACAAAGAAGAAATCTGGAAGGAACAGCCGGATTAGAGTCTCTTTGCAAATTCCAACAGTAGTCTGCCATCATATGTGTATCCCACCTTCCCTGGTAGCGATTCTCCATAATTTTGATATCTTCTATCTTTTTGATATCCTTTCTCCTTGTTTTTCGCTTAATTTACCCAAATTTTCGGGAAATCAGTCCAAGTGACTGTGCAATTAATGGATTTTAATACTCATGTTGCAGCCAAGGTCTCTGAAATTATCCAGCATATTCTCCACTAATTGAACATAATTTGGAGCTTTATTATTTCCCAAGAAATTTTTTATAACTTGCTCGAATGATATCCACGCATTTCGTTCAGTTTCGGTCATTGACTTATCAAAATCGCTAAATACTCACTAAACAGAAGTAACAGTCGTCCAAATGATTCCGGGCTCTCTCCAAACCATCGGCACACCAAACTTTAGTCTATTTCGTTTTCCTTGCGTCCACTGTCGCAAATTTACACAGCAAGTATTGCACACAATGTGTGGAACCCAGCTTTTATCTTGGTCACCAAGATCAACTCCAAAGTAATCTAAATACGATTTTTTAACACATTCCGAAATAGGTCTTATGTTTTCTTTAAGGTGTATTCTCCACAAATATAACAAAATGTGTCAGCGTTATTTTTACAACATCTTCTATTGGAAGTCATTTCTATTTAGATCAACACTTTTTAAATAAACTTTGCCAACTGCATTAAACCACTTCTTACAAGCAACTAACTTACGATATGCAATTGGACTGCAAAAAAAAAAAAATAACGTTCTGAATAATACTACACAAATAAAATTCCCGTTAATCAGCTAGCAATTACACAAAAAATAATATTTTCGGAAAAAACGGAATGACAAACTGATAGTGGAGGATATAAAAAAGCTATATCATGAAAACTAGAGCTGATAGAGACAAACTGATTACAGATTTGAATTCAGCGCACCCAAATTAACTAGAATCAGTTGATAAATTTAATTTTGTCGGGCTGTGTTATTTATCAATAAAAAAAGGAGTTAAAAAATATTTGTTTTTATTTTAGTTTAGTTTTATGAACTCCACCTTATGATAGCATATGTTGATTAAGTTATTCAATTCTTATGGGAGATAATATTAAAACATTTTGTAATAAAGTGTGTCTCGTTGCATTCATTTTTTTCCTTAGTTTACTCTTCTGTGCAACATAAATATTGTTTAACAATTTTTTTCCAATTTGTTATACTTTTTTGCTTGGAGGAACATTTAAACCTTAATTTAAAATAATGTTATATGTATTATTAAGTATATACTTTAGATTTATTTAGAAAATATTTTTGATAAACTTTAACAAATAAAAGTTTCTCTCCGGGGGCATGCCGCCAGGGTATTTTTTCTAGTCCGGGGTATAGAGGTGTCACCATCACCTCTGTGTGTTTTTATAAAGGTATAAAGTTCAAGTTGGCAGCACCTTTAAAATGTCTCCCATTTGTCAGCCGCCAAAGTAATTTATGTTTAATTTGAATTTGGCATTTCAAGATGTTTAGACTGACATATGAATAGCAAGGCGTAGATTCGATAAATGGGCACAAAACAAAATTGCTAAGCTATGAAGCACATTTTTTTTAATGGATATGTCGATAAACAACATGTCGTATTTGGAGTAATGATTATCCTCAAGTGTATGTTGAAATACCGTTACATCCAGAAAAACAGTTAAGTGTGCTGTAAGGGATGTTGGAATATTGGTCCGTACTTCTTTAAAAACGTTTCTACCATTTAGCTGGTTTGTTCCAAATCTGCTGATATGGACGATTGAGTTTGTCCGTGGGTTTGTAGTATAACAAATCAAAACGGGAATAGGCATCTATGAAGGCATTGAAACAACATTGCATTAGGTGTTTTCATAGAAATCATTTTAGGGGTTTATAATTCTTTGTAATATGTAAGAAGCAGATTTTTTTAAAATTTTTTTTAATAAAAAAAGTTTACTATTTAGTCAAAAGATCGTGTATTTACAATTAAATTAATATTTGAAACACATGGAATCTCTGCTCGCTGTGTACTGCACTTTCGTGAGTAAAAAATTTATTTTATTTTGAATTTGAAGATCTTTGGATTACCAATCACATCCTCGAATAAAATTGAGCATTAAGAAAACATACAAATATTTTGCTGCTTTCATTTTTATATATCATCTTTATTTACATTTAGTTATTCCGTATTTACATTTTCGAGATTTTATATAGTTGAATATATTACAACGTATTATAATTAGTAATCACAGATCTTGACATTGTTTGATATGTATATGTAACATTATTTAAAGGAAAAATAGGGGGAAAAAACCTTTACATGAGAAAAAAATTTCAAGTATCATTAGAATATATGCATGTATACAAAGGTGATTATCCTGCGATAACACACCTGTACACATTTTTCCAATTTGGTGATTTTTGTTTTAGAGCTCCATTTAAGCCGAAAGTCTGCATTCTCTTATTAGGTGATAAGGCGAATTTTCCATAGTTTCGTAATATTTGTTGTTGAGCTTTGCTATAAAGTCGATAATTCGCTCATAACCGGTTTCACTGTGAAGAAGTTGAGTTGAGTATCTCCAACGTTTGTTGTTAATGATCTTAAGGCACTTGTTTTGAATTATTTAGTTTTTTAGTTTTTGTTGTTGTTTTCAATATACATATTTGTAAGAATGAAAATTTCGTTCGCATTTATATAAACAGGCAGTTAATTATTTTCTGCTGAGTAATTATTATCGCGCCTCATACGAGCTACTCCAGTATTACCGAGTTGCACAAGTATGTGTAGTATATATTTAGTAACATTGTAAATTCAAGATGGCCGCCAATCAATTTCTTAATATTGATAAAAATAAGAGTGTGATAATTTTAATACATTTTATGCATTAAAATTACATTGCGGTGCAATAAAAGCTTTAAACCGAATATAGTTTTTCCTTTTTTGTTTCTTTTGTTAAATAAATAATTTATTTATTTAAATTTCTTGTAAAAAAATTAAATTTTTAAGAGCATCAGATTCAACTAAATATAGCATATCGATGCCTTACTTCCTCAACCTCGTAGCTTAAAAATAAAATTTTTCAGGAGAGAAAAAAAACAGTTCATCTTTTAATACTTCGGTGTTTGGTTAAAAGTTTAAATGCAATTATTAAGGAATTGATTGTATTTATGTATATTAGTACTAATAATATACTAATCTTTTTTAGTTAAAGCATGAAACAATCGTTTGATATGAAAAAGTCAAAACCGTATTTTTTAAGTTACGAGGTTGAGGAAGTAGAAGAGCATCGATACGTGTATGTATGTGCATATGTATGTGTATGTTTTATTCTTAATTTTCTTTATTGTTAATCGAAAATTCACTTTAGTAAAACAATTGTTATTGCTTCAACATTCTTTTGTTTGTATTCAATTAAATTATTTTTACCCCAGTGTATTCTGGATAGAATTTCATTCAACCGGCCTTGATCATTATTTTTCTTATGCAAAAGCCTTGAGATACATTGACTCACAAAGAACAAATTAAAAGCAACCCACTATTATACACGAATAATCGTAGTAGTATTACGTGTAATTGTTATTGTTGCTTGTGTATAATATTTATCACTAACTATGTACGACTCTACATATATGTAAGTGAAAAAATATCCATACTCATATCTGCATACATATGTATGTAAATGTATGTATGTAACTACATATGTATGTACATGTATGTATATCTGAGTATGTTAACCAACATTGTCTTTGAACATTTTAATATTTCATACAAAAATGGCCAAAAAATTACCAAAAAGAAAAATAATAAACCAAGTGAGTGAAAAACTGTTTGTACGTGATGTGCAAGTAGTTATTCATTAAGATTGCTGCCTTAAGGCTTAGAAAAAGGAAAATAATATGAAAATGGAAAATAGAAACGAAACATCTAAAGTGAAAATTGTTATGTGTGATGTAATGTCTTTGACAGAAACTCTATGTGAACTATTTCAATTTGATTTTTTTCTATTTTTTGCCACTATTATAAAAAAATATCGCTAGTCCAAGTAGAAAGGCCCTAACTCGTATCTTTTACGAAATTGTGTTTTTTAGATATTCCAACACATTTCAAACAAGCACACGGCGACACAAAAACTTAATGCAATAGTGTCAAAAACAAAAACAACAGTTTTACAAGCAATTTTACAAAAGAAATTACATCATGATAATACAGTTTCTATTACGTTTTACTTTCTCCTGTAAAGTAACAATTATTTGTGTTAGGGCCTTTGTACTTGCAACTAACGATATATGCTGTAAACACATAGACGACTGTAAGCTTCACAGCTACATGACCACAACTATCGTTGAATGCAATCGTTGCCGAGTATTCAGCTACCATTTTTGTTGATGACGACATTGTAAACAGCTGATGATAATGTTTGAAAATTAAACAAATAAGAGTAAACATTTTCTAAATTCGTAATAATAACAAAGGAAATTTCAATTGCACAAAATATCTCCACTTCGGTCTTGATATTTCTGCACTACTATCAGAATTGAACTGCTCCAAGGGTGGGCATTTCCACCCATTTCTTGCACTCAATTACAATTAAAATTTACATAAACAAATTGATTTCCATTTAATCTACTATATTGATCTTTACTTTGGCTGCAACTTTTTTCCATACGTATTTTATTTTCATATTTTTTTTTTTCAATTCGGCGTGGTCTAGGCCACACAAAGTTGTTTGTCGCAGTATCTAAAACGTAGAGAAATATGTAACATTTAAAATAAAAATTAATAAAAAATGTTTGTGTTAATAACTGAATAATAATCTTAAACCAAAGCAATATGAAAAGTGAGCAAAGCTGTTAAAAAATAGTCAGCTGTTTGTAGCTTTTAGATAAATGGGATTTTTTTTTTAGTTTAATGCTTTTGTTATACGTTTACTGCTTAAAACTTAAAAACTATAAACTTTTAAAATACAACAAATAAAAATCTTTGTTTCTGATTTAAATTTTAAATTTTTTTTCTAAATTAAAAAAATAAATGACAGTTTATTCGGAAATATTTTTAACTCAAGTTCATAGTCTTCATAAGACATACGTACAAACGGAATAAAATCTTTTGTAATATTTTGCGTAACAAAATAAATTAAAATGTTTTAAAATCTGGGCCTCGAGTTCAAAAGCCAGCCATGAGAATTGAAAAACTATTTACAACTATTATTAAACAGATACATACTTTAAAACACGTTTATTATTTGTTGGTTGCATACTGTGTCACCCTTTTAAAGTTTTATTTCATGTTCCATTCGATCTTTTGATATTATCTGGTTGCATTGATGTTGAATGCACAGTGTAAATCGCTATTTATTTTTGCATTTAATTCATTCAAGCAAGCTCTAAATATACTTGTATGTGTTTCTATAATTATTGTCATGTTATAATTAATAACTGTAGTGTTTATGTCAGAATATGCAACATAAATGTCAAATGTGTTGCGTAAACACGTTATAAGGTGTGTACTTATCAATAGACGAAATTTACTTCTGCGGTTAGAGCACAAGGGGATATATAGGCAGCTAAGCTGCGGCTATCAACCGATCGACTTGACTTTGTGATAAAAATCAATTAACCAAAGGGCTCAATTCTCGTTTTGTTAAACTGATAAATGAAAAGTTAAGTTAAAAATATAGTAAAATTTACGGGGGCACCATATGATATGGTACAAAAAAGTTTTCATTTCACAGTTATAGAGAACGATAATTGAGTCCCAGATGAATAGCTGTTTGTAGCTTACGAATTAGAAGTTGTTGGCCACAGGTACAACGGTGGTCCTGTAGCCATTTTGTCGTCATTTTTACTAACACACATGTTTTCTATTTTTGACAGGTTGTATTTGGTAGTCTGTTGTCGTCTATGTGTTTAAAGCAATACTTTAAAATTTTCGTCATTCGTATGTATGTATGTATGTATGTATATTGTTAAAGAAATTATTCACCAGGGATACATTTTTGTTTAAATTTAGTCATTTCAAATTGTGGCACATTTCCATGGGTATGTTGCAACATCAAATGAAAATGTTGGTATTAATTACAAAACGAAAGTTTTGAATTTCTCATTTAAAATTAAAATGAAACTATAACTATAGTCAATCTGCATAGACTTTTTAAAAATTAAATGCAGATGTTGTGCAAAAATTTGCCAAATAAGACTTCAATAAATCTTAAATATTTTTATACCCTTCACCTGTAGTGCACAATGGTATATATAGCTTAGACATTCCGTTCGTAATTTCTACAATTTTGATTTCCGATCCTATAAAGTATATATTTTCTGAAAGCTTATGAATAGAGGAGTCGATTAAGCCCTGACCGTCTGTCCGTCTGTCTGTGTGTTGGTTGAAATCAACTCTTAAAAGCAATCATATGTTCCTCAGATTTATGTATGGTATAAATTTTTTGGAAATATCCGGGAATGAATTCAGTTTTAAATAAAAAAAAGATGAATAGGTTTAATCTAGGCGAATTCACATCAGGCCAATTCTACAACAACACAACACACCATGCATTTTATTTGTGTAAAAATATTCGCCAGTTGTCAAAAAGCTAAAAAAAAACAGCTGACTTCAGAACACATACATATATAGGTATACATAATAATAAAAAAAGCCATGAAGTTTTTTTCTTAACAAACAATAAATAATATACTTTTTGTGGTATCGTATAATTTAGTACAAACTATTTACAGGTAATTAATTGTGTTGTAAAAAAGTGATTTAAAAGAAGTAGGAAAATGCAAATAAAATTTTATTTCTTGAACGCATGGCACTTGTCGGCAAAAAGTGTTCCACACCTTTAGGGGCAAATGCTGAGATTTTTTTCATACAAAATTCACTACACATTTTTCCTTCGCCGACCTCTTTTGATATACGAAACAAAGTTCCACTGCCTTTTTTTTGCAAGGTGCAAAGGTTTAATCAAAAGTATATTAATAAGGTACTCGTATCCAATAAGATGATGTTTTTTGAAGCATTCACTATCTTTAGTGCCAAGCTTATTTTAATAACGTGTCTGCCTGCATCCGTCCAAAATATTTTTTTTATTTTATGTCTACAATAAATTATTTGCAGTTTCAGTTGGTTTTAAAGGTTTTAAAAATTTACAAAACGAGAATATAAAATTTCTACATTGAAGTTTTTAAAAAAAATTACCAAAATTAAAGCAGAAAAGAAAAAAATTCTGTGACATCTACAGGCATATATCTGTGGCTTGGAGCTAAAAGGCCCAATGTCTAAATATTGACTTTTGGGAAAATTTGAATTGGACTTTAACTTTTACAGATGCTTTTATAGCTACATTTGCCTGCATTTTATTTTTGAAGCTTGTCTGGGTTAAGTATGACTTTAGCTGTTTTACCATATTGAAATAGAGCAAGAAAACAAATCTAATGCAATGATTAACTCAAAAGAGCAAAAAAGTGACATTGGCCCTTTTAGCTCCAAGATATACAAAAACAAAATGCATGTGTTTTTTAATTGTTGTGTTTGTTGCCGGGATGCATATACCTTATGAATATGACTTGGTATTATCATATTTGGTAAAAACGTATCCTGCAAGATATATTTTCCGTGTGATTTGATTTTCTGTGAAGTATTGGGGCAAATTTAATTTTATAATGATTTCTTTACTTTAATCGCTGTACGCATAAAAATTATAAGGGGTTTTCAAGAGGGTTTATTAGACTATTTTATGTGGACTTATGAATTATAATATAAATCTTTCATAATTTTTATGCATACGAATGTATTGCACCTTTTACCCTGTTAAAAATGCAATTTAATTATTTTCATTAAAAATTGCTTTGCTTTAACACAAACGCACTTGCACATGTTGTCACAAACTCATATAAACTAGAAGTTTACACATACATAAGCACGTAAGCACAAACCTTTATCGTCAACATCTTGTCGATTTTCCTTATTTTTCTTCGTTAAAAAATAAAATATAAACAAACAAAAAAAAAGTTTTTCTTTTTCTTTAATAGAATATTTTAAAGTTTATTAATTAAATTTTGAAAAGATGCAGGTTTCCACGCCACCATGAGGTACTGCAAACGGCGCGTTACCCATTTATGGCTGGGTTCCCCAAACACAGCACAGTATTACGATCTGTGTTAGTTTCGTTGTCAACTTCAATTGTTTAGGACAAAAGTGTCACATGTGTTGACAAGTTCTTTGTTTCTTTAAATAGTCTGACACTAACAGAGAAATAACACACATCGCAACACTGTTTACGTTCAGGCCTATTTACACCTTAATGAGTTTCGGTTGTGTTGTATGTATATTATAGTGAAATATTTTGTAAGCACACATGCATGGCTGTTGGATATATACTCAGCAATACCAACATCAGCAGCATCATCACTGAAAGTCATTAGTGACTTAATTTTGCTGTTGGCAGGCCAATGATTACTATTTGCCTTTTTTTATCAGTTTTATACTTTCCATGTTTTAATCCGGTAAATACAGTCTAAAAGAATTAATGCAGTTGTAGTACAGTGGGGAGTAATTTGAAAAAAATTTCTGCAAAGAGAAAATTAGATTAAATAATTTATTAGAATAGAATTATCTTTTTAAAAGTTTATAATTTTGTTTATAAAAATATATGTATTTTCATGAAAAGATTTCTTTATATGAAAATTTTACAATTAAATAATAATGTTTAATTAATGTGTTTACTTATGACATCATTTAACAACGAAAACTTCAATAAGTCCTGTTATTCTACAAAAACTTGTAAATAGAATTTTTATTAAAAAGTAGACTCAAGTTAATCGCTTAATACCGAAACCAAGATCTCATTTTCCATCCCTGCATTAATAAATGAAATCAAGGCGAATTCAACAAATTTTGACATAATGCTTTCCCATCAGCAGTCAAATTCGCCACTGCTTTTTCCTAGATAAGTGTACCCTGAGCACACATTAAGCCGTTTTCCATTTCTTTCAAATAAGACTATAACAAAAAATTTAACTATCAATTCATGATTGCATCTATCTCCGAAAGTAAAATTCTTGCTAAAATTCTGAAATAAACAAAATTTTGAGTGACTCATGCCTAATGGTCATTCAATGCCTAAAAAAATTATTCTTTTTATATGTTGGACTATTGGGGTAAATATTCTTAATTTATTATTTATTTAACCGATAACTTTTTTCAACAAATTAGTATAAAAATTCATCAATATATTTGTATAAATAGAGAATACATTTATTAAAGGGATTTTTAAAAAATTTTTATTTTCAAAGAACCTTTTGAAAATTATGTAAATGGTATAATTTAAAAAAAAACCTTAAATTGTTTAAAAATTCTGGTTACAAATAAAAACAAGTAAGAGCACTCTATTCGGCTGTGCCGAATCTTTTTTACCCATCACCACTTTTGCGTACTTTTATAGCACAAAATGTATTATTTTGTTATTAACAGTAATCGCTATGGAATAACATCTTTATACTAAAATATGTATCACTTCGATATGCTAGAAGAATGTTTTGTAAATTTAGTATTTTAATGAAAGTGGGCGTTAAAGTAGGCATGTCAATATAGTTTATGCTAATAAATACAACTTAGATATTTCAATATGGTCCTTTATTCTTACAAAAACTTTGTCCATGGAGAAATTATATAAATTTGAGGTAAATATTTATATGGTAGGTGGGCGTAAGAGTAGGCGTGTCACATTTCTTTTCGTTTGTACAACGTCTTCGACTACAAAACAATGTTGTCAAAATTTCAGAATCATACAAGCTAGTTTTGTCAGTTTTATTACGTTTTAAATTTTAAATTTACCGAAAAATACACTGTGCGGTATAAATTTTCGTACATTTTGATCTATAAATTCTTTCTGCCAAAATTTGAGCCCTCTAGCTTTTTCGGTGTGACCTCTATCGTGTTTTCCACAGATGGGCATTCGGACGAACATAGCTAGATCGTCATCAAATCAAACCCCGATTCAGAATATATATACTTTATGGGGTCTAAAATGAATATTTCGATGTGTTACAAACGGAATGATAAAATGAATATACCCCCACCACTTTTTTTTGTGGCGGGTATAAAAATTAATTAAAAATTGTCTATAATTACAACCGGAAAACACAAAACACATTCATTGCCAATCGAATGATTCAGTTCCATTTTCATTTGTGATTATAAAGGGTGTTTTTTTTACAGGTTTGTTTTCGAATAGAGATAAAACTGGCATTTTGTGGTCAAATCTGGCAACTCTAATGTCATTTATGTTCAGTTTGGTTTGCCATTTCATCATGAACAGGTTGACAAAAGAACAACGCTTGCAAATCGTGCAAATTTATTTCGAAAATTGAGATTGATCTCGATGCTGATTTTCATCGCAAAATTTTGTTCAGTGATGAGGCTCATTTTTGGTTGAATGGCTACGTCAACAAGCAAAATTGCCGCATTTGGAGTGAAGAGAATCCACATGCGACCCTTGAGACGCCATTACATCCACAAAAACTGACTGTTTGGGCTGGTGGAGTCATTGGGCCATACTTCTTCCGAAATAATGCTGGAGAGGCAGTTACCGTTAATGGAGACCGGTATAGAGCCATGATAACCGACTATTTTGTTCCCGAATTGGATGGCATGAATGTGGATGAGTTGTGGTTCCAACAAGACGGCGCTACATGCCGCACAGCGCACACCACAATCGATTTATTGAAGGAAACATTCAATGAGCGCATAATTTCGCGGAATGGACCTGTCAATTGTGATTTGACACCATTGGATTATTTTCTTTGGGGATATGTGAAGTCGCTCGTCTACGCCAACAAACCAGAAACGTTAGGGGAATTGGAAGCCAACATTCGTGGCGTTATTGCCGACATACGGCCCCATATGCTCGAAAAAGTGGTTAAAAATTGGACCTGTAGAATTGGCTTTATTCGAACCAGCCGCGGCGGCCACATGCCTGAAATCATATTTAAACATTAATGGCATAAAATTATCCTTCTAATAAAGCCAAATTGATGGTCATTAAAACGATTTTCTTGTGTTTTATTTCAATTCGAAGTTCTATACCACTGAAAAAAACACCCGGTAAAATTTCTACTGCAATAATCATAATTTATTAGTGCTGACTACTTATTTATATTCCGAAACGAAATTCTGTAAATATAACCGTAAAATTCTACTATCACAACTAAACTATTCAATTGACAAAAATTACGGTACTCACAACCGATACTGTTTTCTCTGTGTAGGGAATAAATTGAAAATTTTTTTATTTAATATTATCTTAATTTTCTGAGATATTTTAAATTGCACTTGTTTAACCTATTCAGCCCACTGTATAAAAAAAATAATAGTTTTGTTGAGACGGGTCTTGCTATTGCTGCTGGTGATAAGCATAACATTGTTGTTAAACATCATTGCAGTTATTTTTAAAGTATTACATTTGAACTTTTTAATTTGTATTATATTTTCATATTAGGCTATAAGTTCTATGTGATAATGACAGAATATCTAGGAAAAGTTAGTCATCCGATACTAGCTGAGTGGAATGCATTTTCGAAACCAGCTACGGTTTCATCATCAGCACTCTTTTGATCAGAGCTACAAATGTTGTATGTAAATATCAACTATTTAACTCAGTATTTATTGAAATTTGAAATATAGAATTATTTGTTCTAATTGATTTATGTATTTCATATAACATTGAGTTAGTACGATATCTACAGTTAGTTTAGATTCGTTTTCTGCGATTTTAAGGTGATTAAACAGTATTACTATCTTCTTCTCTTTTTCGTTTGGCATATGACTCATCACTAGCAATTCCTTAAACGAACTTAAATACCCACACATATACGGTTGTTAACATTTTCTTTCTACATTTGCTATTACCTTCACTTTTAAATCGCCTTTATTGTCAATATGGCATGATGTAAATTGCAAAATAAATATGTAGATGCTCTTAATGATTATTTCAATCTACATATATACATAGATATTAAGTGATTTGATAATCAGCAGCAATTGTTGTTACACATGGTCTTATGAAAAAATTAAATTATCGTCAAAAACTTCTTCGAAAACCTTTCAAGCGAGAAAAAAAATTCACTTAGAAATCCCTTTTTGGAATAATTTAATTTAATTCGAAATTCAATATATAAAAGGTAAGAAAGCATACAAGGCGAATCCGTACAGGTGAAATTATCAGCCCGGCTGAAGGTACTGTCAAACTTTGTTTATGTTTTGTGATTATAAGCAAATAAACTAATAAATTAAGAAGAAAATTTTTCTTCAATTTTATTTTAAAAGATTTTAATTTTTAAACAAAATTATTGTATTTGTAGTGCAATATACAATTTATTTTTTAAATATGTTAACTTTAATTGTTTTCGAATATATTAATTTTCCTGCTGTTATAGTCGCCATCAAAAAAATTGTGCGGGTATATTTACTTTGTCATTCCGTATGTGACACATCGAAATATCCATTTTAGACCCCATAAAGTATATATATTCTGAATTGGGGTTTGATTTTATGATGATCTAGCTATGTCCGTCCATCTGTTGAAAACACGATAGAGGTCGGATCGAAAAAGCTAGAGGGCTCAAATTCTGCCAGAATATATCTTATACACAAGGCTTGTTTGGTATTGAAAATGGGCTAAATCGAAATATTAGAAAGAGAGTTATAGCTCGTAATGCAAGAGTAGGTCGTAAAAACCGTGTCCTTCCAACATCGAATAAAATGGAATTGTGTCCAAACCAGAGTACGAAAACAAACAAAAGGAAACGTTTCCAATAGTTTTGTTTCGATCATTTTAGAGATGGAAAACAAAACGAAACAAAACCCAGGATAACGGTACATGCATTTTGTTTTGTATTGTTTTGTACTATGAGTGCAAACAAAACCAGAATCGAAAAGTACTCAACTTCAATATATAACATGCAAAACAATACAGTACAATACTTTCTGCAAACGTTTCAAAACGTTTGCTGATTGATTTGCTCTTTACATGAAAAAATCAACATGTTTATTGCTGCTTGTTGTTGGGAATTTTTTAACATTTTACCTACCTACATTAATTTTATGATCCTAATAACGATATGAAGTCACTGACTATAGTTTGCGAATTGGTAATGGTGCATTGTTATTATGATTGTTATAATCTTTTTGTTCTGCAAACGTTTGCAAACGTTTCATTCTTGTTTCGTACTCAAACGAAACAAACCGTCAAAGCAATGCCTAAGTACAAAACCCGAATTGTTTTGTTTATGCTCTTTTGCATTGAAAAGTTTGTGGTTTTGTTTTGCTCGCAAACAAAACGATTCATGAAAATTGAAAAGTTTCTGACTTAGATGATTTGTACTGTGTTTCGTTTCGTTTGTTTTTGTTCACTGGTCCAAACGCATTAACGTAGAGGCACAAAACTTCAAAAATATATTTCCCGACTAAAAAAAATATTTTGCACTGCAAATTGCTTAAGTCTATGCATTAGGAAAGCAGTTATAGATCAAAATGTACGAAAATTTATATCGCACAGTATATTTTACGGTATATTTAAATTTTAAAACCTAATAAAACGGACAAAATTATATGTACGATTCTGAAATTCTGCAAACATTGCTTTCTGGTTAGAGGCTTTTCTCTAACGGAAAATAAATGTGACTCGCCCATATTCCAAGGCGAATTCAAACAGGTGATCTCTTCGCTTCAACAACACTAAACTACATGTTCATTTTTGTGAATTTGAACCTAATTGTCAAAAATTTGTTTTTTTAACATGTTTTTAAAGCAAATTATGCAAGTGATACTAAAATTAAAAAATTTCAATGTTTTTTTTTAATTTTTTATATATTTATATATTTTTCTAACCATTAAGTGCACGAGATAAAGTTCTACTACCCTTAAAATATTTTTTCTACACATCCCGCAGGAAGGCATTTTTTCGCGAAAACTTTTACAATTCGTTAGACTTTTAACTAAAACACAAATTTTTTATTTTTTTTTTAATTTTTAAACAATTAACACAAAAGTACATACATATATTTATTTTGAATTCAATCTGATTTTATCCATAGAAATGAAATTTTTTCACTTTTTAAACATTTATTATAATTTTCCGGCAAACGAATGTAAACAAACATAAAAGCACAAATTTTGACATTTTGTTCTTAAACTTCGTTCACAGCTGATAAACAGCTGAGCTAAAGAGTGTGACCTGATATGAATTCGACTTGATACAACACTTTACTTCAACAACATTTTTAAAATGAAGTTTCACTTTCGAACAAGATATTTATATGAAAGTGGTGTATTTTGTTGAAATGTTCATTTATAATACGAGTGTATACAGAGATTTCAAGAGAGGAAGAAAGTGTAAATGTAGGGTTAAAAAAACATATGAAATGAAATTGAATTAAATTGAATGACAACAAGCATACAAAACTGTAAAGACATATAAAAATAGTAACAATAGTACAATACATCTGGCGTTGTGAATTGAATTAATATTTATTAATTACCAACTAATTCCCGGTGTGCTTCGCCACCCCAAATTTTAGTATTTAATTCATATGGCAGGTGCCACGCCCACTATTGTTAATGCACCCATTTTTTCCATAAATGTTTATTTGAATATCAAAGTTGCTTTTGCAAAATTTTAGTACTCTAATCGATATCGTTTTCCAGTTATACGAATTTTAGTATTTAATTCATATGGCAGGTGCCACGCCCACTATTGTTAATGCACCCATTTTTTCCATAAATGTTTATTTGAATATCAAAGTTGCTTTTGCAAAATTTTAGTACTCTAATCGATATCGTTTTCCAGATATACGAATTTTAGTATTTAATTCATATGGTAGGTGCCACGCCCACTATTGATAATGCACCCGTTTATTGCCTAAATGTTTATTTGGGTGTCAAAGTTGCTCTTGCAAAAGTTTACTACTCTAATCGATATCGTTTTTCAAATATACGAATTTTAGTATTTAATTCATGTGGCCACGCCTACTATTGCAAGTACGCCCATTTTTTACCCAAATGTTCATGTGGATGTCAAATTTTACCGTACTTAATTTGAAGACTCTAGCTGCATTAACTTTCGTGATATATAATATTTAATACTTATTATTTAATAGGGCGTGGCACCCCGCCCACTTACAATTTCAAACCAAAGTATAGCCTATAGTTCCTTCCAGACATACAGGAAGATTCTGTGAAAATTTCAAGGAAATCGGTCCAGCCGTTTAACCGTCTATAAAGCACAAACAAACATATAAGCATACACACATTGATTTTTATATATTAATTATAATTCGTCCTGTCAATATTGTTTGTTTTTTTTATTCTTTTCTTGTTAAATTAAAAATTTGTTTCCATAACGCCATTGTAATGCAATATTCGCCATAAGTCGAATTATTTTTTCTGGATAATAGTGATTCCAATTATAGAAGTTTCATTGCATATAGAACATAAAAAATGAATAAATTCTCCACATAAAAGTAATTGAGACTTACGTTTGTCCCATTTACGTTGGGTTTAAAATTTAAAAATTTTGTCAAATTTTCTCAATAGCTAAAAAAATTAGCATCCTCCTTTTTGCAGAAGTTGCTGGCTTCCGTTATCGGTTTTTTTTAAATACTTTGTTTTACAATTTAGCAAACATTTGTTAAACATGTTAAAATTCCGGAAAATTAAAGGAAATTAGAAATACATACGCTTTTTATGTACATAAATATGTATATGTATGTATGTAAGTATGTATTTCCCTAAAACCAAATGTTTAAAACACGTTTCGTTCATTCAATATTCATGAATAGCATGAACATCGTTATATTTACAAAAAAAGTTTGTATGTATGTATGTATGCATGTGTATATACTTGAAATAAAATATAATATACAAAAATAAAACGAAAAACAAAACAGTACGTAATTGAATGTATCTATAAATCAATATATTTATTGTATTTGTTTTTCCTTTTTTCACGTTTGGTTAAATCGTATGTGAAAGCGAAGTGTATTATTTTAAGGAACCAGATTACCTTTTGGAAATGTAAGATGTACACATTTATTATTCACATACATTTGTTTCAAATTTATGTACTTTTTATTTTATTTATTTTTTGTTTGTTTTGTTGTTTTTTTTTCTCTTGTTATTTTTTTGGGAGGAGAAACAATTCGTAAAGAGTAAATTTTATTATTGGCTTTTTCTTTCAAATGGTTTGTCGAAAATAAAAACCAAAAAAAAAAAAACAACAATGATGAAAAAATATATGTATGGCAGTTATTCTTAACTGCTTGGCAAAAACCTGTATTAAATTATGTAATTTTAAATTGAATTTACTTTCAGTTTCACAGCTACGCACACAGCAAATTGTTTTGATTATAAAAACTAAATTTGCAATAAATTATATCGTAAGAAATTTCTTCTATAAGGATAGAAATTCAATATGCATTAAGTATTTACAATAGGTGTGAAGGATTTAAATTAATATTGAATTAAATAAGATTATTGTAAATTTGAGTTTTTTTGGTTGTTGGGTTTAAGCTGGTCTATATGCATTTCACTGGTGCTTATGCCAGATCATCAGATTACTGTAAATTAAATTAAAGTTTAGGTACAAGAAGCAATTTT
Source organism: Phyto melanocephala (assembly GCA_941918925.1). NCBI lineage: Eukaryota > Metazoa > Arthropoda > Insecta > Diptera > Rhinophoridae > Phyto > Phyto melanocephala. The sequence continues at coordinate 120,602,024 of OW799234.1, read as the reverse complement.
ATGATTTTTATTTAATATAATTCCTTAAAAAATAAAATTAATTTTTCTTACTAAGAGTTCTGTACCAACTATGACTAGTTGTGATGCATCTTAATTACATTTCAATTACATGCATTTGTATATTTAAATATGTATGTACATATGTATGTGTAACATCACAGATGTTGAATTTTCTTAACATTAAATTCAATTTTCATTTTTGCTCCTCTTTATATTATTTTTACCAAAGTAATGGAACTGTGATATTATTATAAAAAAATATATATTTTTCAAAATAAGTCAGCCTATAACTTTGCCGATTAGTGACCAATTTGTGAAATATTTCCAGAGACACACCACATCTATAAATAGTCACAAACGTGTCTAAGATTATCCTAGGAGTGAAAAAAAATTTATTGTGGTTAAAATAAGGACAAAAACAGAGGCTTCTGTCGTGTTAATTTGCTCATACATCGAAAAGTTTTAAGGGCGATTATGCTAAAATTCAATACTAATCTGGTCCCAATTATTCTTACTATTTTGATACCACAACAAGGCTTGGCTTGACAATGTCGAGGGCTTCAAAAAATTGATTTCAACATCCAGTGTTCAATGAACACCCCTTTTCATAAACTGTAGCAAGTTTTTAAATAAGTCCGGAATTTGGTCTTACCATTCTAAGAAGAAGTATAGAATTGATCTTGATCTTTTGATTGATAATATATGATTTTTTTTCAAGCTTGAGATCACTTTTTTCTTTTTTTATAAAAAATTAATTATAATTATTAATTAATTATAAAAAAACAAATACACAATTTTTACAAAAAATGGAAAAGGGAAATAATGTTTGAATGTGTTATTGCACCATAAACTAACTGCCCTTTTTATTCAATTTTATCAATTTAATTAAAAAGTTCCCCTTCTCGCTTCATATCAATATCCTATTCCAACTAAACGATAAAAACAGACACGAATACCCCATACAAACACATACTTATACATACACATTTCTTATCTGTAAAAATATATTTATGGTTTTTACTTTGCATCAGTTTATCTAACATCTAAACGTAATTAATTTAAATATTTTTGCAATTTAACCCAACACCGTAGTAAATTTATGGCTCTGAGAAAAATTGTCTATAACACAACAGGACCTTAAAGGGCAGAACTAATTGAAATGTAAATTGAAGTAAGAACATTTATATAATGATTGCAAGTTGAAACGAGTGAAAACGATTTAAATAACATAACCTATCTATTAAAGTGAGGTTAAATATGAAATTTATAGTTAGAAGTAACAAAGTGCTAGAAAAGTTTTATGTATTATTTGTTGATTTTTTTTACATTTGTAATAACGTTAAATAATAATTTTTTTTTTCAACAAAATTAATCTCTTTGTTATTACAGACTTTCAGATTTGAAATACAGCTACAATTTGGCATTTTACCAAATATTCTCAACAGGTCTTAAATTCAACTCATTTGGCTGAATGCCAATTATCGAATAATGTGACATTTTATACCGTTAATTAACGACAAAAGAAAATATTACCCCTTTTAGTACTTGCTTCTGTGATCAAATAACAACAACAAATTAATTGCAATTAGTTGAGATAATTTGAAAAAAAAACATCATGGCACTTAATTTCTTGTAACAAAAGTAGAAATCGATGTTTGACAATAAGGTGGAGTAACAGTTTTGAGTGAAACTGAAGACTATTTGGTATTGAAACTTTAATAAAAATGATACTAATAATAATAATAATAATAATAATAATAATAATAATAATAATAGTAATATTGTTATAATAATAAAAATAGAATTTAATCCATAGATAAATCGATGGTCGCATACAGATTCTAACTCAAATAATTGTATCTTTCCAGGAGAGAGTAAAAAAATATAATAGAAACTGTGTTATCATAATGTAACATAGACCCCTTTCAGATTAGGCAAGTCTATTGCGCAAGAGACTTGCGCAAATCTTGTGTTTATGGATAAAAGGGGTAAGGTCGGGTTAAGAGGAAGACAATTGCCCATATTTGAGTACACACTTGCCTGAACTCGGCAAGTGTATTTTTTCATTGTTATTTTTATGTTTGAAGTTGGCTGCAAACAGGTTTTTGATTACCTTTTTTGTATACGAAACTTGGGCAAGTTAATTGCTGTGTCTGAACGTGAAAGCAAGTTCAAAAGAAAATAAAAAAACTAACTTGTGCAAGAGACTTGCCTAATTAGAAAGGGGACTTACCAAGACAATGCATATTTATACAAGAATAATATCATGTTTATTCATCATGTAATTGCAGATGGGAGAGAGAGTTTATTGTTCTTTTTTTTTAAATATTAAGTATGACATTATAAATATATTAGAGAAGAGAGGGAATTGTTTTTTATCTATGGCCTTTGATAAGTTAATAAAATAATAATCAGCTGACGAAACAAGACAACCTAATGAATAAAATGTGCCCTGTACAGGTATATGCAACGGTGAATTGCTTCAACAGAGCAACTTTATTGTAGATATTTACTGCCAAGACTGATTCATATAACAGAGATGGAAAAGTTCTTATGTTCAGTTCATTTTAATACCTTTTGACTCAAAAAAAAGGACGTATATTTCTGAACCCCATGATAAAGAGTATAAAAACTACAAATATAGATTATATATTAAGGTGATTAGAGGACAAGGGGTTCAAGTGACTTATGTTTGATAATGAAAGAAAAGGTTAAAGTTGAATTGTCACTAAAAATGTTACATGCTATCTGAATAAAACTGTTGAATTAAAAGAGATATTGATTAAAATATATCGAACAAAATAAACAAATACCATTTCATATTCTTATACACAAATACCCACAAATTATCTTTGGATTAAGTAAGGTCTCACTTATAATCCTTGTGCTTTAACGTTTTTTATAATTTTTAAATAAATTAACTTATTGCTCAAAAAAAATTTAGCAATCTATCTATCTATCTTCTATATATATAAAAGTGAAACTCTGTGTGTGTGTTAGCTATAGACTCCGAAACTGTAAAACCGATCGGGCTCAAACTTTAGTAAGTTGTTGCATACATGCCAGGGAGTGTTTATGGGTGGAAAAAAGTGGGCGGGCCACTCCCATAAAAAATTAGATATCATTTTAAGCTACTTGCACATGATCGATTTTTGTGAAACTTTGCACACAAATCGTGCTCTCATGACTAAATAATGTCGCGATAAGAAAAGTGGGCGGGGCCACGCCCCTAAAAAAGTTGTAATTTTGAGGTACTTGCACCAGACCTATTTTTCTGAAACTTTGCACACATATCGAGCTGTCATGACTAAATAATTTCGTGATTAGAAAAGTGGGCAGTGCCACGCCCATAAAAAAAGGTATCATTTTGAGGTACTTGCACTTGACCGATTATTCTAAAACTTTTCACACATATTGAGCTGTTATGACTTTACAAAAAAAATTATAATTCTTAGGTTTTTGATATTCAATTAAAATTCAGAATGCATTTCAATTCACCTAATAAGAAAACAAATCATCATAATCAGATTCCATGACATTATCAGGCTCATCGTCATCCCTACCTCTGCTTTCGTTTTTTTACGGAATTGCTTTCATTATATTTGAACCATTCATGGTGAATTGGTGGTATTAAGCAAGGAAGAAGAGGTTCTTGAATTTCTTGAACTTTACCAAGATTTCGAGCTTTCACATTTACTTTGGTAAAGTTTTCTTGCTCATTCATAAGATCATCATTGTATAAGAGGTTTTAAGTGTCATCCTTGTAAAAGCGTAACCATATTAAATGGGCTCTAGAGTGATAAAGTCTTGATTTTGCTTTGATGTTACAGTAAATGTTTTTTCTTGAGCTTGATGTTACAGTAAATCGTTTACAAGCATTGCCAATTCTTCAGGTACATAAATTTGCAAAATTTAGGTCACTCTCTATGAGTAATTGCGTTGACAACAAGGGCCAAATTTAATCGCTAGATTTTAGCTTAGAACTTCTATGAGTTTCACCCACATATTCCATGTGAAAAAGAAATTTTAATTGTTTTTTAAGCCCAAGGGGTTAAAGTGCTCATATACCCCTAGTGCTTCACACAAAATAGTTATTTTAATAACAAGTCTTAGAATTGGTCGCCATATCCCGCTACCGAATGAGAATGTCATACTTACCTGCTTTGTGTTTTAAACTTCTTCGAAAAATATATGTACAATTATAAAAATTTGTTATGCCAATTAAAAATCTCATTTCCCATCTCTGCACAATATCATTAAAATCAAGACGACTACAGCAGATTTTTAAATTATGCTTCCTGGTCAGCTGTTGCGACTAGATTACCTTATGAATATGCCTTGGAGGCAGATTGTCAACATTTTATAAAATCGCACCTTAATTTTATTAATTTTTGCAGGGATGGGAAGTTACATTTTTCTTTTTGGTATTAAAAAGTTTATATGTATTAAATTTTTAAAGCAAATGTAATACATTTACTTATATTTGTGGTTTTTATATCCTTTATCATAGATTTCAGAAATGCTTGTCCTTTTATTAATCATGTATCCCCACAAAAAAAAGTGAGAGTAATTGGGTGAGTTCATTGTATGACGTGCCGTGCGACACATGACAGCCAACGCCTTGGTTAAACACCAAATAAACAAATTCTTCCAAATCCAATTCTTCAATTTTAAGGCATAAAATTTGGTAGTCATTCCTCGGTACCTCACTTCATCGACAAGATACAACAGCGATACGCACTCTTTGAATTCGAGTTAGTGAATCACTATCCAATAAACTGGATATTCATTTTGTGCTGTATTACTCATACAGTGCTGTTCATTTGTTAGTCTATTTATGATGAAATTATGGAGCGCACAACATGCCAACTGGGCATAAGTGTATACCTGTCATGGGTTTGGGCTTTAAGTGCCCCTCCTTTTCAACCTAACATAACCTAACCTATGATGAAATTACAAAATTATAATGTATTTGCTTGTAGATGATGATTAATTTTAAGCTGTTGTGTTAGTCTAATTATGTATGGACATTAGCTTAAGTAACAATACAAAATTGGACGTGTTGAAGTCTGAGAAAGTTTTAATACCAAATCAAGAAATTGATTGCCACAGATGCTCTTCTATACTTTTATGTAGATGCTTCGATGTTTTTTTTTTCCAAACTAAAGATATCAAATTCTTACATTTAAACGTTAGAGTTTTTTATGCGATTTATATATGGATTCCAATAAGAAAATATCTCATTTTCGTTACGATCAAAATCAATAATTTTTTTTTCTGGTATAAGATGATCGTCTTCAGTTTGACAGTCTCGAGAAACCACTTTAAGTTTGCATTAATCAATTAAATGCAGCTTAATCGTCTTAAAATATCACCGAGTTTTAGCGAATAAATAATAAACAACTGCTTTTACATACTTTACCAAAATTACATCCTGCCACAGACTGTCAACATCGGAAACTGTTCTAATTGACAAACCCTTTATTATTTATTTTATGTCACTTATTTGGCTTTTTGCACAGCAACACGAAACACGACTACTTAACAAAGTGCAGTAATAAAAACCCACACTTGCGATTATGGGACTGAACAATGAAAACATCATTTTAATATGAATCTTTTTTAAGATGTTTTATTATTGGTGGCCAATTGGCAATGGACCAGAGACTTAAACGCCAACTTGTTGAGCTGGATATTGGCCACACGCCATATCCTTACATTACTGCTAGCCAAAAACATACATACAATAAATGTGATAATGCTGGTCATTATGGGAGATATTAAAAATAAATTATGGCAAATTTAACAGATAAGCTATTTTGGCGTCTAAGAAAAATGCCAACATATGCATGTGTATATTCTTTATTATATTTATTTACTAAGACGCTGTAATAAACTACATGGTTTCTATTGTCATCTTCAAGGATGTGAGTAGTGAGAGGGTGTAAATGCAATCGTCGAACAAATGTTTGATATTTAAATTTTGAAAAAGATTTTATACAGAGTTGGCCAAAAGTCAACAAAAAACAAAAAATAATAAACCACATGATGACTTTTGGTCCACCCTGTATATTAAAAAATCACATATCACATACATATTCTTATTTTTTGAATAATTATTCGGGAATGTGGAACATTGAATTTGGAAATTACTTATAATTGTAATGGAAAGTCTGAACAATTTAATTACACTCGGAATATAAAACAGACAAGATTACCTATATATTAGTAGGAGATTATTCTGTATTTACTAATTATGTATATATAGGGTGTTGTTTTCAGACGTATAGCTCAAAATAATGAAGTATATGAAACTCTTTCAGTATACTTTGGCAAATCACCATGCAAAGACTTACTGCCCGTATTCATAAAAAAAATTTTAGGTTTATACAAATTTCTCTACAACATCTGTTAAATAAGCCTGCAATGAAGGTCAAAACAACGTCTACAAATTGTGGATACTTATTTTTAAAATTCACGATCTAATCGCTAAACTTATATTTGTCAAGTTTATGATGCGCATAATCGTCCAACTGAACAAGTAAAACACAATACTATGGATCGATGCACACCGTGGGCATAGAAGAAGCCATCACCGCTGCAGATGCGAGTGTAACAGATGACGAGAATTTATTGATCCAACGCCTATCTTTGCAACTCGCTCACGTGATTTGTGATTTTATATCCCTCATGTCATTGCAACGAGAAGAAATGAACCCAACAAAACTACACAACAAGTCCTACAGCGTGTGAAACCATCCCTTTGTTAAGCCAAACGTTTGATAACCGAAGTAAAGTAAAGAAATGGATCTGTAAATTGGCCACCTCGTTCGTGTGATATGACCACTTTGCACTACTTTTTGTAGAGGTACATAAAATCTCTGGTCTATGCTGATAAACTAGCAACGATTGATCATTTATAAGTCATATATAAGTCACGCTCTATTGACGAAACAAGACCAATTACACGCAACGAAAAAATGGTACAATATACGACCGCCAGGGTGACGCCAGGTTCTTAAGGTGCAGTCGCGGACGAGATATTCCAGAAATTATTTTTAACATTAAATGCAACATTAAATAAACCAAAAATTTAGTGATTAAATTGATTTTCTTGTCTTTTATGTGTTAAAAAAGTTGCAAACCTCTTAGAACACTTATACTTTCGTTATTAGTGCAAATTAATAGGTTATTGTTGTTAGTGTTATATCTTTTATAGTTCATCCTCTGCAGCGTCCGTACATGAATTTGTTTCTCACCAACCCTCTAGAACCATGTTAAAAACCATTTGTTCTGCTATTTTAAGTTAAAAATTAGATATTATCTCATGATAAATTGTACTCCATATGTTAACCTGGTTATTTAGGTTCCTACTTTTGTTTTATTGAAATCCATTCAGGCACAGAAAAAATTATAGTTTAAGGGCCGTATTCATAAAAAATATTTTAGATTTATTAAAGGCTTATTTGACAAATTTCTCTACAACATCTGTCAAATAAGCCTTAAATAAACCTAAAATATTTTTTATGAATACGGCCCTAAATATTTTCAAACAAACGTTTGGCTCAATTTAATTTCCATTTCTATTAATATTTTAATTGTTTCAAATAATTTTTTGTTTGATTATTTCCCTAGATTAACACATGAGCTAAAACAACAAATAATTTTTTTTTATTTGCAGTTAGTGTGCGTTTTCATACTCTGTTATTTTTATTATTAATTTTATAATTTCTATTTAGTTAAAGAAACTGTTTAATACAAGACTTTGAAGAAGCTTTCTTCTTGTCTTGCGAGTCGTACGTCAATTTTCATTAATTAAATAATTTTATTTGATTAAATATTTTTTTGAGATTTTAACTGATTTTTAAATAGCTTCTCATTGATTCATTCTCTGAAATTTTTGTCCGAATTAAACAAATATTTATTTTTTAAATATTCTTGAACTAATATCTAGAAAGTGTTTGTGAATTTTTTCAATAAACTTTTGATTTTTTTCTGTTAATAATTTGTAATAATTATTTAGATTTTTGACCGTTTTTATTTTAAATATTAACTAAAATTATTCAAGCTCAAGGTCTTTTTATAATTCAAATAATATCTTTAATATTTATTATTATTAATTCTTCCAATATTTCGCTACTCCATTGTGTAGCATCTTCAGGAAAAAATTTTTTACAAAAATCAAAACAAATATTTCCTGAAGATGCTACACAATGGAGTAGCGAAATATTGGAAGAATTAATTATAATAAATATTAAAGATATTATTTGAATTATAAAAAGACCTTGAGCTTGAATAATTTTAGTTAATAGTGTTTAAAAGTCGGAAATATTTTAATAAACAAATTTACAGATTCAAAATTTTATTGAAAAAATTTTAATTTTTTTCTTTGCTTGAATTTACAAATTAAGTGATAGGTCCTCATTCAAACAGATATTATATTTGGTTTTCCTAACTATTGATTCAGAAATTTAATTTTTTCTGTGGGAGTTTTGAAAAATAGAAGGAAGGACAGCCTGACAAACATAAAATCTAAAAAGTGATGTCTTGTATTTTATAAAAAATTAATTGTTCAGGCGAATGGAGGATTATAAGATTTGGCATAGGTTAGGTTAGGTTGAAAAGAGGGTTATTAAAAGCTCAAACCTATGATATGTCTAAATTGACATGCTGTGTGCTTAAATTGAATGAAAATTTCCCTACTGGAATGATAGGAGATTAATAATGAAGCTCTCCGTGCGTAGCCTTACGAAAAGCCAATTAGTTATCAAGACCCTTATAAACGTAAAAGTTGTATCTCGAAATGTCCTGCAATACACGAGCTAGAAAAACTCGCATTCAAATACTACAAGTCTGGAGATAATATCGGATACAGAGAAGCTGGAAAATTGTCCAAATTTTGAATAACATCATCTTGCAAAATGTCAAACCCTTTCCGAGATTTAAAAAGAACTTAAATAGAAAAATACGCCAGGAAGTGGCTAAATACTATCGTCGGTAATGTGACAAATATACTATGGGATGACACAAATGCTGAGAAATCAAAAAGAGACTCCAAAACTGATAAACAAGTGTAGTAACAGATTACATGCTAAGAACTCATCTAGCTCGCATGGGACTGTCAGATGAAATCACATATAGAGTCGTGTGAAGAAGATTATGAGCCTTTAAAACACTACCTTTTTCAATGTCCTGCCTCTGGGGGTATTAGACACAAAAAAATTAAAGTCAGAACTAACAATAAATGCTTTTTTCTACCATCGTACAATCTAATTTGAGTGTTTTTAATATATTTATGTATTCTTATATGTTTACGTTGTAACAAAATTATTTAATTGCAGTGCAATTATGAATAGAGCTTTTAACGTAATTGCATGCTATAAAGTATAAAGAGACAATTTTACTTCCATTACTTGTACTTAATAAATTGTAGCGTTTCAACTAAATTAAAAAACAAAACAAAAATACAAGAATAGTATAACAATAATACGATTGAAAATGATAATACTTATTTCATGTCATTTGTAGAAATATTTTTCAAAATGACGCTAATAATGTATATGCAACTGTGATGTGTGACAAACAATTGAGGGAACTCATTAAAACAGATACATATGTATGTATGTGTGTATGTAAGTTTGTGTGAGTACTAATTTGTGCAAATGAGTATAATTTGCAAGACATGTTTCGTGGAGCTGCTTTTAAAATTGTATGCAATTTTAATTAATTTATTCTAATATAAAATGTTTAAATATTAATGGGTTAAAGAAACAACAACAAACTAATGTATATTTCAAAAGTTATGTGAACCATAAACAGTTTAACCTTTTTTCGAGTCTTACCTAAATGCTGTTTTTAGAATGCGAACGATTACTTTGAGTGTACGTTTCGCGTGTAATTTATTTTTGTTAAAATAACACTTCACTCCAAGTAATCGTTCGCATTCTAAAAACAGCACATAAATTTTCTTGAAAAGTTAACAAACGTATACTAAAAACTTTTGTTCTACACTATGACCCCTATTTGTGTCGCTTTGTTTTATTTGTGGTTTTCGATTTGAGTCACTAAAAATTCAATTTCGGTTTTGCGTCTTTACACACAAGGTTTTTTTTATACCCTTCACCTGTCACGACCACCTAATTTTTTTACACAATTACAACAACAACATACATACAAACGTGTATACTGGTTAGAGTAAACGTGGCATTGAATCCCAGCTGAGCCATAAAATTTTTTTTTTTTTTTTTTAATTTTTTTCTATTTTTTTTTTTTATTTTTTATTTAATATATTATTTATATTATTATTATTATTTTTTTTTTTTATTTAATATATTATTTATATTTTATTTTTTATTTATTTTTTATTATTTTATTTTAAATTTTTTTTTTTATATTTATTATTTATTTTTTAATTTTTTTTTAACATACAGACGTAAATTTTTAATTTTACAATGGGATGTTTTTATATATGTATGTTTTTTATATATGTATGTACGTATTTCATATGAGATGAATGGTGATACAAACTACTGTTATTGCATGACTACACGTTGTGATGGGTATATAAGATTCGCCACGGCCAAATATAGCACTCTTACTTGTTTTTTTTTTTTTTTTTGATAAATATAAGAGTTAATATTACGTTTTTAAAGATTTGTTGGGCAATTTTTTTAAATAATTTATATATCATTCTTCATTTAAGATTTTTTCTTCCTTGAGTTCTTGCATGTATTAACTTGTTATTACAACGTTTGTTAGTAATACTTAGAAGAAAAGCTTTAGATAGAATACTATTAATTTTAATAAAAGCATTTCTCCTTTATTCGACAAGTGACTAAATGATCGAAAACTTTCTAGTCGTACATTTGATTTCATTTGTATGCGTATAAATATATGTGATGGTATTGTATGTGTGTTAGTTCATAATGAAATGAACAGTTAGTGCTGTATGTAACTGTTTATGTAAATTTTTCAAATTCGTTTTTATTCATTCACTTATTCCTTCAATCCGTGCTTGTGCTTTTATGACCTTCAAGGCCACAAAAAGAAATTCATTCAATGTAAATGTGTGTATGTGCACATACACACATATTTTGCGTTATATTGTACTCAGGCTGGCTGCAACACATAAAAGTCCACCCATCCAACAACTTTAGTAATTCTTTTTCCAATGTTTATGCATGTACAAATGTATGTGCTTGTAACACTTTTCCGGTTCTAGAGGTTGTTGCTGACGCTGATGATGTTGGTGCTTTTGATGCTGCTGATGGTGCTTGATTTTTTAAATGGAATACCATTGTTGTGTGTTGTAGATGATTTCGTTTTTTTTTTTTCATCTTTATTGTTAAAAAAAACACTTAATTCATTCCTATATTAATTTTTTGATGTGTTCAAGCTTTCCGATGTCATTTTCAAAACGTGAAAATGATTTTCTTATTTTCTTTTTTTGTTCTTATTGTACATAGTTGTATGTACTTAACGTTGTCAAGTACTTTCTTTCATTTTACAACCGCTATTTTTTTAATTCTCAGAAAAAGTGCCACAAATGTTTAACTATTGTTCGACATGACACTTTTTTATGGCCGATGATGTTGATTCTACCACTGGTGATATTATTGTATTTAAACAAACTCTGTGGTTAAGAGTCAAATGTGTATGTGTTTTTTATAATTTATTTTTTATTTTCTTTTTTTTTTGGAATTTTTCCAATTTTATAGTCCACGTATGTACATACATAAGTATGCATGCAAATGTTATATGTATTTTTGTAGACATCATTGCTTGAAAGACTCTGGTAATTAAGAAGAAATTAAATATGTGAGTTACTTAGTATCGAACTCATGATTAGTGACGGAATACAAAAAAGTAAAGATTAGGTTTCTTTTCTAGTATAAAACAAGTCAGATCGCTATGTTCAGCTGTGCCGAATCTTATATAACCTTCACAAAAGTGTAGATATGCAAGTATTATCATATGGAAGTTGTTTGTGAAAGAAATTTTCTTAAATCAGTCCCTTATTAATATTTGCTAAATCGTCGCTTCTTTTTGTTGATTCATGACATGTCATCATGTATGTATTTATATGCATACTAGTTGAGTGTGATCATGTTCGTGGAACGTTCAGTAAATAAGCAAGAAAATTCGTAATTTCAACAATACGGTTGAGGAAGTCTGCATTACATATGGGCATCTTCATGTCATCGTACGTGACATTTGTACTCCTATAAAGTGGAGTAATTTTTGCAAAAGTAAGAGTAACTCAAACAAAATTAGATCTTTATGTTCCATTCAAAGGGTAAATAAAAATTAAAAATAAAAATTAATTTTATTCGAATAATTGTTGTCTAGAAAAATAAAAATATATCGTACGTGACATAAAACAGCAGTGATTTTGAGGTATATATGGAAATATGAAAAAATCTGCGAATCTTGGGAGGTATTTTTTCTTTTTTTGATTTCATACACTAAACCAAATATTTTTCTTTTAGAATACATCACACTTAATTGAAAACAATCTCTAAATGATTTTATAATCAATTCCATTTAATATCGTTCGTGACATATTGTACGTGACAGATTTTTCTCTAATAGTATTCTTAGGCAATAAAATATATATTATGTTAAGAAAACAAGTTAAATTCTAAATAAGGTGCTCTTGCGACTATTCAAATACGAATGATGGGGACAAATAATGTTTTTTCACTACGTACGTGACATTAAATGAACATCCAAGGGAAATTGGACTTATATTTTTTATTTTTTCTTATGGATCTTGTTAATTGTTGTTGTTACCTTAATTTTAAAGCATATTTACAATAACAATTTATTTTTACAATTTAGTCGCTAAAAACATAATTGATTGCAATTACATATTTAAAATAAAATAAGTCAAAGAGATAATCAGATTAAACTCTTGTTATTGCTCTTAAAATAATTTAATAAGCTCATAATACCTGCGCATAGTAAAGTTTGAGTGTTTTATCAACAAACTTATATTGAAAAACTTTCAATAGTTGTTATTTTTACAGTCGTGGTTGATATATTCATGGAAATGTCCATATGTATTTATATCCTTACACATGTATAAGCAATATATCAACTACAATAAGAACCCTGTTTGTACCATCAATCGTATATGTATATGTATGTATGTATATTACATACATACAAAAGTATAAGCGACTGCTTGATTTTGTTGTTGTTGTCTTAATAAAAAGTTAAACCAATATTTTCCATTAATGTCTTTATATATATGTATATCTATCTTCTGGTAACACTTAACAAACAGGTCAAAAAGTTATTTGGAAACTAAAAAAATTGGCTTTGTTTTTTAAACAGAGATACGTGATTTTTTGCTCCTATTCTCAGCCGTTAATGGGATAAATTTGCTTTCTGACAAATTGATAACACATACGAGTCCACGAGATGTGTGGGACGGACAGATGGACATAATTAAACCAACTTCTCCAACTACACCAATAAGGATTCAGAATACTTTGTGGGGTCGTAAATGATTACTGTAAAATTACAAAGGGAATGACAAACTTATAAATACACTCCCGTGTGAAGGGTATAGAAACATGTGATAAACAAAATTTATTTTTCTTTCAAAATTTTTAAAATATGACGATAAAAGTTTTCAAATAAAAAAAAATTATTTTTGATAAATATAGGAGTCACCTTTTACATTTTTAATGAAATCTTTGGCATTTACAATTTACTTTAAGTTTACTATAACGATAACTTTTTCTCTATGACACCAATGATTTGATCTAAAATGTATTCACCTCAAATACCACGTTCTAGTATTTACCCACTCTATCTCAGTTCCAACTCCCATTATATTAAAGAAATAAAATTTTTAAACTTTTGGTAATAAAGTATTATTATAGTTCTGTGGCCAAAAATAGGGATCCGAAATGCTGCTTAAACGTTACAAAATAAAATTATTTTGAAGCGAATCACTACTTTTGATAAATAGTTGAGCCATAAATGGTTTCGTAAGAGATAGTATGTGAAGTCCGACCAACCAGCTAAATCAAAACCAAAGTCGAATAGTTTCTCAGAACGCTAAGACAGTGCTCTGTGTGTTTGGTGGGATCAAAAAGGTCCTATCTTTTTTGAGCTACTAAGATATGGCCAGACAATCGCAGGAAAGTTACTAAATGCAACTGATTCGTTTAAAGCAAACATTGGCCGAAAAACTCCCTAAATATGCGCCAGACATGCCAACGCTACTATTTAGAAAAAATGTTTAAAAAGTTTTGCCTTTCCCAGCTTATAGTCTAGACCTTAGCTCGTCCGACTACTATATTAACATTTTCTGCAGCCAAATATCAGTATTACACCCCTCGACCCAGACAAGAACCATACGTATGATTAACTGTTTTAATTTTGTTATTATATATAGCGTTGCCCTTTTTTAATTTTATTGTTAATTATAACCATTTTTATATACCTAGTTACCGGCTTACAGTTATTTTTAGTTTATACTAGTATTATCGTTATTACCATTGAGTTTATAGAACAGGATAAAACGCAAACGTTAAGGCAGTATCAACACAATTAGTTATACAAGCGCAGCTGGTTAAAGGTAGTACAACAGAGTGTGTTGTGTATATCAAATATTGTATAATAACACAGTGCACATCAAAAAGTAGACGATGATTTAAAATCGTGGATTTTTGTTAATTCTCTATTAAAAAGCTACCACTAACTCTTTTTAAATAAATAAATAAATACTCTTTTTTACTTGCTCGCTCGTATTTAGGAAAATATAAAAATTTTAAAATCAAATTTGAATATTTTTAATGCAAAATATTTTTCCTCTTTTTATTTTATTTTTATAAAAATTTGACTTTTTTTAATTTTTATTTTAAGTATTCCTCATTTTATTTCTTTTAAAAAATACTTGTCACTTTGAAAAAGAAAAAAGGATACAGCATAATAAGAAAAAGCAAATAAGTGTAAAGAGAAATGCAAAAAAACTATCTTCAAAAATAGAAAACGAGATGCTTTTTTGCTACTCTTTCTACTCTAAAGTACTCTAAACTTTAGTATCCTTAATTTGAAGTGTTATTTTTTGCAATAAAATTATATAAATGTATTTATGTTTCGATTGCTCTCTCTGGCATATGCTTCAGCTTAGAACATTGCAGCCGAAATTGATTTGATTACTTGTTGACCTCAAAATATGACCAATTCTTCTTGCCCGGTATTTATAAGTCGCAAGAAAGATGGAAAAATTTCACAGCTAATAATGTCCAATACTTTGAATTAATTTATATTGTACTAATGTTTTAAAATAAATATATGATAAAAAATTAAAAAAAAACCCAAATATGTATAAATATAACACAATTTCCTTCAGATAGTGCCTTAAAAATTTAGTAAGATTTTTTCTTTTAAATTTTACAATTAGTGTAGACACTAGGTGTCCTAAGTGTCGTATTGTCAAATGTTATAAATTTAAAAAAAAATTAATTGTTTTAAATTATGAAATTTTGAAACTACGACACTTAAGACTTTTTGTGAATTTTGAAATATTGATCGAAAATTGTTAATGAATTATTCTATATATGTATATACTTATATATATAAATCAAGGCATATTCATAAGATATGTGCATCGCGGCAACAAACACAATTATTAAAAAACACATGAAATTATACATAAAAGCAATCAGCTGATTGGAAACGAGTACGATATTAATCTGCCTTGATATAAATATAATGGAGAGTTTTTTAAATAATGTTATTAATAATTAAAAATATACATACATACATACATACATACCTATGCACATGATTATTTGGCATCTGCAGCAGTATGTTAGCTGTAATAATATATAAAAAACATCACATTAAAAATTAGTAATTTTTTTATTGATTTATTAAAACTTTAAGCATTAAATGTCAGTGGTAAAGATGACCTGAAACGAAACAAAGTTATTTATCACCTGAAAAAAATAATTTAGATTTGGCGTAGATTCTTTACGAGGGTAGACATTTACGTAGTGAGTAGACATTTTTGTTATTTGGGAGAAGACTTTTACATATTTATAAGTATAAATAAAAGAAAATCATAATTAGCAAGATATTTGATAATCTTATCTTACCGAAATAAAAGAACTTACTGAATGCTTTTTAAAATTGGGTTTGTAGAAAATTTCTTTAAATAAAAAATTAAATCCAAAAAAAAAATTTAGTTCTGTAAAATGATCTTCTTCACTTTGTTCTTGTGTGTGGGAAAACACAAATTGTGCTGGTTGGTTGACTTGTAAAAAAATAGACTCAATCCCAGGAGAGTTACAATTTGTCTAAGGCTTGGCTTCAGAAAACGACAACCTAAAAACAAAAACAATAAAATTCAAACAATAACTATAAACGAAATTGTTATAAATCACAAACATTATACTCGCTTTTTAAGAAATCTCCTTAAATCGGTTGGTGGTGTTTGAGAGTGTATTTAATAATCCAACAGTGTTGCTTTATTCCAGCTGCTTCCTCTAAAGGAAATGTTATTGTTAATCCGAATTTTAAGACTCTTTGTTACAAAGACTTGCTTGTTTTATAAAAAAAAGCCTCCAATAGATTTGCATGGACTTACTTTCGTCCTTTATTTCTGAAAATTAAAAAAAAATTTTTGTTTAATTATTTTTTATTGCTTTAATCGTATTAATAACTTTAACTATTTATACTTTCGTAAAACGAATTGAATATTTAAAATTATTGGCAAATAAGAGATTTACTCTTGCACACAGACTGTGTCGATATTATCTGATCCATTATTTACTATGCAGTCACTGAGGACATCTTACCGTGGCAAGTTATAAGATTTTTGATGGAGACATTTTGAACCATCGGTTCGGTAGAGTTTAGCAGACCGAGACTGAAAGTTAATAAACATTAACAATGCCATTTATTGCCTTCAAAATAAATTTTTTAGTGTGCATTTTTGACCGGTGGCATAATTGAAATAACAAAATTGAATGAACTTTAGCGAAAAAGCCTTTATTTTATAGAAGAAAAAAACTGTTTTTTTTTATCTTTATATGAGCCTTCTTATACTGACTTTAATTATAGAATGGGTCAAAAGTGACCATGGGCTTTAAAAATTTAATAACTTTTTGGTTTATATATAATTTTTTCAGCTTATATAAAAACCACCTGGAAAATATGTACCCAATAAATATACAAATTTAATTAGCGATCAATTGTTTTAACGCAAAGATCATATCGACTGAGGACTTCGGCCTTTGAAACAATAATTCGTTGCTTAGTTCATTTGCACCACAAAGTTACACCTAAAGCTAAACATTACAATTGTCAACAGCTGATTTTGCGTTCACACTACAAGCAAAATTAAATTAGGTTTGAATTCACAGCATGTCTAATAAATTTATTGAAAATAAAATTAATTTCTCATAGAAATAAGTGTATTTATTGCAGTACTTTTTAATATTTTTGTCATAATATTTATGTGACGCACTGTATATCAGCTGTTTTTTTTATGAAAAACTAACAGTCGTAATTCAGCTCTGGTCGGATCAAAAGCCAGCGCATCATTGTCATTATCGTTGTCGAATAACGACAATCAGGCCGTCCCTTTTTATCGAAAGTTTTACATCTCACTCACAAGTGGTTAATTGTGTGGTGTCACGTAACTGTGCTTTGGATACAATTTTCAGACTATTCTACAATTAACCGCGTGCATATATTTTAATTGGATTAACTGGATGAGTACCAATTAAACTCAATTAATTGTAACTGGAGGAGTTCCAAAAAACTCATTATAATTATTTGTTCAGATGTCTCCGACTTCCTATACAATCGTATAGGTCGACTTGCGGTTACTGAACCAACGTTCTTCTAACTGGAGGAGAACCATAAAACTCAGCTTTAATTATTGTTCAAGTGTCTCAGACTTCCTATACAAAGGTATAGGTCGATTTATGGAGCCGGAACCAACGTGGGATATCTTAGCTATTTGGTTATGTACCTCTGCCAATCAATCCTAGAATAAAAAAAAATATGTTTTTGTTTATTTTATCTGAAATATTATCAGCTATTTTTAATTTTTTGACTTGGTATCACTGAACCAAGAACACCAAAAACAATTTCAAAAAAACTATTTAAAATCAAATTAAAAAATGATTTAAGATGGATTTAATAAAAATATGTTGGATGGTAAAACCAGGTCTTAATGATTGGTTTAACATGAAAACCAAATTTTGTATTAAAATCTTAAGTGTGAACACACAGTAAGAGACTTTCCTCGAATAGGTAGACTACGCTTATCTCGTACTGCAGCAAATATTTAACGTGTAGAGCAAAATGTTAACGAAACAGCAGAAATATCTACCAGAAGGAGTTCTGTTCAGTTAGGAACATCTCGTACGTCTCTCCGGCTCCGGTTCCCATATAAGGTGCAATTGTCGAAAGAACCAAACCCGCAGATCATAACAATATATAAATATTGCAGCTAAATTTTAACAGTTGGTCAGAAATGAAATCAAATTTATTGAAAATATGATTATGAGTGATGGAGCTCATTTTCATTTGAATGGCCTTGCTAATAAGCAGACTCAAAGTTCTGGGGTTCTGAAAATCCAGTAGCTATTTATCAACGCTATAAGATTTACAGTATGGTGAGAAATTATATCTGTAAATATTATTGGACCATAGTTCTTCGAAAATGAAGAAGGAAGTGCTGAGAATGCTACCAGTTTATGATAGAACATTTTTTACGTCTAACTCTTAAATATCAATAAATTCGTTGCCTACACCATTCGAGACATAATGGAACTTTTCTTAAAAAATAATTGGAGAGCGCTTTATTCAGATTTATTAGCATACAACTATTTTCTCTAGAATTTTTTTAAAAGAGCGAGTACAAATATGTAAACATGCGCGAAACAATTATATAGCTGAAGGTAAACATTGCTGCAAAAATTCAAACTCTACAGTCACAAATTTTGAAAAATATTTTGGAAAATGCTCTTATGTCGAAGGTCACACACGACATTTTTAATTGTCCAACTTTTTCCATATTTTCTTTTGAACTTGCTTTTATGTTCACACACGACAATTTCTTTGGCGATTTTTATGTTTTGTTTAGCTTTTATTTTCTTACAATTTGATTTGATGATTTATTGTGAGTATTGATTTTTAATAGGACTTTTTTCACAGATTGTGCATGACTAATATCAAACTGTTTTGTCATTTTTGTGCAATATCATTTGGCAAGTCATTACGGCAAAACTCATACCACAACAGCATCTCCAAATTGTTCAGTTGTATTGTGAAAAATTGCGTTCTGCGCTTTATCGTGAAATTTGGTTCAGTGATGAAGCATATTTCTGGCAAAATTGCCGAATTGCGGCTGATGAGCAACCCATTTTATGGGCTGGTGAAATCATTAGTCTATATTTCTAAAATAATTAGGCAGCTAAGAATGTTGCCGTCAATGGTAAACGTTATAGCAATATTATAACGGAACATCTGCTTTCTGAAATTTAAGAGCATGATCTTGCTGAGTTCTGCTTTCAACAAGACGGCGCAACAGCCCATACATCGAATCAAGCAATAGACTTGGTGAGAAACCTTTTTGGTGAGATGCAAGTTGCTATGCTCACTATGAGTCACCCTATGAGTGGACCTTTCGAATGGAACAAAACTGTTATTTTTATAGATAATTTTAAATTCACCTTTAAATTTATGTGTT
This sequence comes from Phyto melanocephala, assembly GCA_941918925.1. NCBI lineage: Eukaryota > Metazoa > Arthropoda > Insecta > Diptera > Rhinophoridae > Phyto > Phyto melanocephala. The sequence goes on along the minus strand of OW799234.1, from coordinate 120,582,298 downwards.
TTATTTTACATAATAAATCAAACCTCACAATGAATAACCCGATACTTATGTTTGTATTTTTTTTTTTTTTTAAATTTAAAGTGCAGTAACTTATTATGTTTTAAAACTCAGTACTTTAATAAATTTAATATTTATTTACCTCCTTAGTAGTTAGAGTAATTTAAGACCGTCATCTATAATTTGGAGTACAAGTTTTTAGTTCACAGGAATTTCAACAAGTAGGTGGTACATCAGGTATCAACTTGTACAACAAGCGGTTTAGATTGCAACAATATTTGCAAGTGGAACTGGTAAATTATTTTCTTAATAAAAAGAAAAAAAAAATTAATTAAATCATTAAAATATATATATAACAAGTGCAAGTTTATGGAGACAAAGTAAATTTTTGGTTTATGTAACATAAATCGATATGATATAAATTTTTACAAAATACAATTGAATAACTCCTATTACACAAAAAAGGATCAATTTGATTTTCAGTATAATGTAGATATTTGAAATATTTATTAAACTAAACATATTTTTCGGAAACTGAGGTAAAAATGCGGATACAGGGATATGAGAATCCATTAAGTTTATAAATTTTGTCTACAAAATAAATAAATAAATAAATTGAAACTTCATTTATTGCATACATTCTTGTAACCAAAAGGTATAAATTATGTCTATCGTACTTTTAAAATTTTTCAAAATGTTTAAATGGTTTAAAAATTTTAAAATAAGCAACAATAGTTTTTAACCATTTTTATAATTTCAAACTTATACCCTGTTCAGACAGACATTTTTAATTGTTTCAATTTAGTATTGATTGCGCAATTAAAATAAGTGTTCACATATACTCAATTTATCTTACTCCATTAGCATTTGATAGCTGTAAAAATACGATGTATTTATACCAAATCAAATATAGCCTTCTCTTCAGTTTTTTTCCTGTTCACAAAATATATTTACAATTATATTTATACATATACATATATACTTATATGTATGTATTTGAATTTATTTAAACATTTTATTAAAATTTCCATCAACAATTTCCCATTTTCTTACTTTTTATTTTTTGTATATTTATTTGTATGACATTAGAAATGCCACCTTTAGAATTTTCTTCTCACTGAACATACTTCTCAAGAGTTGTATTTCGAGTTTTAGACAATAAATGAAACAATTAACGGCCATATGTATAAAAACTTATAACAGGCTTATAAGTCGTTTTAAAGCAAAATTCACTATTGTTGCATTCATAAACCATTAATAGACTTATAAACCTTTTATAAACCATTTATAAAATCAAAATTTTATTGTTTGATTTACCCTTCTTTAAACCAAAAATAAGGCGACATTTCATGCATAATTTGCGTTAAAAAAATTTTTTCAAGAAATTTTGTAAAAAAATTTGAGAAAAAGTAATTGAAATATTAAAATTGATTAGATTAACACATTTCAACATATAGATAAGTGCAATTTATACAAAAGAAAATAATAAATTTAACATATTTTAAATTAAATAAAATTGAAAAATTATAAAAGTGATGTAAAAAAAACGTAAACAAACTTTTAACCCAAATACTTTTCTTATTGTTATTAACAAAATAGGTAAATAATTAATATTTGTATTATAATTTTTGCTCAAAATTTTTCATATTTATACCAAAGTTATATACTTTTGATTTTTTCGAAGTTCTTTTTGTGCTTTAATTTTATAAAAAATTTTACCTTTACTTGATACCCGAGTAAATCTTATAGTAGTTATAAGCACCACTAACAATAAAATGACAAATATATATAAAAAGCGTTGCCATACATACTAATAAAATCACTACATTTAATAACTATAAAAGTGTTATTGTACGTTTATAAATACAAATTCTTATTAGTGGTTTATAATACAAAAAGCGTTTAATAACTATTGTACAATATAACCATAAAATAACTACTTTTTATGCATATAGCCGTAAGTATATATTGCTCAATTTAAAAATAATTTTTAGTATGGTAAATTGAGCTCAATAAGGCTTTTAATTGCGATAATATTATAAATTGACAATTAAGGCGCGTGTGTGAACATAGTATTATGGCGATATTTAATTTAAAAAAAATTTAGTCAGTAAATAAACACAATCCAAAAGCAAAACTAAAGTTGTCTATACATATAAAGGTGAAACTCTGTCTGTCTGTGTGTTAGCTATAGACTCCGGAATCGTAAATCCGATCGGACTCAAATTTTGCCAAGTTGTTGTACAAATTCCAGGAAGTGTTTATGCGTGGTAAAAAGTGGGCGGGGCTTCGACCACAAAAAGTAAGTTATAATATTTAGCTACTTGCACTTGACCGATTTTTCTGAAACTTTGCACACATATTGAGTTGTCATGATTATACAGTTTCGTGATTAGAAAATTGGTCAGTGTCACGCCCATAAAAAAAAATTTTAATTTTCAGCTTCTTGCACTTTATATTCAATTAAAATTCAGAATGCATTTTTATTCATTAAGCGGCGTATTAACGCGGGCCGGGCTTGGCTAATTTATTTATAAAAAACAGTTTGCGTCAAAGGACATCGGGTACAAGTAATATTTCTTCTCCTTGTTGTAGTAGAATAGCTTGCACCATATAACAGTTCAGCTAACCCAAGGTCTTTCTTAGAAGGTATTAATCCTGTTAAGGCGATTTTAGAAATAAATATCATAAAATTATTAACGGAAATTCAAAAAATTTATAAATTTGATGGATATATTTTGTCTCTGTTTGAATTAAATGAGCAAAAATTAGTATTTTTCAGGTTCAAGCTTAAAAGCCTTAAAGGCAGCTTCATTTGATTTAGCAAAACTACATACTTAAGGAAAAACTACATACTTTACGTTCGTTTAAAAAATAAACTCGCTTAGAAATAAAGCCGTAGTCATGCCATTAACAACTATATGCTTTATGTCGTAATCGGACTTAATTCATAAAAAACAAAAGGACGATGTGACAAAAAATTAAAATTTTAAAAGTTGAAAATATTTAATTTTAAGAGGTGAATGTATCCGAGACATCAGAAGTCGCATCTAAAATTTTACGTCCAATAAAAAAATTACAAAAACAAAATTGAAGGTGTATCCAAGTCATTAACAATGCCCAAAAATGTTTGCAGCCCTATTAGTCAGAGAATTTTAAAGTACAGTACTTTCAACAAGTAACAGTGCTATATTCGGCCGTGCCGAATCTTATATACCCTTCACAACGTGTAGTCATGCAATAACAATTGTTTGTATCACCATTCATCCCATATAAAATACGTGCATACGTACACGTTAGAATAAATGTGGTATCGAATCCCAGCTGAGCCAAAAAAATTTTATTTTATTTTATTCAATATATTATTTATATTTTATTATTTTTTTTAAATTTTTTTTCAAAATTTTTTAAAATTTTTTTTTTAATTTTTTTTTTGTAGTTTTTTTATTATTTTTTTCTTATTTTTAATATTTTTTTTCTTGTAATTTTTTTTTGTTTGCTATGTTTTTTACATGTATGTATGTATGAATGTTGTTGTTGTAATTGTGAAAAAAAACGAGGTGGTCGTGGTTTTTTGCTCATATCTCAGAAAGTTATGGGGCGATTGTGCTGAATTTCAATAGCGATTCATTCCTGGATATTTCCAAGAGATTGATGCCATATACAGATCTGAGGAACATATAGTTGCTTCTAAAAGTTGATTTCAACCAACACACGGACAGACGGGCAGACGGATAGACGGATAGACGGACAGACGGTCAGGGCTTAATCGACTCCTCTATTCATAAGCTTTCAGAAAATATATACTTTATGGGGTCGGAAATGAAAATTGTAGAAATTACAAACGGAATGACAAAGCTATATATACCCTTGTGCACCACAGGTGAAGGGTATAAAAAGTAAGCTCACAGATTTTTATCAAAATTTAGTTACAAAAAATTGTTTTAGTTTTTAAAAATCTATTATACTGCAGTTCACACTGAATTTGCTATTTTTTTTAGTTAAAAGAAAAAATAAGCGTAAAGATTTCCAGTAAAATTTAAGAAATTGTTTTGGGTGTAAAAAACTAATAAAAATGCAGTAAACACTGAATTGATTATTTTTTTACTTGGTAAAATGGAAAATTATCAATTAAATAGTTATACAGTTTTAAATTTTACTTTATAAAAACAAAATATTTTTCTAAAATCCATCATAATTTGTTTACGCACTGTATTTGAATAAATATCAACACATGGATGACTAAATTAAAGAGCATAAAAATAAAAGAGGTGGGTTTATAAACAATTGTTTGATGAAATGGGCACCTATGGTATAAAATATTTTGCGAAGGGGATAAAAATGGCGGCGCAATATACAAAACACTAAACTAGCTGTATTTTAAGGCGTGGCAGTTTTAGACAGTCGAGAATCCATCTAGGCGTTTTTTGTGGTTAAATTGTTTGTTCCATGGCTTCTAAAACTAATCTTACTAATCAAAAGAAAAAATTTGGTTTAGCCGCAAGCGCAGGGTGTTTTAAATATTTTTTTTCTCTGCCTGAGTTCGCTCTTGTTTGCAGCTATATATAAAAATACCGTCTTTAGCTAAGAAAGAGAATTATATGCAACAAACAAGAGCACTATTTTTGACTATACCGAATGTTTATATTTACATATAACATCCGCACAGTTTATAGCAACATGTACATAAATAAATAGGTACTAGCGACTGATAGCTTTTGTTATTGTTATACCTATGCGATAATATAAACTTTTAATTGACATTTTTTTCTAAGAATTTTTTTTGCCGATATCCTGGTCGGTAATTGACCCACTGAATCAAGATTTTCTATAAATTTTTTCAAAGGTACATATCTCTATGTCTTTATATATAAAAATCTTTATATATATATGTTCGTGATCAATAAACTCATAAACTACTAGACCGATTTTGACCAAATTTTACATGCATTGGCCGTGAGGAGTGTTTCTGTGTGTTTGAAGTTCGTCCGACAGATGGAGCAATATTTAGTTTTTTTGTGTTTTCACCGATAGATATTAGCGCGATAACCACGCGGACCGGGCACAGCTAGTTACATATATTTTTCTATTTTCTATAGGAACTACACTGCTTGTCTTTGTCGCTCATATTTCAGCTCGTTATGTGCCTTATATATTAATTCTTATATATTAATGCCATCCATATAAGATTCTAAAATATACGTGGGAATTTCAAAAAGTCGATTTAATGGACAGACGGACTTAGCTAAATCAATTCCTCTATCTATAAGGATTCAGAAAATATATAATTTTAAGGATCGCAAATGAATATTATCGAAATTACAACCGGAATTTAAATTTTATAAATACCCTTTTTCACTCTCGTGTGAATGACATGTCAAATGTCAAATAACTTGGAAAAAGCTTTAACTTATTTCATGTTTTTTTTAATTTTATTCAATATTTTTCTTCTCCTGTGAAGGGGTAAAATGTCGAAATATGCCTTTCGTATATTAAACAATCGGTGCCCATGATTTGTGGAGAATTCAGAAAGTTAACCAAAAGACAGATGGTTAGGCAGATGAATATATTTAAATTAACTTTGACTTACAGAATCACGAACTTATAGACTACACATGTACCCTTATATTTCATAGTGAAGGTTATGAAAAGAGTACACCCACTCCGACTTGCGTTGAATTGATCTACAGCAAAATAAAATTAAGTGGTTTCGTATAGCATCGTCAAAACCAATGCAGCTTTCATAAATGTTTTAAATTGCGATGCTTTGCAAAAGGATACTACAGATTTAAAATTGTCTATCAGTAGTAATTCAGCTCTGGTCGGGTTAAGAGCCCCCGCGTCATTGTCATTATCGTTGTCGTATAAGGACAATCAGGTCGTGCTTTTCATCTGGATTCGAGAGTTTTGCATCTCGTTCTCGCATTGGTGAATCGCGTGGCGTCGGTAAACTATACCGAGTTACAGTTACCCGAAGTCTCATTTGACCACATGCAAAACTTTGAATTGATAATCAAAATATAAGTGTTCAGCTTCGACTTCCTATACCCTGGCAATATGAGTTATAGAATACTTCGGCAACAGAAATAAGACCCCAAAAACACAGTTATCTTTTATTAAAAGAAATCATGTAAAGATAATGATTTGCATTTTTTTTCTGTTTTGTATTGTGTTTATTTTGCACCAATAAACCACGCCAATCTGGTAATTGATATACACGAGAGATAAATAATAAGTAATTGAGCATTATCTCGAAATGGTTATAGTTATATAAAACAAAATAAATAGTAATGTGCAAGCAATCAAAATAAACATACATATAAAATAGAACACGTTATTTAAACATATTTTTTTGTACCTGCAATAAAATCATTATCTACCCTTTTTCCTGGCATTTTGTTTTGTTTTGATTTATTTATTTATTTATTTATTTTTTTTTTTGATTTGTTTATTTTATAGACAAGGTTTCGTACATTGTTTATACTATGGTAAAAAAAATAAAATGATTTTTAAATTGTCGTAGCAACTAAATTGTATAAGTACATTATGACACACATACAACTTTTATTTCAGCACCAGTACTTTCTGTTTTTTGTTTTTATAATTCTACTTTTCGACTTCAATTGAAAAGTCAAATTCGAAAAATTTTACAGTGTGAACATGAATGAGTTTAAAAGTTAAAGTTTAAATGAAAAAACAATGTGCAATATAGAATATTTAATTTTGTATAAAAACAATAACTGCCGTATTCATAAAAAATATTTTAGGTTTATTGAATGCTTATTTGACAAATTTCTATGCAACATCTGTCAAATAAGCTTTTAATAAATCTAAAATATTTTTTATGAATACAGCAGTAAATCATTTGTAGGCTTTGTCCCCATAATATTATTGTTTATTTACATTTGCCCAATTTACAAACTATCACAGGAGTTTTATGTTGCCCGCATTTCATTTAAAAATATTGAATCAAATAAGTGCTATATATGGCCGCAGTATTATGCTTTATTATTTTCAACACCATCTTTTATTAAGAATTTTTATAAAGTTACCTATATTCTACTAGCCAAACCCTCCCAGTTGATACCGATATTAATTGGGTTAAAAAAATTATTCTGCCATTTGGTGTTCAACGCCATCTTGGATTTTATATTTATTCATAGTTTACTGAATTTTATTATTTTGCTGGTTTAAAAACTCAAAGCCATAATTACTATATTTGACCCATATATCTGTCATTTTATTTAGGATTCCATCTTGGATTTTAACTTTTTCATAGTTGATTATATTCAACTTAGGGTCTTTAAAAGGGTACATTTTTAAATACTAAATTTGACCCATATAAAATCTTATTGTACGCCATTTCGTATAACCTTGTCGATGAGGGATTGATGTGTAAAAAATTTTTTTACGAACCGACGGACAGAAAAACATTACTCAATCGACTCCCATAAGCTTTCGGAAAATATATACTTTATGGGGTCGTAAACTTATATTGAAGAAATTACAAACGGAATGACAAAGCTACATCTACCCTTGGACGCAATTGTTGAAGGGTATAAAAAAGTCACAATGGTATTAGGTTTTTTATCTCTGGAGTGTTTATATGATATTACATTATTGCAAGGCATATTCATACAGGTATATGCAAGGCATATCCATAAGGTATATGCAACGGCGAATTGATACAACAAAACAACTTTTCATGAGATGTTTTATGTCAAGGCCAATTCGTATATCAGGGATGGAAAAGTTGTTTTTACATATTACATATAATAAAATTTGATTAAAAAAAGGATATAATTGTTTGAAACACATTATTAATGACGCAAAAGCAACAAATATACATAAATTTAGCACATTTATTATCAAAAAAGTACACGTAAGTTAATTGTTTAATACAGAACTTAAAATCACATTTCCCTTCCCTGCATTAATAAGGCAAATTCAACCAATTTTGACCCCATCAGCTGGGCTGATAATTTCACCTGTATGAATTCGCCTTGGGTATATGCAACGACGAATTGATACAACAAAGCAACGTTTTAGTAGAAGAGTTCATATATCAGGGATGGAAAAGTTGTTATGATATATTTAGTTGAATACAATTTGATAAAAAAAATAATATTTCAATTTTTAAACATATTTGTAATATTCATGAAAGAATGCATAAGAACAACAACAACAATCGCAGAAGTTCACTTTAATACAAAAATAAAAATCTCATTTTTTCATCAGTGCATAATAAATTAAATTAAGGCGAATTCAATAAATTTTAGCACTACACTTCTCGATCAACTGTTGCAACGAGTTTACCTATATAAATATGCCTTGAATTATTGTATACATCAATGCATATTCATACTGGTAATCTCGTCATAACAGCTGATCTTTTAAATTCGCCTTAATTTTATTTATTTATTCAGAGATGGTAAATGAGATTTTCGTTTAGGAATTGAGAAATAAAATAAGGTGTGTTTTTTTACAATAAATGTATAAAATTGATTTATATTTGTTGTTTTTACACATTGGATAATTGGTTTTCGTAAAAGATATCCTTCCTTTAAATTAAAATTATCAAAATGACTTTTCTCTGATACATGAATGAATGCATGAATTTGTTTTATCAGTTTGCCAATGCATATACCTATTCGAATATGCCTGGGTATGTATTGTATCACAAAAAATATACAACTTTTGTTTATCCCGACGGCTTAAAACTCCTATAGAAGGTTATGAATTGGGCAATTGTTGTTTATAAAAATAAATACTTTTTACTTACCTTAATATTAATATTTTTGAATTTTACGTAACAATATAACAATAGATTTAGCAATATAATTAAAAACTACACAAACTTTTTGTTTTTACACAAACAAAAATCTAATTTAAATCGCTGCTTTTTAAAAGGCCTCAGGCTACTGGATCCAAACACTATATTTTAGGTTGTGTCTCTATAAGTTAGTATGTATGTTATTTGCTCATTTATTTTCTTATTTTTTTTTTTTGTAATTAAACTTCTTATTCAAAGCTTATTTATCATTATTAAAAATATGTTGGTATAACGTTTATTTTTTATTTTTTTGTTTTTAATAATTTTCACAAAAAACTAAAAAAATGTTGTTGCAAAAATCGACTAACTTTGCAAATGAAAATATATATTGTCAATTTAGCGATTTTTTAAAAGCATCAAAATAGTTGTCATTGTTGTAGGATTTCGTTTTGATGAAAACAATTTTAAAAAGGAAAATATATTTATTTTTTTAACGTTTTTTTTTGTGGGTTATTATATTCGTTTGTAGGTTGGGTTTTAAGGTTATGCGGCAAGTTGTTTTATTTAGTTTGACTTAAAGCAGTTTCATTGAAAAAAACACAAATAGTATTTTTTTAAGCTTGTTTGTTTAAGTTTTTTTTTAGCGTACTTAAAAAAAATTGCAAAATTACGTTTCGTTTCTCATAAAAGCACAAAAATGTTTCGGAACTTTTTTAATATTTTTCTTTTTCTTTAATATTTAAGGGTATTAATATGTAAAATGTTTCTTTACAATAACTTTAAAATAGTTGTCTTGTTTTTTAAGTAAAATTGATTTTTTTAAGGAAAACACAATAATGTTATTGGAACTTTTTTTGTTTTTTTTTTATATGTTATATATTTTATCAATATGTGGATTATGTCTGGTTTATTAAATGTTTCTAATAATTTCTAATTTATGTTATTTTTAATTTTATTTTTTTTTTCAGTGTGTATAAATATGTTTTCTTTTTAAATTACCGTATTTTAGTTTTCATTGTATTTTATTTCTTTCTGTTAGTTTATTCGCTTGTGGATGTTTAACAACAAATTTGTTTAAATCCTTTATTAATTAATTTAAGTAAAATGTTTATAAATATGTATGGAATATTATAATGTATGATTTTTTTTTAAGTTTATCATTTAACGCGCGCAACAAACCGCTTGAACTGAAATAACCCGTATTATTGAATTTTTTCTTATTAATTTATTTTATTAATAAAATGATTTAGCACTATTTAACAAACAGTACTTTTAGTACTAAAAGGAAGTTTTATATTTTGTTTTATTTCAACTTTAACGTTATCTGTTTTAAAAATCACAAAAAATTGAGATATTTATTTAAATTTATTCGATTCAATTAAAATAAATTACGCGAATATTAATATGTGTGTTTGTATGTATGCACCAATAGTCGTATTAAAATTTAACAATCGATAACAATTAACAACGGTGTATATATTTGTATGTAAGTATGATTTAACAATATATTATATTTTTAAAATTAATTTTCAATTACACTTTTTTGGCATTAACGAACTATTTACTAAAATAATTTATTAATTTATTTTTAGTAATTTAATCAATAATATGTGTTTTATTTTTATATAAATTTTTTACTTTATTACTTTTCTTTTTTTTCTGAATATAGTAATTTATATGAGTTAATGGTTGCTTGTGTGATTATGTTAAACTTTGAATTATTTTTGTTTTATTTTAAATTTTACTTTATTTTATTTTACTTTTATTTTATTTTACTTTATTTTATTTTTTGTATATGTATGTATATGTAGGTATGCAAAGAATTAATTAATTTATTTTTAATTTTGATTTTTTGTTTTAAATAAAAAATGATATATTTTTATAACACTTATATCACTTATATAACACTTATAACAGCTGATGTTGCAAATCGGTGGGATAATAAATTTAATTAAGGCTTAAAAGTGTTTTACATTTGAATAAATATGTTGTTGTTGTTGTCTCTTTATAATGTTACTATTGTTAATTATTGTTTAATTGATATTTTTTAATGTATCAAAAAGCAAACAATGATTTTAATTTATTTAATAAAAATTTATTAAATTACATGTGTTTTACAAAAAATGTTTCAGCAATTTGTTTATTATATCTTTCGTTTGTATTGTATTTGCTTGAGCGTTGGTATTTAAAACAGTATTAATGATTCACGTTTTAAAAATTAAAAAGTTTTGTTATTATATTGCATTGCACTACACTTTAAGTGGTTGGGGTGGGTTGGCTTTGGGAATTAATTTGTTTTTTTTTTTCTCTTTTAATTTCGTGATGTGTTTCGTTTTTTTTACTTTTACTATTACTATATTATTTTTTATATATTTATTTTATGTTTTTTTGCAGAATAATGTTTTAAAAGCTTATAAGAAATGGTGTTGTGAATTGAGTTTTTAATTTTTTTTTTTTTTTTTTTTTTTTGTTGCAGCTAAAATCGCTTGTACTCCAAATTTTGGCAAACCTTGAATAAAATAACAATAAAAAAAAATAAATTAAAAATTTGAAAAAGCTTAGCACATAAACGTTTATAAAAATGTATATTAAAAAGACAACTGTTTGTTAGATTATCATAAATATTTGATGAATAACATCAAATGCCTTCATTCGCTATATTCGGCTGTGCTGATTCTTTACACAGTTTGTACCATCATGTATTGACCATAACTGACAATTATATAATGAAATTATGTCTAAAACTTATTTAGGGAAACAATAATTTGAACTTTAAAATTACAAATAATTTTTTCGTCAATATCTTTGCCGGTAATTGACTCATGTAACCGATTTTTTAAACTTTTTTTGCCCCTCACCCGTGGTGCCAAGTATATATGTAGCCGTTTCATTCTATTTGTACATTCTACAACAATAATTTCCAACCCCATAAAGTATATATTTTGTGAAAGCTTATGATCAGGGTAGTCAAAACAGTCACGTTCGACTGTCCGTATGTCCGTGTGTTGGTTGAAATCAACTTCTAGAAGCTCCCAAATGTTACTCAGATATCATATTAATCTTTTACAAATATACAGGATTAATCCGATATTTTTTAAAGTGGCTGGATAGCCCCATGACTTCTTCTTTTCACCACGAAAATCAAAATTTTTCAAACTTAAGTTAATTTATAGAGAAGTTTGCTACTATTCCTGGATACGATATACATCTAGGAAAGTTCTTGAACCGACAAAGTTATAAGCAAAAATAATATTGTAAAATATACGAAATATTTTTTTACATATATCAAGGTATCAAAGCTCCCAATGAATCCTTGGACATACAAAAGACACTAGAATGCAAAACGTAGTCTTACAAAATTTATGCTAAGAAAAACTGACAAATCGGTCTAAAAATAACTGAGATTTCAGCACAAAAATACAAATAATTCGGTGTTTTTTTTTTAAATTTACAAACGAAAATCCAGTTTTTTCAGCTTCTGAACAATAGAGGGCAACTATATGGATATAAGGAGAAAGGTCATGACTAGCAAAATATAGGGTATTAAAACAAATATAAAATCCAAAATGGCTACGACTACAAAATGGCGTATAAATGGTCAAATCTAGTAAATAAAAATATTCCCACTTCAATCCTCTCAATATTGGCATCTAAAGAAAGGACTTGGCAAGTAAATAGAAAATAGTAAACAATGAAAAAGTTAAAATCTAAGATGGCATCCATGATAAAATGGCGAATATATGGGTCAAAAATAGTAATTACGGCCTTGACCGTAATATGAAAATATGAAATATGAAAAATTTAAAATACAACATGGCGTTATACAAAAAATGGCAGGTGAGTTTTCCTTAAACCATCAATATGGATATCAAATAAAAGTTCTTAACTACTACTGCTGTTATCTGTGGAAAAATGCAAAATTAAAGATGGCGTTGGAAATAAGAAAGCAAAATGGCATATAAGATAAGCATATAAGATTAGCTACATAATGATGAAGGGTATTATGAGATTCGGCATGGCCAAATATAGCGTTCTGACTTGTTTTAATTTAAAAGGTTTTACACTAGTAAATTTATAATCCTGTTAAGTGAAAAATAATCTCAAAAAATGCTTTTAAATGTGTTTAGACATTACAACTTTATAACGTATGTATATATGTGTGTTTTTTAAATATAAATACCCTGAAGGAAACCTGGGGACAGGTGTCTCCAAGTCACCAGTTTTGTCGACTATTGTGGTGACTTCTTGGCGACATTGTCAACATTTTTTCTCATTTTCTTTGATGAGAAAAAAATGTATACACAATAAATAAGAGTTCTTATTAAATGAAATGTACCTAATTTACTTTTAATATTTGATATTTAATGAATTCCTTAATTTTTTTTAATAAAAAATCATATTTTAACAAAAGTTTCATTAACGACGTCTATTTCAGAAAAGTATCAAAAGTGTAGACTAGAATTACTTAAATGCACTATTGAATATCTGGTGACAATGTCTACATATGGTCCTTAAAGAACTGCCTACTCAGAAGTACCAGTGTCGGTAGTAGATTTCCAATGACACGCACATGTTAAATGTCTATAGTTAAAGGCATTGTCGGGGGTATTATTATTACTGGAGACTGTGTCAACAGTGGGTCAGTACAGATTCACTACTGACATTTACACCATAAAAGTACCAAAAGTGTAGACTAGAATTACTAAAATGGTCCCAAAAGAACTACCTACTCAGTAGTACCAGTGTTAGTAGTAGATTTCCAATGACACGCACATGGTATAATAAGTCAGTAGTACTGGTCACAGTGTCAATAGTGAATCAGTACTGATTCACTAGTGACATTTCCTACAGGGTAATTAGTCAGCAAGCAAACGTTTTACGTCATACTTCGTTTGTGTAAAAGTTACGTTGTTATTTCGTTTAAAAATATTCAAAATCGGCGGTCCATCCTTTTTTAGATGTTTTTAGAGCATATAAGAGTGTTAAAAATTAAGCACTATTACATAAATTACACAAAACCAATTAAATTGGGCATACGTACCGAATTATGTATGTGGCAACCATTAACCAACAAAATGATCCGTAGTGGAAAATTTATATTTTTTTTTCTTGTCGCAATTACATTTCGAAACACAAAAACTTAGTTTTCCGAGTATTAATACTGTAAATATTATATTTTACCACCATTTATTTAGTAATACTTTTTGTACAAATTTCAAAAAGAGTTTTTCGCTCTCAAAAACCAAACGAAAAACTTTATTCATAATTAGTAACAAAACAAAACGAAACAAACTTTTGTATTTTTGTTGTAAAAGATAAATGTTTTTACATGCTGGGGAAAGTAATACAAAACTGCTGTAGTCTTAAATAATGAACAATTTGGAAAAATTAATAGCTAAAGTTTGTTTGATTTACCTCGCAGATTGCTACAGTGAAAGGTATTATTTAGTCAATAAACCTTATAAACTTTTTTCTGTAGAACACAGTGCGTAAGTACTGCTTTTAAAGAGTTTTTATCATTTAGAGAAGTTAATAAAAAAAAACAATAAAAATTTACTGCGACCTGCATTGAAATTTTTTAAAATAGATCCTTGAAGAAAATTTATTGCTCTTATTTAACTGCGTACCTGTACGAGACAATTTAAGATTCGTTTATATCATTTTTAAAACTTTTAAAATATTTTTTTTCTACTATATTTAGCCTACAAAGGAAAATCTTTACAATAAAGGAAATTGTTTTATTACTGGTTACTTTGAAGTTGTTGGTTTTATTTAAATTTTAATGGAAACAAAATATTATATGAAGAAAGTTTAACATTCCGCTCTAAATTAAAAATAAAAACAATCGATAAATTCTCTATTTAAAAAATACTTATTCACAACCCCCTTGTAATAAACCTTTGGTACAAGTTTTGTATAAATTTACAGTATTTCGTAATTGTTGTTGATATTTTCAAAACAAATTAAATTGTTACCGACGTATTCATAAAAATAATTTTAGGTTTATGAAACGCTTATTTGACAGATGTTCTACAGAACTTTGTTAGGCAAAAAATTTACTCAGGAATGGGAAACAACATTTTTTTTGCAGAATCAGAAAATTATTCTTATAATATTTTTATTGTGTTCGCAACTAAATAAATAAATAAACCAAAACTGTGTTCTAATAAGTGTCTTTTGCGGATTTTTGGTGTTAACTAGAGTAGGCAAATATTCGTTACATTACAAAAACAGGTTTTCGAATAATTCGAAAACCCTAATTTAAAAAAAAAAACTGTTTTCGTGCTTTAACACGTATTTTTTTATATAATGTTTTTGTTAATATAAAAATTAAGAAAACACAAATTTTATTGAGTCTATATTTTATTCAAAATTGAGAAGAATTGTACAATTCAATTTTTTAACTTTAAACTAATACTATGTTCACACAGCCGCTTTGATTGTCAATTTATAATATTATCGCAATTAAAGGCCTTATTGAGCTCAATTTACCATACTAAAAATTACTTTTAAATTGAGCAATATATGCTTAATTGTTTCACTTATTGTCTAAAACTCGAAATACAACTCTTGAGAAGTATGTTCAGTGAAAAGAAAATTCTATAGGTGGCATTTCTAATGTCAAACAAATAAATATACAAAAAATAAAAATTGACAAAATGGAAAATGTTTGAAAAAAATTTTTAAATAAATTGAAATACATACATATAAGTATACATATGTATAAAAATTATTGTAAATATATTTTATCAACAGGAAAACACTGAAGAGAAGGCATTATTTGATTTGGTATAAATAAATCGTATTTTACAGCTATAAAATGCTAATGGAGTAAGATAAATTGAGTATGTCTGAACACTTATTTTAATTGCTCAATCAACACTAAATTGAAACAATTAAAAATATCTGTCTGAATAGGGTATAATTTGTAAAAAACTTTTAATTCGTTATATTCGGCCATTCCGAATCTGATAACACTCTTCATGATCATGTAAAAGGATCTCATCGTATCATAGCCTAGAATTAATGCTGTATGCCAATTTGCTTTATTTTTTCCAACGCCATGTTTGATTTTAAATTTTTAAATATTTTACTATTTTACTTGCAAGCCCTTTCATTCGATACTCACTTTTTTGTTTCAGACGCCATTTTGGATTTTATACATTGTCATGGTTTACTGAATTCTACTACTCAAGCACTTTCATTTCACTCACCTATTGTGGGTGTAATAATATTTTCCCTTTTTCTGTTAATATAAAAAGTTATAAATCATAGGAACCAGACTAGTTATTAATTCGTCCGTGCTCGTTAGTGGATTGACTTATCAGTGTTCCTTAAGTTCATAATTTAGTCTATTAGCCAGAGATCTTAAAACTTAGGCAGCTTATAAATAAAAACCTAAATCAACTAAAAACAAATTACAGGTTAATGATTAAAGGGTAGCCTTAAGTTATTATTTGCCACATTAGTCCAGGCCCACTTGGCATGCATACAGTAATTAATGTTGGTAGTCAGCCCAAATATTTTGAAGACAACAATCTATTCAATCTCTCACTATCACTCTGTCTTGGATTTTACTTTCCTAATAATTTACTGTATTCTACTTGTTAAACCCTTTCATTTGATACCAACATTGTAGGAGTTAGATTTGACCCAAATATAAATTTTTTTTCGCCATTTTTTAGTGGCGGACATCTTGGATTTTGAATTTTTTTTTATAGTGTCCTATATTCTGCTTGTCTTTCTGTTCAAAATCTAAAAAAATCGATTTTCATTTGTAAATTTTTCGAAAAACACCGAATCATTTGTATTTTTGTTCTTATAGCTCAGTTGGTTTCAAAATGATTTGTCAGTTTTTTGCGATAATTTTCGAGGCTACGAAAATTATTGTCTTTAAAATGTTCAAAATTTAATCAAGAACTTCAATAATTTTATATATTTAAAAAAATATATATTTTTTTTAAACTATCATTGCCCATAACTTTGTGCGTTGATAATCAATTTATCCAAAATTTTGTATGTATATCTTTAGAGGCATATCAAACATACAAATAGTAACAAACATCTCTATAAATAAACCTGGAGCTCGAAAAAAATTTGTAATATTCGTAATAAAAATATGGGCAAAAACAGAGGCAGTCGTGTTTGTTTGCTTATATAGTTATAAGACCATCATGCTGGATTTCAAAAGGGATTCATTCCCGCATATTTGAAAAAGATTAACATCACATGCAAATCTGAGTAACATGTGGGGGCTTCTAAAAGTCTATTTCAACCAAATCACGGACAGATGGACAGACGGATAGATGGACAGACTGACATTGCTCAATCGACTCCCACAGTCATAAGCTTTCATAAAATATTGTGGAAATATTGTAAACATTACAAACGAAATGATAAAGCCTTGGCACCACAGGTGAAGGGTATAAAAGCAAAATACACTCTGCACACACTATTAAGGAAAAGTTGCATAATTCTCGATTGTGTTGCAGATGAAAATAATGTTTGAAATAAGTTCAAAACATGATTATATGAACAAGGACATATGCGATATCATCGTATTATCGTAAAACTCGAGACATAAAAACCGGTTTCTCTAATAATTCAAAAGCCAACAAATTCAAAAAACTTGGAAAATATAAAAAAAACTAGGATTTCGAATTATAAGGAACCGGTTTGACAACGCTAGTGTGAACGCTTCGCTGGAGAAAGTGATGTAGACAGACGGCTTTTGGCAGTGCGCAGAGAATTTTTAATCTTATAGATTCGAATCGCCGACTTCGCTCATATCTTCGGACGTTAGCAGAGACCTTAAGCTGTGATAAGTTTGAAACGTCGGCTACTCTATTTTAAAACTCGTTTGTTAGTTTAATAGTGTCCATACGCACATACTTTATCATGTAACTTAAGTATTTTTTAGTTCATAGAACGCTTGGAATTTGCCAGATTTTCAAATCAGAAAGCTGACTTTCTACAGCACTTTTAAAGTTAAGTGCTAACAACTTTCATTGAATTTACTCTATTTGTTAAAAATAACTCGATATAAAACTCACAAGTTATCACGGTTAAATGAGGAATTTTCTGTTTTATTATTTTTAAATGTTAAGTTGCAACCAATTTCTTTTTTGTGAAATTGCATGATATTTACGGCAAAAAGGAAAAAAACTGCTTAAGTCGACAAAAGCTAAAATTTAGTTAATAACATCACTGGAATTCTGGAGTTCTTAACTACCCTCAGGCATATTTTCAATTATTTTAGACAACTTAGAGGAAGTTTTCAAAGAACTATATCATTTGAAATAGCAACTTAATTTTACTTACAATTTAGCTAAATTTACAAAAATCAATATCCCTTTAATAAATGTAGCGCAGAATTCATATAATAGTTCTAATTTTAAAGGGAAATTTAATTTTTTTAAATCAACAGAAAAATTTAAAAGTCCTTTTCTGCAAAACTATAAAAACAGACATAAGCAGTTTTTGCTTTACCACATTTTAAGCAACATTTCATAAGCAAGAATCACATCAATAATTTGGGTCATATTTAATTTCAATTTTAAGGTACTTTTTGTTTTTATTTATGATGATAGTTCATTTCGAAACAAGGCTGACATTACAAAATAAATAATAATACCGAAATTTAGACCATTGGGCAACTTTGCATGGCGCCATATGTATTATATGCCATATGTACAAAGTCTTAATCAGACAAAAAGTAGGTTTACTTGGAAAAAAAAGAAGAAAAAAACATAAATAAGAATTTAAGAAAGACAGTAAAACTGGTTTTGAAAATTCAATACACTCAAAAACTTTTTTGGAATATACTTGTGCAAATATGTCATTTCTGTTTTAATAAAATTATTAAATTATTTCTTTTTGAACTTTTACACACCCTTCATCTTCATCACTACAGAACAAATTAGTTAACTTAAGCAGTTTAAAGTTTATTATTTAAAACAATTTGAAACATATGGCGCGTAAATTGTAAAGAGAAAACTTTCAACGCATTTAACTCCGGCAAAATAATATATTATTTTCTTTTAGTTATCAAAGATATGTTTATAAACACATACATACATACATTAACACATACATGTGTATATAGATAACAGTATATTCTTATATACCTCTAGATAGATATTGTAAATGGATACACACATTTTCGTAGATACAGAAGTAAATGAATTTTCGTTTTGTTTACATATGTACATACACATTTGATTTATGTATGTATGTATGTAGGAATGTAGGAATTGGTATTTATGCATTTGTACATGTAGTCGTATTGTATTCACTTAACCCAGCAATAAAGCAAGTGTACAACAACATTTTTAATTGCTATCAAATGTCAAAAACTTGTGTCATTTACAAGTTTCTTTTTTTTAAATGTTTTTTTTTTAACATTTAAATTTATTTTCAGCTACAATTGAAAGTTATTTTTTAGATATATATACTTTAACACAATTTTGAACTTATCGATGGGATTATGTACTTGAAAACATTTATAAAACAAATGTTGTTATATAAATCCATTATGTATTTCTCAAGTGGAAAAAAATGTTTTTATAAATAAAAAGTATTCCAATAAAAGTTTTCGGGTTTTCCGAGACTACAAAGTCTGACAAATATTTAAAATTGAGGGAGTTTGTGTTGGGGTACAATATTTATTTTGGTTTTACTTTAGCTTAATTTGTTTTTTTTTTTTTGTCTTTGTGTTTAAAAACAAATACGTCTTGCTTTAATGTGACGCAGTATCGTTAATTTACACAGTGTTTTTTTAAATCACATTTAAGTTAAATATTATAATTTTAATCAAACATGATGGCAAACATAAAGTGTGCTTAAAAATATATATATTTCTTGTTTTCTTTTATAAATTTTATTTCAACATCTACTATATATGCAAAATAGTTTAAAGAAAGTCAGCGTGAGTGTCAAAAAAAGGCTTCATTGTGCCTTTGTGTGTAAGTAACACAGAGCGTATTAAATAATTTATTTCATCACAAAGTATATAAAGTTTTTTTTTTTGGGGTTTCGTAAAATACACAACAACACTACAATAACACTAAAACAAAAACGAAATGATATCACATAGATAAGTTTTTGTTTAAAAATGAACAATGGGAAATAGCGTAGGGAAGTGTAGTCTAGCGTAGTTTAGTTTAGTTAAGTGTTCACCACTATATATGTAAGAAGTAATGTATGAATTAGTGTATTTCTCTGTTTGCGGCTGCTGTTAATAATGATGGTGAATGAATGTTGCTGAGGATGATGTTGATGGTCATGTTGGTACTGGTGGACATGATAGTTTTTGTATAAAGAATCTCAAAAATTACAATTATATAATGCACTCCCGTATTTATTTGTTTAATAAAAAAAATATGTTTTCTTTATTATTTATATTATTTACACAATTTTTCTCACTTATGTTTTATAATAAGTTTATTTTATTTTTTTTCGTTTTTGTTATAAACTAATTCATTTATACATTTGTTTTCTTTTGTTATATTTCTTCACTAAGTAAATAGTTTATGTGTTCACTTCAAAAAAAAAAGAAGAAAAAAACAACAACAATAAAATAAAAACAACTTTCTTTTAAATATATATGTAAATTTCTTTATACTCCTGTGGAAAATCCTTACAATTTCTATTCGTATTATGTCGTTTAGCTTGGAAATGTTTTCACTTCAAAATGCTTTCAAACACTGAAAGTGCTCTAGAGTCAGTAGAATTTATTTGTTGTTAGTTTGTTGGTTAAATAATAAAAAAAAATAAAAAACAACAAGAACAACAAGAACAACCACAGTGAATGAAAGAAAATAAGCGAACAGCTAGCAGCAGAGTCGTAGTATTGTATACTCATACACTCGTATCACTCGTATGTATGGGTGTATTTAGTGGCATGCAGCAGGGAGTGGTAAAATGTTAATGTATACATATAAGCAGGGTGTCCCATTGAAAATGTTAAATTCCTGCTTTGCAATCACATACGCATGTGCTGAAATATATATATTTTTATTTATATCCTTTTTGTTGTTTAAAAAAGGGAAATTTATTGTTTTTGAAAGACATTGTCGTTAAACACAGCGAGACTATATTCTGTCAAAATTAAAATCCACGTGATCATATGAAGACGATTAGTTTGGTGCCATTACAGCTACACGACCACCGTTACCGCTTTAGTGTTTTGTTATCATTACAATAACAAGGCGCATGCAAAATTCTAACACTTACCGCTGAGTGCTCTAAGTCAATAAATCCTTATATTAAATAACTTTAATATATTGTTAGGTTTATTTACTTTAAATAAACGGGGATTCTTTTTATTGCAAATAAGAAAAGTTTGAAATTTATCACATTTCGCCTGTTACATTTATGTTACTGTCAAGTAACCCAGGAAAATGTTAAATGAATGGAAATGTAAATCAAACTAATTCTGTCGTCGGCGCTTTAAATAGTGTAGCTTGCTGCCTTCTGTCGTCTATGTGTTTGATACATTTTTATTAGTTTTATTTACATTTTAATTTCATTCGCCTAATTTATAGTAATTTTGTTTACAGTAGTTTTTTTACATTTAACATTTTCTTTGGTTGGCAGGTTAGTCGACTATCATATTATTATAACACAGCCAAAATTTTGTATCATGTGCTGCATACTTAAAGGATCAGATATTTATCATACTTATAGCATGTTTCCACGGCAACGATATTCGCAATTCGATGTCTTATTTATAATTCAAAGCCTAATTACGAACCAAATTACATAATTTTCCATGCAAAATTTTCAAAGCAAATTACTAATTTTGTGGGTAATTCAATTAGAATTACCATCCGAATTATAATAAAATCAGTGTCTTCTCTAATTTTTATCGGTAGTTTATCATAACCAGCTGTCAAAAAAATCAAAGCAAAGCGAAAAGAAAAAAGTTCAATTTCATATATAAAAAATAAAATGAAAGCAAAAAAGAAAATTTTAAAGAAAGTTGTTATGTCTACAAGACTATTGGCCACATCAAAATTATTGGATGAGACGAAATTGTGTTTAGAGGGTTTGCTGGCTGCACTGGTCCTATTTTCTTGTAGTTAAAAAAATAATGATATTATTTGCATACATTTCTTATAAATTTACAAAATTATTACTATTATAACTTACTTTTCGCCCCCATTGATTAAATAATTATAATTTTCTATATAATTTATATTTCTTAATGTTCACCGCCAAAAAACAAAGCGATAATTTAAAAAAATAAGTAAATAAAACACGAATAAGAATTGTCAAATCAAATTAACAATATGCCGTGGAAACAGGGTAATTCACTTAAGTAATTTAAAGAGCGAATCAAGTAATTAAATGGGCCGCGGAAACATGTTATTAACAATAACATTTATTTCTTAATTTAAATATAACGTCCTCTGGTAATAACCAGAATATTTTCGTGCTTATATGCAAGAAGTTTGTGGAAAGTTACAGAAAATAGTCGACCAGCACAGCCAATTGAATCAGTATAACAGTAGGATTTGACACTCGAATATCAAATTGAGTTTTATAATAAACGTGTATAACAATAAGTAATTAATAAATAAAGTACTGCCTTAGTAATATTCAAGATTGTTTAAATAAATAAAGTCTCAACTATTTTATAACATAAATTTCAAGTTTTATTATTTGCAATAAAAGAATCCCAGTTTATTTAAAGGAAATAAACAAACGTTTATAAAAAGTATAAAAGTAACAATATATTTATCATTGCAATAGAAAAAAGCAGTGTGAAAAATTTGTTTTGTAAATTACGTCAATGTAATGGTCGTCATAATCGACCTACTTAACAGGCTATTCAAGCTGTTATGACCAAATTTCGCACCATTTTTACTTTATTGGACATTAGCCATATGAAAAGAATGCATAGAAAAGAAAATATTGCTGCTTTATCGACAAATGTCAAAAACGTTGCGATATATTAATTCATTGTCGCTGTCAACCAATGGAAGAAATGGACTTGTTTGACATGTGATTTAATCAAGACAATGTCATATGCAACACAAAACATGATATCAATTTCATGCAATTTTCCCTATTTTTTAATGGAAATATTTGAAGTCTCTCTTGTACAGATACAAGCCAGCCACACCCGATGATAACCCTATACCATTAATTGTAAGATGGTTACTAGAAGGTAAAAAAGGGTTATTTGAAGTCATACCGATATTCTAGCAGCTACATTGAGCCATGTCCAAATATTTCAAAAATTCTGAAACAAGATGGCAAAACTTTAAAAGGTCACACTGATGCATTTCTACAATCTTAACAAAAATTTGCCAAAAAAGGAATCATGTCTTTATTAATCGGTCAATACAGGAAAGATTTTTCAATGCATGGTCAACAGACTGATGTTGCTCAAGTCTTAGTGTCTGCTCATAGAGA
The DNA here is from genome assembly GCA_941918925.1 of Phyto melanocephala. Taxonomy (NCBI): domain Eukaryota; kingdom Metazoa; phylum Arthropoda; class Insecta; order Diptera; family Rhinophoridae; genus Phyto; species Phyto melanocephala. The sequence goes on along the minus strand of OW799234.1, from coordinate 120,559,107 downwards.
CCACTAAGGTAACGAGCATGTTAGCCAGGCGCGGATTTGCTTTGGATATCTCCAATACAAATACAATCGCAATCCCGTTGAGGACTATCAACAGCAAGATCTTCAGATATATTTTCCGAGAATAGCTTGCGTGGACTAGATACATGAAGAGTGTTCAAGGTTACTTAGACCTCTTTTGATGTCAGGAGTACATAGCGCACAACATGCCAACTGGGCATAAGTGTATACCTGTCATGGGTTTGGGCTTTTAGTGCCCCTCCTTTTCAACCTAACATCGGAACATACGAGCCGAGGTAGTAAAGACAACTCGAGGTTGCTGGCGGTATTGATGTGTCATAGGATATAAGGGAAACATGTAAGCCGACTCGAACTTATCTTTATCTACCATGTCGCAGCTGTCTGGATTTTAGTTTCATTTTTCTACCTACTTTGCAAATGGCATGTCCTGGCTGTCAAGAGACACAGAATCCTAGGCAAGCATATATTGGATAACTTCTCCGAACCTGACTGAACAATCTAATGGCACATCTGGAAGATATATGCTTAGAGACACCTATTCTGGCGAGTGATGTGATCTTTCCAAATTGGATACAGACACTCCACGCATAGTTTGCGCATAGTTAACTATCACGATACACAACCAACCAGGAAATCATACACACATATGTGAATAAACTCATGATGACGTTTTTTTAATACAGATTTTTGTTAAATTACACGTTTTCTTTTTTTTGGCATCCTACTTAGTCTCAGTTGTTATAGATTATCTGCCTATAAATATGGCATGATATTTAATTATGGAAACTTTCAAGCTTTATATAGATAAGCTTGACCAAAAGTACATAAATTCTATAAACCTATATCAAGTATAACAAAGTTTACTTGAATTTTGGTAATTTCTATTGCAATTGGAGCTTTTTAAGGGACGCTCTAAAATGTGTACTTATTTACCTTGTACAGTACGAAACCCTTAAACGGAGAACGATTATATTATTCAAATATAAATTTATTATCAACTGGAACCATCGGTCCATTTGGTAAATATTGAACTTCATGTAACCGACCTGTAAAAAGGTCGCCTAGACCTTCGCCACACATTTTTTTTATTTTATCCCTAAAAACGTATTAAAAATTTTTCCAATTGAGTAACGTAACTTAAACTTTGCTGATTTTGTGTTCAAAGTGTTTTTATTATGAAATCGTAAGATGAGTAAAAGAAGTCATATTTATCTACGATGAGAGGAAGTTTATTTCATCTGATCCAGGGTCAAATATTTGCTTAGAAATTTCCTTATTAAGACTGAAGTTTAGAGTCTTTATCAAAGTTTTTTTTTCATCTCTGAAAACAAAATTTTATTGCCAAATTTTTAATATTTACTGTTATTAAAACTCTTAAGCCCTCATCATACTTTTACATTGAGTATTATGAAATGTCACATCCATAAAAAAAACGAGAAGTAATAATTGTGTAAAGGCAATCTGCCGTATTCATAAAAAATATTTTCGGTTTATTGAAGGCTTATTTGACAAATTACTGTCCAACATCTGTCAAATAAGACTTTAGCAAACCTAAAATATTTTTTATGAATACAAAGATACGCAGAAGAAGCAAACAAAAAAAATTTAAAAGGCCATTGCTGCAACTTGCGTATGAATTTTATGTTAGAAAAAGGTAACCAAGGAGAGTAATAAAGTTACTTTTAAATAATTTTTTTTTATTATTACAACCTCCTTGTAGGATAAACTTTTTTCTTTTTTTACTTTTCTTAACAAAATAGTGGCAATAATGTAAATTTATTTATTTTTTTAATAACAACATACAATGGAGTTTCTTGTATTTTAATATATTCGACCATGCCGAATATGATAATACCCTTTATCACTACGTACATAGGTATAGTGAGAACAACGTCGCTTATATTATGCACCAGTTGTCCTTGTTATTTTTAACACCATCTATGATTTTAAGTTTTAGAATAGTTAGCTGTATTCAACTAGTCTAGCCCTTTCATTTGATACCAATTTTGATAGATTGAAAAATAAAATTATTTACCATTTTGTTAAGGGCACCGGTTGGATTTTAACTACTTCATCGTTCACTGTATTCTGCTGGTCAAGCTCTTACATTTTTATTTATTACCAGAATTTACCCATATATATATTTTTGTACGCCATTTTATAGTGGCAGTCGTCATGGATTTTAAATATTTTAATTTGTAATATATTTTAACACTCAAGCTATATTCTTCTTCTCGGCTGTCTAAAAGTTGAACAAATTTTATTTTTCGTTTGTAAGTTTTATTAAAAACACAAAAGTTGTATTGTAGTACTTATATCTCAGTTGCTTTCAAGCTGATTTTAAAAGTTTTCTCAGAAATAATTTCCGAGTCAAAGGTTTGCACTTTAATGTCGTTAGTGTATCCAAAAATTATTCAAGAACTTGATCAACGTGATGTATTTAGAAAAATAATTATTTTTCCCAATAATGTTTCCTTATAACTCTGCCGATTAGAGACCAATTTGTTTAACATTTTTTGCAGTTATCCCTAGTGACATGCTATTATAATAGTAACAAAGATTTTGATAATATATCCTATATAGGTTTAAAAAATATTAATTTTTGTATTAAAAATATGGCGGAAAACAAAGGCAGTCGTGTTTATTTCATATCTCAGAAACTTATAAAGCGGTTGTGCTGTATACCAATTTATTTCCGTATATTTCCAAAAGATTGATACTACATACAGATCAGAATATGTGGAGGCTTCTACAAGTTTATCTAGCCCCGGACATGGACAGGCGGACAGACGATCAGACGCTTAGCGGTCAATTGACTAACCTAATCATATATTTTTGAAAAATGTATACTTTATGGGTTGGAAAACACTATCGTAGAAATTACAAACGAAATAACAAACCTATATATACCCTTAGCAACAGAGGTGAAGGGTATAATTAAAACTTCAACTGAAAATATTTAAAATAGCCTCACAAAAAATAGAAAATTTATGATTCGCAATTTAGTTGCCATATTTTTTACAGCAGGTAAATGGCAACTTTAACTTCATAAATCTTACGTTTTATATTTAAAGGTAGCCTGAGCTTATCTTTAGCTTATAAGTCACTTTCATGTAGGTTAAGGTGCAAATTTACATAGGTAAATCCAAGTTGTAAGCAGGTTATGCATACACGCTTGCATACATGATTGTGGTAAACATAATCTAATAGCAACTTACCATGATTGAATTGTATGATTGTGGTTAAAACACATCTGTGGCTTGGAGCTAAAAGGGCCAATGTCACTTTTTTGCTTTTTTGAGTTAATCATTGCATTAGATTTGCTTTCTTGCTCTATTTCATTATGGTAAAACAGCTAAAGTCATACTTAATCCAGAACAGCTTCATAAATAAAATGTTGGCCAAAAAAGCATCTATAAAAGTTAAAGTTCAATTCCAATTTTCTCAGAAGTAAATTTTTTGACATTGGCCCTTTTAGCTCCAAGCCAATTATCATTATTATGTTGCCAATTATCATTATTATGTTTAATTAAGGTATTATGCAATAATAATATTTATGACTCGAGCAGAAATCGATAACGACAAATTTTTTTTTACACCAATGTTTTTTTTTCGATTGATTTTAAATTTCTCTAAATTTTTGTCAAAATTTTTTTGCACAAACTTTTTAACTAATAAAAGTTTTTTCAGCAAGAAGAAGAACAGCTGAAATCAAATTTTAATTTAAAAAATCACAGCTTGATTGCTTTGTAGCCATATTGTTGTTTCGCCGATTATAAAATGATTATTTGTAATTTGAAATTAAATTTATAATGTAATTTATTTTTGCAAAGTCATCATACTGTTTTTGTCTTAATAATTTTGTAAATCATACTATTTTCAAAGACAATCATATCGAAGTTTTTACAAAAAGTAAACATTAAGTGATAAAATTTAAACAAACGCTTGATTATCGCCACAAAATATATGATTAAATGAAATTAAAATAACTATTATTTATTTTCGACAACCAACTATTGTTATCAAGAATATAATATGATCTTCGTGATCATGTCGTAATCATGATTGGTCTTTGCCTAAATATATAAAAAATTATATTTTATTCAAAAATTTTTTTTCTATAAACTGAATTGTGTATTTTGATTTATTTTAGCTCATTAGCATGATTTTTTTAATAAAATTTAGTAGTACAAAATACAAGTTTTAAGGTAGATCTTAAAATATATCCCAGTTTCTCGGGATAAAAGTTATTTAAAAATACAAAACTCTTAAACAACTGAAAACGTAAGAATTTCCATGTTTTGAATAACAATATTCTTGCCCACAACAAAATATCGTTGGTCATAGGTAAAAAGGCTTTACCTCAAATAATTTCAAATTTACAGGAGAAGGTAAAAGCGTTACAAAAACTGTATTATCAGAATGTAACTTTTTTCTAATGTTGCTAGTAAAACTGTTACTTTTAATACTTTTGCATTAAATTTTTGTGTCAAAGTGTATCTGCGTGAAAAACTCTATTTCGTAAAATATACAAGTTGAGGCCTTTCTACTTATGACCATCGATAAGATTTTTCAGTTAAATTAATTATAATTAATTAGATTAGAGAAAGAGAAAAATTTTATTCGATTTAAATAAATACAATTTTGTTACACATCTTCTGGAGTTTTATTTTTGAAAATCGGGTGACTGGTTCTCGATGAAATATGTCTTCGTACCTGACTAATTTAACGGAAAAAATTTGCCACGCCCATAAAAAAAAAATCCCGATCTGATGGAAAAAAACCGACAACGGATTTGTGTTCAGCGCATCAAAATCCATATAGTCCACATAGTTTTAATTAACGGGAAGACAAAAAATGATTTTTTGTAGAACAGTGTTATTTGATTGCAGAAACAACAACAATCTCAACAATTTTTCAATAGATAATATCGGGCATACACATATCGATGGCTTAGTACAAAAAGGGTTTATCTTGCTTTTGAATGAAATTGCGATTTCAACGTATTCTGGTAGTCCACATACAAATTCATTTCCGCTAGAAAATTTAGTGAGCTACGCTTGAAAATAAGGGGTTTATAGCAACATAAAATAATTCTAACTTATTTCAATTTTATTCAGTTCCTTGCTTTCTCTCTAAAGTATTCAAACCAATCACCAATTAAATTTTCGTGACCATATTTCTTTAATTGTTAATAAAGCAAATGGTGTACTTGGATTTATGAAGAGGTGGTGCAAGGAATTTCTAGATCCTTATATTACGAAACAATTATATTCATCGTTAGTTCGACCTATTCTAGAATAAGGATCGATTATTTGGGATCCTTACTATAATATTCATATTGATAGTATCGAGTCTGTACAAAAGAAGTTTTTAATATTTTGTCTTCGTGGCCTTGGATGGAATTCGTTTTTACTACCTTTATACGAAAGCAGACTCTGTCTTATAAAATTACCAACTTTAAAAAGTCGTCGTTCAATGCTGAGTTTTTCTTTTGTGCTGGGCCTAATTCAAGGCGATATCGACTCTGAATTCCTGCTAAGTAAAATATCTTTTAATGTTCCAACCAGACCAACTCGAAATTTCCGTTTTATTAACTTAAAATACTATAGATCCAACTATGCTAATAATGATCCTCTTCGTCGTATATGTGAAAACTTTAATAAATATTATCACCTTATTGGCCTTAATGAAAGTAAAGAAATTGTTAAAAGAAATATCATTTTATATTTAAATCGTTGAATTGTATAGAATATTATTTTATATATATCCTTAATTTTGTTTTGTTATTTTACATACTTTAGTCTGTAAGGATTTATAATCTATAGACAATAAATTAAATAAATAAATAAAAAACAAATATATATATATATATATACAAATTCTCGTAATATTATTTATAACTTATAACAACTTAAAATATATTAGTAAAGGGTCCGCCATCTAACGTTTTTTTTTTCAACTAGTACTTATGTCGTGAATGGTAACACTTATCTCATGTCTGATTTGACTGATAATTAGGTTTATCGTTCCGCTGAACGAATGTGGTTGTGTATACGCTTGAACAACGCTGGGAAATATTGCGACATTACTTTAGCCGATTTTGCCAAAAAAAATCATCTTTTCAGATTAAGGTCATTTTGATCTTGACGGGTATGTAAACAAGCAAAATTGTCGCACGCATACATTGAAAAGCCGATACACCCAAAACGAGTCACTGTTTGGTGCGGATTTTGGTCCAGAGGCATAATTGGGCCATTTTTCTTCGAAAATGAGCAAGGAGTGGCCGTAGTCAATGGCGATCATTATCGGGCCATGTTGAACGAATTTTTGTTCACAAAAATTGAAGAGGAGGATATTGGCAACATTTGGTTTCAACAGGACGGCGCTACGTGCCACATAGCCGAAGCTACACTTTTTTTATAGCATTTTCAAAAAAAAAAGGTATTTAGCGGACCCTTTAGTTAGTTTCAAAAGCACATATTTAACATTTCGACTTTACACAATGTATAGAAAGTTACAGATTCGCAAATTCAATAATACAATCGAAATCTAAGTCTACAATACCCATCTTGTTAGACTTTACTTTGTTTTTTTAATACTAGCCAAGTCCGGCTTGCATTACTACGCCCCTTAATGAATAAAAATGCATTCTGAATTTTAATTGAATATATTACAAATAATATTTTATTGATTTTTATTGTACTGCAAGTGGGTACACAGAAAAAAATAAATATGAATTTCAATTACGAAATTAATACTACTACTATTAATTAAAAAAATGTTTGATGTTGCTCCAATCATCAAAATGATACTATTGATTATATGAAAATTAATAGTTGTAATTGAAAAAGTATTGCGAAAAATATCAATTAAAACAGTATTAAAAAATTAATTAAAATTTTCCTAATTTTTAAAAATTAATTTATCTAATTAAATCATGCCTATAATTAAAATTTGCGATTTGTATAAATAAAGAATTTATTGTATCAGTAATTTATATTATTAAAACTGTTTTAAATAAAATTACCCAAAACGAAAATATTCAATTTTTTAAATATTTTTTCTTAACATATATTTTAATTACATTTCATTATTTATATTGTTACAGATTTATTTTTAAGTAGCTTAATTTACATTATAATTTATTTTAGTTGTAGTAGTTTAAGTTACTGTAGTTTTATTTGTATTAGTTTATTTTGCTGGTTGTTCGAAAATGTTGTTTGTTATTTTGTGTAGCATACTTTTAGGCACTTCTATTATTCGTACCTATTACTTAACGTCTTAATTTAAATGTAACGGTTTTCGAATGTACTAGAATGTACATACGAGAACTTTGTCGAATGTTACCGAACAGCACTGTGTTACTATAAATAGCCGAACAACACAGCTAGCGTAATGAGTATTACAGTAGAGCTTGTAAGGTGCGTATCAAAATGTGTTTGATAAGTGTAATAAGTAAAGTGATATTAAAGCAATCTTTGAGTGTGTTTAAGTAAATAAAGTGCTCTTAATTTTATAACGAATTTCAACTGTTTTTAATTGCAATAAAAAAACTCAAAAGGTTTATTTAAAGGAAATAAACCAACGTTTATAAAAGGTATAAACGTAACAACTGGTGTCAGAAGTGAAATTGCATTATAATAAAAGACATGAAATTTGAGGAGCTTAAAGTTGAACAACTCAAGAAAGAATTGAGTAAGCTGGCATTGCCGACAACAGGTAATAAAGTAGAATTGCAGAAGAGGCTTCGAGATGAATTTAAGCGGCGTCATATTGACATTGATGGTTACGAGTTTGAAGAAAAAGAAGAAATGGAAGTTTCCACTCGACCAACCACAAACAACATGGATTTAAGTACAATGCTTGCAGCAATGATGGAAAAAATGGAACTTAACAGTGAAAAATTATTAGCTCAAGTTAAAGTTGAAGTTCAAGAAACTTCTAGAGCTAATAATGAAAAATTATTAGCTGAAGTTAAAGTTGAAGTTCAAGAAACTTCTAGAGCTAATAATGAAAAATTATTAGCTGAAGTTAAAGAAGAAAGTAAAATAATGGAGTTGAAATTTCAAGAAACTTCTAGAGCTAATAATGAAAAATTATTAGCTGAAGTTAGAGAAGTTCAAGAAACAGCTAAAGCTACGAGCGAGAAAGTTCAAGAAATTTCTGAGGCTGTAAATAACAGAGTAGAGTGCATTGAAAAGCATGTCACTAAAATAGATAAAAAACTGGCTGATCTTGAAAATGACATCGGAGCACAGGCTAGAGATGTTGACGAAAAATTTAAAAATTTAGAAACAAAAATTAATGATATTCAATGTCACGAGGGACCAGTGCGGATAGTTCCAGAAATATCGAGTAGAATAAAAGCCCCTACTTTTGTTGGTAGTGCACCATTTAATGTTTTTAAATTTCAGTTTGAGACAGTTGCCAATAGAAATATGTGGAACAATGAAGAAAAGGCTTTAGAGCTGATTTTGGCATTAAAAGGCAACGCAGCACAAGTTCTAGAAAGTATACCCATTGGCTGCAGAGAAAACTACGATGACATAATGGTGGCGCTACAACGCAAGTATGGCGGTGAGCACAAACGAGATATATACCGAATGGAACTACGAGGCAGAATACAAAAAGCCAACGAGTCATTACAAGATTTTGCAACGGAGATCGAGCGTTTGGTGCAGCTGACATATCCAGGTGAAAATCACCCATTTTTGGATCAGTTTAAAATTGAAACGTTTGTAAATGGAATAAGTGATCCTGAAATAAAGCACGCGGTGTTTGGAACGCATAAATCGACGTTTGCAGAAACAGTTTCATATGCACTAACACAGGAAACTGCAAAATTACTCTCTAAGCCACAAATATGTAAGGTGAGAAATCTCGAATTTTCTGCAGAAAGAGACGGAGATATAGTTAATGAAATTAAAAATGCAGTTATACAGGCGTTAGAGGAAAAGCAAGGCAAAGCCAGAGCCAAATGCTATAATTGTGGTAAAAGTGGACATTTTCAACGAAATTGCAAAGCACCAAGGAAGCGGGCTAGATTTGTATCGCCACCTGAGTACAACAAGCTGGAAAACACGCAGTTACCGTTGAAACAGGTTAACACTTATAGGCATGAGCATGATCCCATAACCGAGGGCCCCACAATCTCCATATCAGTTATGCAGCAGAAAAAGAGCAACCTTACTGCTTGTGGGTATATCAATGGTCGGAGGCATGTTCTTACAATAGATACAGGAGCATCACAATCAATTATCAGACCTGATATAGTCAAGGAGGAAATCGAACCACTATATGGTGTAAGTCTACGAACAGCTACTGGAGATTTTGCTAATGTTTATGGAAAAATAAAGGTGAAATTAACTATTGAAAATATAAGTGTTAGGGTTCCACAAGTACACATACTATGCCATGTCAAACGCCGGATTTCTGAAAATAATTGGTAGCATCAATAACCGAGATATAATGGAATATTTACCGGTAAAAAAGCTTGTTCAGAGTAGAGACTACTACTGACTTACATATTAAAATGGGAATCTTGAGCAATATACCAGAATACAAGATATATTGGCTTTGTACAATGTTTTTTGAAAATATTTTATATCAACTAAAAAAAAATTATTTAAATTAAATAAAGTTTTAATTAGAATTTAAAAACGAGTCAAAAAGTCAATTAATTAAAAAATAATAGCAAAGGCAAGGTGAACTGGAAACTGTAGTCTCATGAAGTGGAAAGGCAAATCGGTGGGATCCATTCGAATGCGTGGAAATAGCTGAAAATAATAACTTATTTTTAATGGTTATGGCACTGCCTACTTTTCTTATTATGAAATTATATAGTCATGATAGCTCATTGTGTGTGCAAAGTTTCAGAAAAATTGATAAAGTGCAAGTAGCTAAAATGATAACTTTTTTATGGGCGTGGCACTGACCACTTTTGTAATCACGATTCTGTATAGTCATGACAGCTCAATATTTGTGCAAAGTTTAATAAACATCTATTTAGTGCAAGTAGCTAAAAATTATAACTTCTTTTATGGGCGTGGCCCTGCCCACTTTTCTAATCACGGAATTATAAAGACATGACAGCTTAATATGTGTGCAAATTCTCAGGAAAATCGGTCTAGTACTAGTAGCTAAAAATGATAACTTAGTTTTTATGGGCGGGGCACTGTCCAGTTTTGTAATCACGAAACTGTATACTCATGACAGCTCAATATGTGTGCAAAGTTTCAGAAAAATTTGTGGAGTTCAAGTAGCTAAAAACGATAACTTATTTTTTATAGACGTAGCCCCGCCCACTTTTTACTAGCCATAAACACTCCCTTGAATGTCTACCACAACTTGCTAAAGTTTCAGTCCGATCGGCTTTATGGTTTCGGATTCTATAGCTAACACACACACACATACACACAGATTTTCACTTGTATATATATAGATTAAAAATGTAATATAATGCAAAATACAATTTTATATATTATTTCTTGCTCTAAAGCAAAAAATTATATATCATGCATGACTCAATTCCTAAAAATATTTAACAAGACCTGCAATATAGTGCATTTTTAAAATATACTAATGCAGTTAAATATTAAGCAGACGCCAGCTAATATTTCTTATACAAAACGTTTCGTAGCATGACAACTAAGAAAGTTACCATTTTAAAAATAACTAAAACCGGAAGAAAACATTTCATTTATATCGATTATTTAAATAAAGTTTTTTTTTAAATAAAAATTTACAAAATATTTAATTATTTATCTTGTTTCAAGTTATAATGAGATGATTCAGTACTGTATGAAAGATATATACAATTTATTTATACATACATATACTTATATATGTACATACATATACATATGTTCATATATATGTGTGTAGTTATACATAAAAAGGAGGCCTGTGCGGGTGTGTATTTTGTTTTGTTTATTCAGTACATTTTTATTTGATTTCTTACATCACTTACACAGAGACACCAATACAAGTACTTCTACACGTATACAAAACTCAGTACTCACGCTACAAAATGCATACATACAAATAAAGGAAATGCATTGTTAGTTATTTACGGTCATAAAAACATAAGTTGCTAGTTCCGTTTGTTGTGTTATTTTTAAGACTTATCATATAATTAAACAAATTAAACAGAACTGCGATATTCGACTGCGATCAACCAGAACTTTTCTTACGTATATAAGTATATGTGTGCGTGTGTATTTTTTATCTGTCAAAAATGTTAATTTTTTTATTTATAAATTTAAAAAAAAATATTTAAATTGTATAAAACTTCCCTTAGCTACATACATTCTTTTCAGCATCTGCTTATAAGTAATATATTGTATAAATGCTTTTAGTTGATAGTTGGTAGCATGTTGTTGTGATTAAAAATTTCGTAAACTTTCCCTTTTATATTTCCTTTTGAACTCAACAATGTTAATAACACCATAAGGACTTTGTTATTATCATTATGAGAAGTAATTTTTACTATTTTAAGTTGTTTTGCTATGGTAACCATTACAAAAGAAAGTGCACGAACAAAATTTTAGAAGTGTCTTTAAATTAAAGATAGATGTCTATTCTTTAAACGAAAGTAGTTAATATGTTATGGCTATGTTCGTAGAAAACTGCAGTCATGAACATTAAAGTTTAAACTTTTTTGTTTTGTAGATCATTTGCTCTATAAAAATATTTTTTATAATTTATATTACTTTTCTGTTAAATAAAAAAAACATCCTGTAATAAAAATAGAAAATTTATTATGAATTTTATATAAAGAAAAAAAAAGAATTTTTAATTATAGAAAATTTGATAATATTATAATTTTTTTTTTTTTTTCAATTTATACGCTGTCCTCAGTGTTGCCACAACCAAAAAAATTTTACAACCAAATTTTCTTAAAAATGTAACCATATATGGAAAAAAAAATAACCAAAATTAAAAATTGTTTTAATATTATTAAATTTGGTTTTTTTTTCTTTTAAAAAGTTTATAAAACAAAGTTTTGGTAGACCAGACATAATGGGTCTAATCTGCTTTTTAGCTTTTAAGTGTTGTTGTTGTTTCGTTTCCTAAATAGTGAAAAACGCTTCTATAAAACAATGTTTTTTTAATTACTGAACTCTTTAAAATATTACATAAACAAACAAACAATCAATCAGTAAAAAACCAAACAAGCATGTGTATTTAATAAATAAATAAAAAAATAAATTTAAGAAAAATAAACAAAATTTTCCCAGAAGTTATCCCATTCAAAAATAAAAGAATGGATTACAGAAGTTAAAAAGTTTTTGTAAATATTGTAAATGTGAAATTAATGCAAAATTATATGATTTAATTGTTCACTCTGAAACACATAAATGGTATCGGATATCATATTATCAAGACCAAGCCTTTACCTTTTAATCCAGTAAATTTTAAGATACAACAGCAGGAGGATACATTAGCTACGTAAAAGGGTTTTCAATAAGAGTGATATGATTTCTTTAAAAAAGCACACTTTATTTAATGTTAAGAACAATCGATACAATTAAGTTCTAAATAAAACCTCATTTAAATGGCCTCCACGACTTCTTCTGCACTTCGAGCACTTTTTCCACTAACTCAAGTTGTATGTCATGCCACGGCTTAAAAAGGATTGATAAATGCTGTTTTTCTTATTTTTTTATTCAAATATTGAAAACTTTCTATTTAAAACTTTAAGCCATTTTTCAGCTTTTTTTTAGCTAGTTTCTAGCCATTTTTTTCCAGAATTTTAGCTATTTTTGCTTATTAAGTTCTGGCATCACTGACCACAGGTGAAGGGTATAAAAAAGTACACATCTACACATCAGAAAAAAAATAACCAATTTTGGTTAAAAGTAACTAAAACGGCAATGCTGGCTGTCCTGTTATTTAAGAGTAAGATCGGTTATTTTAATTAAAAAAATATTTGGCTACCATATTGGGAAGCGTCTTCAGGGAATTTTTTTTTTTTATAATTTTTATGAATAATAAAATAATAATAAAATATTTTTAAAATATACATTTTCTATAAGGAGAGTTTTTGCTGGGTAGTTTCTAAAAATGTCATAATTAGAATATTAAATTGTTTAGAACATTTTCGAACATCTTCGGTTATACATGAACACGATGGTCATATTATTTTCTCTACAATAATATTAGGTTTTTGGAATCAACTAATAGTTATTTTTACATTTTTTTATCATGTATTTCGTCACTATAGATAAGAGTTTGGTTAAATGTCAATTGGTTTGTGCTTTAAAATAAGTATGATTTACAAAAAATTTGCAAACGGTTGTCCATTATGTTTAATTGTGAGTCACATCTTAATGTCAAGTTTTGTTCCCAATTTATTTTCACATTTCAAAGTTTGACTAATTGAATCATGGAGAGGTACACTATTGAGAAGAGAGTTAAGACTGTTAAAGCCCTTTACAAAAATCGGCGCTCATTTCATGCACCTTGTGATTTTTGTTTTGGTCAACATACCACATGTGTCCACAATTGGGAGAATTGTGCGCGAATGCCGACAAACCGGGTCTAAAGGAAAGTTTTTTCTGCGGAAATCATTGCAGAAGGACCTTTAACATTGACTTGCCATCGTGCCTCACAACTAGACATTTCACGAATATCACTGAATTGAATTTTGAACAAAACCTAGAATTTACACTCTTACAAAGTTCAATTGACTCAAGAGCAGAAGCTTACTGACCATTTCAAGCGTCATCAATACGCAAAATGATTAGTTGAACAGCCAGAAATGAATGGTGTCTTAACAAAGCGACTAGTCACACATTTATTTCAATCGATTCGTTAACATGCAGAATTACTATTAACAATGTGAACTATTGATGAACAAATATGTGATAACTGGCTTTTTGTGGCCAAAAATTGAGTATATAAACCTAAATGACATGTGGTTCTATTAGCATGGTAAGTACTACTTGCCATACAGCCAACAAAGTAATGGCTCTTTTTTTTGTTTTTAAATATTTTTCTTGCTACAAAAAAAATTTATTATTTTAAAAGTTTAACATGAGAAAAATATACAAAATTTTTTTTAAAAATTAAAGAAATAATCGCAAATAATTATTTAGGCTTGTGCTTAAAAAACGAACACAAATTGTTTATTCGATTGCTTTTAGTGGTACTTTTTTGTCTGGTTAGTTAAGCCCCAAACCTAAAAATCTGCTCTGTTTATATTACATGTCTTTAGATAGCCAAAAACGTTTTGCAGGCGTACTTGAAGTACAGTGACACGAAAAAGTTAACTCACAGGTTATTATTAAAATTTAATCACAAACAATTGATTTGTTGTAAAACATGTGTAATAATACAGTAAATACAAAATTTATTTTTATTTTTTTACTTAATGAAAGTGGGAAAATTTCCAATATATTTAACGGTTTTGAATTCAAGAAATAAAATATATTTTTAATTCCATCAGAATTTTTTAACGCACTCTATTTGAAAAAATATAAATACAGCCACTAAGCACGAGCACTTGTCGCTGTCTCATGGATGACCTAATTAAAAAGCATAAAAATGAAAGAGGTGGGTCTTACAAACAATTATTTGGTGAAATGGGCATCTATGCTTTAAATTCTTTGGCTTACATTTACAATCATTATTTCAATTTCTATACGCAGGCTATAATATCATCACACGAAACATATTTCTCGTTAAAATCTGATTTTCACAACTAAGTTGATTAACTATTAGGGTGATCGACTCGGTTTTACAACCGGTGGAAAACCCCGTTTTTTCCTCTTTCAGCTGGCGGTTTTTCTAAATGTTGATTTTTCGAATGTCGAATACACCGGTTTTTTTATTCGAAAAGCTGGTTTTTTATTTTTTTAAGTTTATTAAGTACGCGAAAAGTTTCCAAAAATCAGATAATTAAAACAATTAAATATTCTTTAATATTGTAAGAAATTTATTTGTTGTTTAAAAAACAATTGTAAAATAAAAAAAATAATTGAGCTTAAATATTATTTTTTTATGGGATATAAAATTAACGTAAAAAGTTAAAGGTAATTGAAGCATAAACTTATCTGATCGATCACTTTAAGGTAAAAAGTATAATTACAATAAAGAAAAACCAATAATCTCTCCTTCCAGATCCTAGTTTTAATTAATGGCATTGAGTGTCTGTCAACTTAAATTTCAATTAAACCATCACACAAACTAGCTTATGCATATATTTATATGTCTGTCAGGGGTATAAGAAAGAATTTTTAAAATGAAATTTTAAGGATTTTCTCCCTAGCCTTTAAAATGTATTTCATATGCATATCAGTTTAAAAGATCTATTTAACATTTAAAGAATGTATAGAAGGAGATACAAAAATTTATAACAGCCTTTTAAAAAGTCTAATTTATTTATGTATTAATTTATTGTTTTTATTTATTTTACTTGTAAAGAGTACCTTTTGTCCTTAAATTCAACTCATGTTAGTTATTGCGTAATTGTGCAGCCAAACGTATATAAACTTTAAAAATTTCATATTTTGACATAATTTTTATTATTATCTTTTTTACAATATTTTTTAATTTTTCTTTTAAATATTATAGTTTATATATTCGAACCGGTTAACCGGGTTTTTTCTCAATTTTCAAAATAACAACCGGTTTTTTTTTAATCTAAATTTCTAACAATTTGAAAACCGGTTTCTTAAAAAAGTCGAATAATCGATCACCCTAATAACTATTTGGTTGTAGACGCTGTGCTGTACTATGTCTTTCTAAAACAAAATGTCAAACTATAATTATATCTGACCAAAATAGATTAAAGATATTTTGTATTATCCGCCATAAAATTACAATTGTTAAGTTACTTCATAATAAATAAATTTTTCAAAAACAAATAAGACGAAATACGGTTGGTATGAGTAATTTAATTAATAAAATACTTATACGACTAGTAGTTCTAGTATAATGACTAATGCTATAAACACATAGACGACAGCAGACAGCAAGCAGCAATATGTCAAAAATAAAATCCATGTGTTTAAATGAAAACGATTATTTTGACGGCAGCACAGCAGCACGACTGCACAACAGCATTTGCTGCTGCTGCCAACTTAGGCTATTCTATTTTGACGGGCAGCAAGAAACAAATATAGTGTTGCCATTATATATATTAAATTGGAAAAAAAGAACAAAAACTTATTTTTGATATTAAACATAAAATAACATTACAAAAATACAATAAAGAAATAAATTTATGTGTTTTTATAGCTTTTCGTGATATTATTACATATTTTAATCAATAACTTTAATTTTATTCATTATAAAATATATATGCGGCATCCCTGAAATTCGTATTGCTAAAATACACATCAGCTGATTATTATGTTGTTGCTGTCTTCAAAATAATTATGAAGCTGACTTCAGAGCAGCATTTGAAGCCGTGAAGTTGTGAAGTTTGCTGGCGTCTATGTGTTTAGAGCTTAACTTACACACAAACATGCTAAAGAGCTGCGTAAAATGTTCTAAAATTCAGCAAAAAAAATTGGAAGTCGTGCAATGTATATACAATTTTCTAAACTTGTAAATCAATTTATGCTAAAGAAATCTATCTAAATGTTAGTGAGTCATGCGAAATCATCTGTCATAAATGATATAAATAAATAAAATAAAATAAAATAAAATAATTGATATGCTTTAAAATGAATGGAACATCATTTAAAATATCTTAAACAATACTTTTCACCAAATTTGATTAGGTAATATACATTAATTATTCTAGAGCGCAGTTCATTAATATTTTCATGTAAACACATGATCTAAAATTAAATTACTTATCATCAGTTAAATCCCTACAAATCATTTCTTTGCCATCTTTTTTTCCGAGGAGTTATGTGTTTTATTTAACGCTATTTCCCCAATCACAATACTTCATTACTCTTACACGAAAAGTTTTTCTCTACAGCTTTGTTAATGTTTGTCTTTTCAAACAAAGTCATATTTTTAAAACAAAAAGAGGCAATGACATAAAGAAATGGTAAATCATAACAATAACAATACAAGAACAATAGAATACATACAAAAAACGTAAAAAATATTAATCAGCACTGTATAATTACATTCAGGGGAGTTAAAAGAGACACACTTTCTTTTTAATGAGATTTAAATATTATAGCAATTTTTCGGATCATTCATTATTAATAGCTTTTATTTATAGTTGTAAAGCTTTTATATTTAAAAACTATTTTATTGCAAGAGATTTCTTATTGATGGCTTCCGTAGTGTAAGTTCTAGCCATTTATATACAGAAAAATATACATACGAATTTTCCCCGCAAAAACTAGGCAATGAGTTGCTCTTACTAAACAACATACTTTTCAATAACTATTACATATCGTATGGGTTATTAAGAAGTATTTTAATAATAGCTTGATTTATAATGTGATATGTAAGTACTTACTTTTAGATATTTACTTAGATAGACTCAAAAAAATAATTTTTTATTATGACATTTGCTAGAAGCCATTCAAATACATGACTTTTTATAATTCTCATTTAGTTTAACGCTCTTAGAGTATAAGTAGTACGGACTTTGACAGCAGCGGCAAAGTATTTTATTAACAAAGTGATGACTTATAGATTTCCACTGATTTTTAAATTTCAAATTAACGTATCGCAGAAAAATCTAACCGAATTTTCTTCCTTAGAATAACCGAACGAATACTGTAAGTCAATAATATTAATGAGTTGCTTAGGTTACTTATATCAAGTACTTATTTATTGCTATAAAAGTAAGTACTTATTTAAGTCCCTATTTATATATAAGTGACCGTAATAAGTGCTTATACGAGTCCCTATTTGTAAGCGAGCGTGGTAAGTACTTACCTCCAATGACATCGCTGTGTTAAAATAATGGGTTTAGATGCCAAATTTTAAGTAGTTAAGAACTGTTTTCTAGTACTTTCAACTCATTATTTTGTAATATGTTATTTTGCTGGGTTATTGATGAAATTATAATTATAAATTAAAATTCTATTTTGCTTCAATTATCAAAATGATACTTTTAATTAAATAAAAATTAATATTTTTTATTAAAACATTATTGTAAGAAATATCAATCAAAAAATTAATTAAAATTCTTTTAATTTTTAAAAATAATTAAAATTTTGAATTAATTCAAATTAAGCATTAATGGTACCAGTAAATTAACCTGCTTTTTATACTTTTTAAAGGCAGAAATGCTTGGTTTGCTGCACGCTTTGGACCACCTGTTGGAATGTCGAATGTATGGGAAGAGAATTCTTATTGCACTTGACAACCAGTCGGTTATAAAACGTATGCAGCGGATAGATGTGAACTCCTCTTTGGTGCTTGAGTGTGTTCTAAAGCTCAATAGGTGTGCCTCTACAAATGAGGTAACGCTGATGTGGGTTAAGGGACACGTGGGCATAGCTGAGAATGAGGCTGCTGACGAACTTGCGAAGAAGGGGTCTGAGGCTGCATTTTGCGGACCGGAACCCAGAACTGCTCTGGGTAATGGGTTAGTGCGGGCGAGGATCTTTCAATGCGTGAACTCTATAAACTTGCAAAGGTGGATGGAGGGAACCGCATGTAGACAGGCCCGTATGGTGCTCAGGGAGCCACTTGGCAGGGGTGCAGTGAAGATACTCGGTTTTAATCGGAGTATGATGAGCTGGATCACTGCGTTGATTACAGGACATGGTAACTTCAAATATCATCTGAAGAGGATGCGGATCGTGGATGATGATATTTGTAGAATGTGCCTGGAGGATGCCGACACGGCAGCGCATGTAGTATGCGAGTGTCCGTCGTTGGCGAGCGGAAGATTAAGGATCACAGGCAAGCACACTTTAAGTGTGAGTGCGATGGGGGACCTTAGTCTGAGGGAGATGCTGGCGATTACAAAGGACTGTGCGATGAGGATTGTCGACAATCACCAGTCGGCAGTGTGAAATCGTTTTCCTAGTCCAGAGCACACGCCGGTTGTGGCGCTGGACTCAGTGATTGAAGGTATACTGATCGGTAGACACGAAATCACTGAGGAGCGAAGGGGGTCAAAAAGGGACCCGTGATAGTAGTGGTCTGCTTCGATATTCCCCCTACATGTGTATATACTTTTTAAAATTTTCAATAAATAGGTTCATCATAAGAATACATGCAATGTAACAGAGGATGCATTCTCAAGATAGGAACCAGTGATCGGCTTTGTGTCGTTTTTTCAATATTCATAGTTAGTCTTAAAATTTGAGTATAAGTGCGTATAAATCATTGAAATTTAACTGAGCTGACGTACGCATACGCACAACAATGTTGATTTATAAGTACAACACACAATGAACATAAATACTACGTCATACGTCCCATATTTATATGATTTGCAAGACTACTCTCGTTGATTCATATTTTTAAGAAACTACTTATCTTCATAGAATGAAGCAAGTTGACTCATCAAAAACACACTAGCAGCTTTCATTTGTATGAAGAATAAACAATGTTGCCAGTACGGAGAGTGCAAGATATTTTTGCAATTTTACAATGTGTAATTTAAAATTTTTGCAAGTATCACTATTAAATTTTTAAATAAAGTTTTTGTTGGCTTCTATAATAAGAGGTAAACAATAACAGATATTTTTTGTTTTTAATTTTTATGTTTAACTTTTTTTCAGCAAATTAAAAAACTGCGTTCTTAGGTGATCACTTAAATTTTAAAGATAATACGCAAAAACAAAATCTCGTAAACAGACATCAAAGCAAGCACTTTATTTTTGCCTGTTGTTTTTGTATTATTTTGTTAAATTTAAATTGTCTATTTTTTTAACAATCCACAATTATTATGGTGAATGCCAAATTGTTATCTGGCAAGCCTAGTTAAACCACACAACTTCATAATGACTACGCGAGTCATACGTGCTTTTGGTCGTCTTTTTATCTTGCATGAACGACAATAGCAATCAACTAAGTCATACGTGTTGATGAATATGAGTACTGTAAGTACCTTTCATTTAAAAGTGCGTATAAGTAGTGAAGACTTTTTAATACGTATAAATGCGTATAAATCAACGAAATAATGCATCATGATTTAAGTTGACTTACTTCATTAGTATTCGTTGCAGATCTCTGATAGGAACTAAGAATTTTTATTGTTGAAAAATCTTGTTCAAACTGTGGAAAAGATTTCAAATAACAAAAATAAATAAATCGGGACACAAGTAATATTTGTTTTTGTCATATTAGGAACAAAGTCTGTTTTTTAGCCATATACGTATTAAGCGAACTTTAATCTGCTGATTGGCCACTATGTTTTTAGTATTACCCTCCTATTTTACATGAAAAATCAGAATCTTCTTAATCGTTTTTTTTAAATCAAATCTTAACAAAAAATATTTTTGGTTTTATTTTTCAAT
Organism: Phyto melanocephala; assembly: GCA_941918925.1. Lineage (NCBI taxonomy): Eukaryota > Metazoa > Arthropoda > Insecta > Diptera > Rhinophoridae > Phyto > Phyto melanocephala. Next base: position 120,538,690 of record OW799234.1, on the reverse strand, counting down.
AAAAATATAATTCAAATTTAAAAATAAATTAAAATGTTTTAGGAAATCAAAATAATAGAATAAATAAATTTTAGCCTTAAACTTGAAAACAATTTACAGTAGAATTAGTCAATTATTAAAAAAAATTAAGCAATTTTTTTTGTGTATTTGTGCATTTTTGTTTCATGATCGAGATGGCTGGTGGCACTAAACAATAACTCTGCGTTCGTACAAGGCCAATATATTTTACAATATCCTTGTTAGTTAAGCAAAACGGATTAACAATTGCTGTTAAATACTTAAATTATTTTATTAGACCCCTAGAATTTATTTCGAAATCCAAATGCTTTTTTAGCCTAGGCCAGCCTGTTCTGAATATCCTCGCTCGCTGCACCGGAAATAGCAATGATGCTATAAAACTATGACCGGCAATTATATGCACAAGTGTATGCAAAAATTATTTTTAAACTTAGAAAAATAAATTCTAACAAAAACATTTTCCAGCCAAACTTTTCTGCGAATTACGTATCTACTAGTATCAGCCTCGACTTCGTCTACATAATCAGAATAAAAGGAAATCTATATATTAATCTAGGTTGTTTGCATGGTTAAGTAATAATTATTCATAATTTTTATATTATTGTAGGATTAGAAATATTTTGATTTTTATAAATTAAATTCCCTAAAATATAAAGACTACAATTTCTATAGCCATTTGATTTATAAACCTGTTATAAGACCTAAAATTTTTTCAAGGTGTTGCCTTTTCTTATTTCCAATAGAAAGTGTTTTGAAAAAATAATAGCTTCTTCAGAAAGTTTTTATTTTTTGTTTTTTGGACGGACACAAATAAATTGAAAAATTTCTTAAGAAGAATTAGGAATATACATATAAAAGATTTTCCAATGAGAGTAATATGATTTCTTAAAAAAACACACTTATTGTTAAGGAAATTCAAAAGCTTTTTATTTAATGTGAAGTACAATCGATACAATTAAGATCTAAATAAAACGTCATTTAAATTACCTCCACGACTTCTTCTGCAAGAATAAATTCAATGAACCCGGTTTTTTGAGCACATTTTTTTATTTAATCAAATCGTATGTAATAAACAACACGTTCAATATTGGCTTGTAGAGCTTAAATAAAGTCTGATTTATTTTGAAAAACCAATAACTTCAAATGACCCCACAAGAAATAGTGTAAAGGTGTTAAATTACAACTTCTTGGAAGCCGTTCAATATAACAATTTTTTTTAAGTAATTTAATCTCAAAACTTTTCTCGCAATAATTCAATTTTTGCGTTTGCTGTATGGCACGTAGTACCGCCTTGTTGGAACCAAATGTTGTCAAGATCAACTTCTTCTAATTTTGGGCATAAAAAGTTGGTTATCATCGATCTATACCGCTTTCCAATGACAGTAACGGTGTTAACAGCTTCATTTCAAAAGAAGTACAGACTGATGATTCCACCAGATCAAAAACCAAACACCAAACTGTCAATTAAGGTGTCTTATTGGCACTTGAACACCATGTTAAGAATAAGTTAGCTCAAATTTTTCAACACTTCGACGAATAGCTAGCACACGACCATAAAATGGCAAAACTGCACGAAAAGTTGCAATTGGAGAACGATTATTTTAATAAAAAAAACTGAATAATTTGTAAACGTTGTTCTTGCGTATATCCTTTCATGATGAAATTGTAAACACTACTGAATACTATGAAAAGCAAGCGACAGATCATGACATATTACAAATGGCCGAAACGTCACTTCAAAATCATATCATCCCCATTTGAAAACCTTGTATGTATGTAAGCTTTATATAGTAGAAAATTAATAATTTGGAAAATACAAATAGAGTGACAAACTATAATTACTGCTGCTTGTTGTTTAACATTAAAACTCATATTTATAAATACTCAATTTTAAAATGTGTAAATGGTTAATAAAACTGATTATTTATCAAAATATATTTTATAAATATTAAGTAATATTTAAACATTTAATATAAATATGGGGGTAAATTGTTTCTTTATAACAAAACTTCATTATTGTGTTCTGCAGAGGGAATACTCTTCAAAATCATGACACTTTATAGATCTTTGATTTTATTAAAAAACGTACATAGAAACATATATATGTACACACTTACGCACTTGTACACACATATAAACTAATATATATATACACACATAAAATACTACTAACACTAATGTTGTTACATTATATACTTTTTCTCGTACTCAATTTAAACAACAAAAAAGATTCCACATTTATGTATGAACATGCATACACTGTACGATAAAATATTAATAACAAGTTAAGAAGTGCAAGAACATTTCATTAAGAACAATGACAGCAAAAACAAATATGACGTTTTATGTACAGATTTTACGTACTTACATACATACACACATAACACATGTGACGTTCAAATAAAACAGAGAGTATATGTATTGGAAATTCACCTACTAACACAGACCCGATGTGCTTAAGCACGAAGTTGAATGTTAAAAAGCAAAATTACTCACACTCAAAACAACAAAATACTATGTTTTATGTTTGTACGAATATGCATAAAGTTTTAACACGCCCTGCAGATACTAATCGACCGTGGTACATTGTAGCTGAAATTGACAAGTTACAATGTACCGATACCTTGTATAGCCGTTATATGCTTGGGAATGAAGCTACCTATAAAATGGGCTGTTCTCATTAGGTGGGTGGTGTGGGTGCAGTAATGCCAGAATGAAGATTTTATCTTCATTTTGAAGATTTTTAAATCAAAATAAAGATTTTTAAAATTTTGTTGCTTAACACCTGTCACATGCCATGTTTGAATTTATGAAATTTGTTTACCTATGTCAACTTAACGTTTAACTTTAACGTTTTGTAGAGAATTAACATTTTAAGTCCCTATTATTATAGTGACTGTAATAAGTACTTATACGAGTCCCTATTTGTAAGCGAAGGTGGCAAGTACTTATTTTAGTTCCTATTTGTAAGTGAGGGTAACTAAATACTTGCCTCCAATAACATCGCCGTGTTAAAATAATGGGTTTAGATGCCAAATTGTAAGTAGTGAAGAACTGTTTTCTAGTGCTTTCAATTCATTATTTTGTAATGAGAGTTTTTTTTGTTGGGTTACAAATAAAAAAAAAGCTCGTTATTTAATATCATTTCTGCTGCCAAGGAAAACAGTTCAGTTGCTGCTTTTTAATGATTTTTTTTTTGTTTCGTTTTAATAAATATAAAAGTAAGACATAAGCAACAACAATTAAAGTCAATTATTTCAAAAGTATCGTCTAAATTTCTTGATGTTTATTTTAATAAATTAGATATTATTCTTGAGCTTCTTTAGGGTAAGTATGCAAATTATATATATTTTTATATGTTTATGTTTATATATATTTATGTAATTTGTATATATACCCTGAAGAAGCTTTCCATTGTTTGGTAGCGAAATATTGGTGTTAATAAAGAATTGTTTATTAACAAGTAAGAGTGCTATATTCGGCCGTGCCGAATCTTTTATACCCTTCACAACGTGTAGTCATGCAATAACAGTAGTTTGTATCACCATTCATCTCATATGAAATACGTACATGCATACATAAAAAACATACATATATAAAAACATTGTAAAATTATAAATTTACGTATGTATGTTAAAAAAAAAAAATTAAAAAAAAATTAAAAAAAAAATTTAAGAAAAAAAATAATTAATATAAATAATAAATATAAAACAAAAAAAAATTAAAAAAAAATAAAAATTTAAGAAAAAAATTAAAAAAAAATAATTAATATAAATAGTAAATATAAAACAAAAAAAAATTAAAAATAATTTTAATATAATAATAATAGTATAAAATAAAAAATAAAAAATTAGAAAAAAAAATATTAAAAAAAAATAATAAAAAAAAATTTTTCTGGCTCAGCTGGGATTCGATGCCACGTTTACTCTAACCAGTATACATGTTTGTATGTATGTATGTTGTTGTTGTAATGTTGTTTTTGTGAAAAAAAAAATCGAGGTGGTCGTGGGTTTTTGCTCATATCTCAGTTGTTTATGTACCGATGTTTCTGATTTTCAATACCGATCTACTCTCAAATATTTCTGATATTTTAATACCCCACCCCATCCAGGCGATATCGGGGGGCTTCAAAAAGTTGATTTCAACATACACACGGACAGACGGACATACTGACAGACTGACAGAGCTTAATCGACTCCCCTATTCATAAGCTTTCAGAAAATATATACTTTATGGGGTCGGAAATGAAAATTTTAGAAATTTCACACGGAATGACAAACCTATATATACCCTTATTCACTGTGTGAAGGGTATAAAAACAAAAAGTGACCTCAAGCTCAGGAAAAATATCAAATTATTGTAAATTATTTCATATACAAATAAGAAAAAATTAAAGACTATTACCCCAATGAATTTATATTCATTTTTAAAACAAAATAGTAAGAGAAGTTGATGGTATTGCCAGTATAAAAATAATCTATTTGTAAAAATTAATCTAAATTTGAAAACTCTTTTTCGGATACATTTTCTTAACAAAAGCATGTTAGCCTTAAACTTTACTTACAGCTCAGCTTTTGCCACCCTCAGAAAAACTTTTAGTTACGCCAATGACATCACAACAACATCATCCTATACAATCATATCATTTTAAACAAGAGTTTGTCGTTAAACAAGTGTTCGTGTTTTAACGATTAATTAAAGCATTGCCAAGAACTGTAAAGTGGTGGTGCAGTTGCTCCATCGAGTAGCGACAAAGACAAATTTTTGAAACTGCTCCGATAGAATGTTAGATGGTCCAGCGCTAGAATATTCAATGCTAAATTTATCATGTTTTGTTTACAGGGAGAGTGATGGGGTTAATATAGGTTTATGTGAAATTTCCACGATACACGTTTGCGACCCCATAAGATATACATATGTATGTATATTTTCTAAAACCTTAGGACTAGGAAAGTCGTTTTAGCAATGTCCGTCTGTGCGTGTATGTTGACATCAGTTATTTTGCACCTTTGCCTTGTGGAAGGAAAACCTGAGCAGATATAAAGAAAATGAGTCTCCAAACAATATTAATATTAGTTATCATTCAAAAATAATTCAATGTTAAAATATTTATAAATATTTACTTACAGCTCAAAATGTATTGTTATATGTACATATATGCATGTGTATGTATATGAGTTATGCAATTAATTTTAAATGTGACATGATTTTTACAGTATTCCTTCCGTTCGTGGTAAATTGCACTTGAGATTCGTATTAAATATTTCCCAGAAGTTTTTTTTTGTCATTTATCGCAAGATTTAAAAGAATTTCTACTCATAAATAATTTGTCCTCATTTCCTGTCGTAAATGTCAAACTGACAAAACTTTTTGACATCTTAATAACGTTAAGATGAATATATTACTTTTTTGAAAACAGTGGCTTATGGGTATTAAAGTGTCTTAAAAAGAAAAAGACAAAACTAAGACGAAATAAAATCGCTTGCCTGTGTTACAATGTGTCTGCACAAGATCCATTAACGACATTAAATCCCTCATATTTCATTCTGTTATATTATTTTATTTCATTTTAGTTCTTGTTTCTTTTTCTTCAGAGCCTACTAATATTTATATTCTAAAACAAATCTTTATTTTTTTTAATGTAAAATACAAGAAGAAAATGTTGAAAAAAATTAATCTCATTTGAGGCGTAAAATTTGCATTAAAAGTTTCTTTATTGTTTTACGTAAAATTATAAAAACATACAAACGTAAATGACTTTGCAAATGTGTACATTTTTTTTTGTGTATAAATATTTAAATTTATATTTGCAAGTGTTTGTTTAGCGGAAACGGAAGTTTTATGTTCATAAGTGCGTATATATCACATAACTTAACAGGCATGTACGTACATCTATTACACACTCACTTACACGTTTGTTTACCTAAGTATGTTTATGCCCATATTAATGTATTACGTATTTACTTAAGTGTGTATGAATAAACATTTAAACGAAACAAGAAAAAAAAACACTAAAGGCACTCTAAATTGCCAAGCTTAGTATAGACGTATGAAAAAGGTATTTCCGCTTTAGTGTTTCTTGCTGCTTTTGTTGCAAGATAATTTCATTTACATAAAATTTTAAGCTGTTCACTACTCACACATTCACAGGGCTATACAAACATACATACTACATAATTAACTTGAAAACATACATACGAACAATCAAAGTTGACATTGACCTAATTTGTTGTAAATTATGTTTGCAAATTTACAACAATATTTCTAATTTTATTTCATCTGCAAAATATGTTATTGTTATGTGTATTATTTGTCTAATGGACCGAATATGCAGTGTCAAAGTCATACATTTCTGTTGTCGACTTTAACATAATTTAGAACTTATAAGTCAGTTAAGTGATTTTTCAATGTCAAGGGTTTCTAAATGTAAGTCTTCGATTTGCAAAAATTCTTTAAGCAGATTGCTTACTTTTTTATTGTTTTATTTAGTTTAGTTTAGTTAAATTTAATATACATACATTCCAGCAGAAAAAAATAGACATGGTGCAAAGAGTTCACATTTACAGGACTTCCAAATCAATAGTGCGAAAGTTTTCGTTGTAAATAACTTACAAAATTCGAAATAATTTGTCATAAATGTTGTGCTTCAGAAGTAATGCAAAATCATGCTAAATATCTTAAATAATTCTTGTAAACGAACAACATTATCTCATGAAATATCGGATTGTTTTCACTTAATTTCAAAATAAGTTCAAAGCACTTATTAGAATAGAGTGCAGTTCAATCTATATATGTGACGGCGCATAGATTTTTTTTGATGTGGACAACATCTGAGCATCGAATGAGACCAATTCCATGTCCCAAAAGTGTTCCCTCCCAGAGATATGCGACGATTCTAAGCGCAAATAGAAAGGGACCTTACGGTAAAATTTATTTTTTTTTATTTTTTCCCCTACTAAATTAACAAGATAACTTGATTTTACGAAACTACAAAAAAATAAATTTTTTTTCCTTCTGAACAATTGAAAAAAAAAGAAAAATCATTTAATCTTCAAAATGGTTCTCCTGAACAAAACCTGTTTTAACCCTTAGGTCCCTTACTCTATGCGCTGTCACATATATAAAAGTGAAACTCTGTGTGTGTGTGTGTGTGTGTGTTAGCTATAGACTCCAAAACTGTAAAACCGATCGGACTCAAACCGTTACATTGAGCCTCGCGAGAAGGCGCCCGTAACTCCAATCACGTAACATTAGTATCTAAGATTTGAATACGATCAGTTAGTTATTACAGTGGTAGTAACTAATATATAAATAGTATTAGATTTAAGATTTGCATACATATTGTAAATTTCTATTAGAAAGATTCAATATTTTAATTAAAAAAAAAATATTTCAAAAAGTTATGGGACGATTGTGCTGAATTTCAATAGCGATTCATTCCCGAATATTTCCAACAGATTGATGCCATGCGCAGATCTGAGGAACATATGATTGCTTCTAAAAGTTGATTTCAAAGCTTAATCGACTCCTCTATTCATAAGCTTTAAGAAAATATATACTTTTTGGGGTCGGAAATGAAAATTGTAGAAATTACAAACGGAATGACAACGCTATATATACCCTTGTGCACCACAAGTGAGGGGTATAATAAAGCTAAAGAAATAATAGCGAAACTCACTCTTTGATGCAAACAACCCTTGCAAGTCATGCAGACCGTGCAAGTCTAGCAAACAATTTAACTTGTGCACGACTACAAAAACAAATTCTATTAAATTGCAATTTGCATCACTTGAGCAAATATGCACAACTAAAAATCAGTGCAAAGTAATGTCACACAAATTTGCACAACAGATACACAATTTTTTTACTCTCAGGATTTAAAATCTCCACAAATTCAATTTCATACATGGCATTTTTTACCAAAAAAATTGTGATATTATATTTTTCCGTTGATTTAGGCATTTTAATTTATTTAAAATTAATTAATTTTATTTTCGGAAAATATTAAAACACAGAATCTTACTTAGTTTGCAACACACATGAAAAATGCACTCACGCTTGGTAGCAAAAATACTACCAAGAGTGAATTCCGCTAATAATTAATAATAATTTTTTTAATAAAATTTAAACAAAACAACAATTAACAACAATTTTAGCATAACAACGATTATGTTGGTCAACTTCTTTTTCTTGTAGCATTTCTCTTTCCTTATACTTTTTTTTCTTGTGGTTTGAACTTAGCAAAATAATCATTATTTGCGGTCCCTGGATTTTAACAATAATTAATGCTAAATTGTGCTGTTTTTTTTTTTTTCTTTTTCTTAATAAAAAATTCTTCTGTTAAATTTAAAATTAGTATTTTTAATTTGACTATTTTTAATGAACTTACCCAAAACAATTACATAATATCAAATTGGTAATTTAATACTTAAAACAAGCTAAAAAAACAATCAATTACACAATAATTCACAACAATTCACAACGAATAATTTACCAAGAGTTGTCATATGAAAGCGGGATGCTAAGGAAACTGAGATATTTCGAAAACGTTCAATCGGTATAATAAATGGGGAAATTTTTTGAAATCGTTTAAATTAGGCTCTGGGGTGCTTTTCTACTTCTGACTTCGTAATAGTACTCATAATGGTACAATTGTATCAACTTTTAAATCCCCGTTAAGTTGTACATTCTACTGATTATTTTTGCCTAATACTTTTTTATTAGTTTAAAAGTTTGGTTTGTGAGAAAACTTTAAGAAATAACAAAAGTAAACAATATAGTATTGAAAAATGTTGCTTAAAAACTTGTAATTATAAAAGTAAAACATTTATATGCATGCACAGAAAAAAATAACTTTTAATTTCTATCACGAAACTAACATTATTAATGAAAAATTTATTTGATTTTAATTCACCTGTTAATATTTATTAAATGAAAATTATTTGTTTTAATTGAATAAATATTGACAACAATATGAATTGGAAAACCGTAAGGCCTCAAAAAAATAACATGATTTTATTGTATGATTTTGGTTAAAGTAGAATCATACAATTATCATAAAATGACTCAAAGGAAATGGACAATCCTTGGAAATAATTGTTTGATCAACATAAATAATATTTTTTTTTCGAATTTTTGAATAGGAAAGTGGATTGAGCAATGTACGTCTGTCTGCCTGTTGGTTGAAAAAGCCCCCATATGTTTCACAAAGCTGTAAATCGTATCAATTTTTTTTGGAAATTAATTGTTATTGAAATTCAGAATAACTATGTAAGATATAAACAAATATACACTACTGCCTCAGTGTTTCTCATATTTTAACCATAAAAACTAAAATTTTCGCCCTAGCATAATTTATAGACACTTTTGCCACTTTTTACAGATGTATTTTTAGAAATACACGTAAAAATTTTAACTAATGGGTCACTCATCGATAGAGTTATAGGCAAAATTTGGAAAAAATATATTTTTTTTAAATATGACAAGTTACTAAAGCTTTTAATTAATTTTTAGACACATTAAAAACAACAAATTATTCTAGAAAATTATTGCTGGAAAAAGCTGACAAATCGATTCGAAACTAACTGAGATATAGGCATCAAGACACAACTACTTAGTATAAACAATAATTGTTTTTTGCAGCTTCCAGTCAACCGAGAGGGTCGATATGGGAATAAAATTAAAGAAACTGACAAACAAAATAAAATAAATTATAAAAAAATTTGAAATCCACAATGGCGCCACTTTAAATTGGCGTACAGTTAATTTGTATTGGGTCAAATGTAGTAAATTAAAATGTACACCTTTCAACCCACTCAATATTGGTATTAAATAAAAGAGCATGAGTAGTAGAATATAGTAAACTATGAAAAATTGCAATACAAGATGGCGTAAAAAATGAATTGGTGAATACGTGAGACAAATATAGTAATCACGGTTTTGTCCCATTTAACACCCACAATATTGGAATCAAATGAAAAAGCTGCACTAATAAAAACTATAAAAAAGTGTAAGACATAACATGGCGTCCGTCTAAAACCCTTCAATATGGGTATCAAATAAAAGAGCTCTCCAATTCAAAATATTGCTTCGGACAAAGCCTGTGAGTAAGGAAAAAATTTAAAAGTTTTACTTACAAACTAGCTTACGGAAGAAGACATGAATATTTTATAGCTATTTTCCGCTTTGAAGCATTACTTTTCTAGCACAGAATTAGTATGTAAATAATTTGTAAATGAAAGGCTTACGCATAGAGAGTTTCTAATTTGCTTTCTTACAAACCTACTTCATAGTAAGGAAAACAAACAATGATGCTTCTGTAATGGATTAATTTGTACAATTTAGCTTAATTTATACTCTTCTACTACTGCATCAAAGAAAAGCCGTTTTTAAAGCACATACACATTTGATTCTATTTTCAAATTTATTATTAGTGCGCAGAACGACTCAATTTTTTTTACTATTTATTGTCGTTATTTTTTCTAATATGTTTAAGTTCATTTTTTAAAACGTATGATAATTGCATGATGCTTTTCTAAACATAATAGGAACTTGCAACTAAAATATGTTTTAACCACAATCATACAATCATATCATAGTATGTTGTTCATACTGTCTGTTTATCTAAATGCGAATGAAATTTTCTTTCTTATTATTTTTTATTATTTATTTTATTTATTTATTTTATTTGTTATCGTTTAGAAAAATATGCGAGTTTCAAAACAAGAAAAAAAAATTGGTTAATTTTATGTTAAAAAATTTAGAATTTGCCAGGGGCCAGTTTGGAGAAACACTTTTTTAAACACTTTTATTTTCTAAATTTTATATGTATTAATAGTTCAACACTTTTTAAGTTAATTTTTTTTTCTTCTTTGCTTTACTTTTACCTGATTTTTTTTAGATCGTCATATATTATAGCTCTAAAAGTTTTCGTCTATATGTCACATTTTAATAACTGTAAATACAGGCAGTGCAAAATTATGTTTTATCTCATATATCGCACGATTCCATTAAAGGGCAATATGAATGCTGAATTATTATTAATATTATTATTAAAAAGTATTCATGACAATTATGTGTGAAAAACATAATTTTCACTTGCCCAAGTTCTGCTTGTTAATGAATCCACTGAGATGAAAGAGTACCCAGTTATTCTGATCAAAAAAGTCGCGAAGTGATTTGAATGGCCATTTTTGTGGAGGGCTTCAACAATCTTAATGCGCTGCCTAATCGTATACCTCTCCATGTTTGAATTTTTCAAACATTTAGACAAGCAAATGTCAATTTAAGATGGTCAAAAACTTAACGTCGAGATGTGGATCACAATTAACATCGTACATTATGGTTGGGCCACCCTTTGAAACGTTAATGAATTTTTCCACATCTAAAGTAAAATATTTTGTTGCAGAAATAACAAGAATACCAGTAAAATGGTAGCTTGCAAATAAAGGGATTGTGCTTATGAACAGTATTTTTATCAAAAATCTACTATCGATTGGATCGATGTCATAGCTAACATATCTAACCAGCAACGTTTTTAATTTTTGTAAATACATAATACTAATAATATTTATGACTAATACAATTATTATTATTTCTTTTAATCAATAACTTTATTAAAATAAAATTTTTCTGTGTAATGTAACACAGTCCCATCAATTACGACCGTTTAAACGCTCACATTAAATAAGAAAACGCATATACAAAAGAAAGCACTTTATGAAAACATAACATAAATATTTTTACGTATTTAATAAAATATATAGTATTTACAATATATACTAACAAAAAAAACAAATTTAAAAGGAATAAAACGTTAGCCGAAGTAACTTGGTAATAATAAGTAACATAAAAATAAATAAAACAAAATTACTTGTGTATGTGTGTACTTGTGTATGCATATAAACAAACAAACAGAAACGCATATGCCGAAAAACGTCAACATAATTAACATCCTCAGTTACAAAAAAAAAAAACAACAAACCAACAATAACATAAAACATCGTTATTGTCATTAAATGTACGACCATGGAAAGAGGGTCGTTGTATTCATATTCGCCAATTTCTTGCTTTTGCACTTCTAAGAAATGTTGTAGTTTATTCCTCTATTTGTTTACATACAGCTCGAGTTTTTAATGACCAAGAGAGGGGTGAAAAGTGGGGAATCGGGTAAAGGATATAAAATAAACATGAATAAAAGATATTACTGCTGCACCAACATTCGTGATTTTTCTTTTCTCATAATAAGGATGTTGAGTTAAAAAAAAACACAACAACAACAATATACATAGATGGATGTACCGTTAAATTTAAAACAAAATAAACACTCTCACACTTACTTAATAAAACAAACCAACATGTGTTATTTGATACCAGCACCCACAACCCCCATCAAGAAAAAGAGAATAAAGAAAAAACTAATGGAATTGAATAAAAGTATTGAAAAGAGCATGAGTAGTAAATAATCGACATGCGCTGTACATTAAACAGTTAATAATTTTACAATTTAATTAATACAATTTAAAATTGAAAATATTTTAAGATAATGAAAAATTATAAAAATTAAGGCTAGTTTAAGTTTAATAACAAATTCAGCTTCTTATTAAACCTCCCAAAAATTTGTTAACTCGTTTTGTTGCTCTCTTGTCTTAAAAGAGACTCTTTACTTTGTATGCTATTTTATTACATACATAGTGTTTGACAGTATCCTTTTTTACTGCATCGTTTCAGTTCCATTCCAACCACAAGTCACAGAGGTAACCACAAAGTTAAAAGAAAATTCCTTTAGAAACTTAAATTATTTTGTTAAAGATTTCTCTTATAATAACAAATAGTGTATTTGTGAAAAGAAAGTAAGTTAAATTTACAATTTATTTAAAAATTAACAAACAAAAAACTAAATACTTTTCTAGACTTTTCCTTCAATTAATGATACTGTGTGCAAACATTTTAGATTTGAAGTGAATGTATTTGGTGAAAATTGATTTTTCCACACAAAAAAAAATAAAAAAAACTCACTCTCCAAATTACAGGTAATACTGTGATGTATACACAATCGCATCACAAACAAAAGGAATTAGGACTAAAGCCAATTATTAGAAAAATTATATTAAGCTAAATAAATGGTAGCAGGGATATTATTTTTTACATTAATAAGAGTGTATATTGGTTTGAATTAAAACTAGAAGGATTAAATAAAAATGTAAATATTAGAGGCATTGGTCTTTTGATCCAAATAATATTTATGAGTTTGAAAGTCGGTTAATAAGGTTTCTCATATTTTACAGTAAAACATTTGTATAATTCAAAAAAAGATTTATTATGTTTTTTTTTTAACTTTTAACTGTAAGTTGTTTTTTTTTCTCAGCCACACCCTTAAATAGGTCAAAGAAGGCCGGTTAACCTTTATTTTGCTTTTACGATAAACATTGTTAATATGTATGTAAATAGTAAAACAAATTATTAAATGGCTTTGTGTCATTAGGTATTCAAATAATTTTTAATCAATTTCTAGTATATTTTTTTAAATAATATACTTATTTACTATTTCTAAATATTTTCTAAACATTTTTGACAACTTGGCTTAAAACATGTAAGAGTGCTATATTCGGCCGTGTCGAATCTTATATACCCTTCACAACGTGTAGACATGCAATAACAATAGTTTGTATCACCATTCATCTCAAATACGTACATACATATTAAAAACATCCCATTGTAAAATTATAAAATGAGTATATATGTTTAAAAAAAAATTTAAAAAAAAATATAAAAAGAACAAAAATTAAAAAAAATAATGAAAATATAAATAATATATAAAATGAAAAAAAAAATACTAAAAAAAAATTTAAAAAAAAAAAATAAAAAAAATTTTTTTGTGGCTCAGCTGGGATTCGATGCCACGTTTACTCTAACCAGTATACCACGTTTGTATGTACATATGTATGTATGTTGTTGTTGTTGTGAAAAAAAAACGAGGTGGTCTTGGTTTTTTGCTCATATCTCAGTTGTTTATTTACCGATGTTTCTGATTTTCAATACCGATCTACTACCGAATATTTCTGATATTTTAATACCTCATCCGGGTCCAGGCGATGTCGGGGGGCTTAAAAAAATTGATTTCAACATACACGCGGACAGGCAGACAGACTGGCAGAGCTTCATCGACTCCCCTATTCATAAGCTTTCAGAAAATATATACTTTATGGGGTCGGAAATGAAAATTGTAGAAAATTCCACACGGAATGACAAACCTATATATACCCTTTTTCACTGTGTAAAGGGTATAAAAATTATTCAGAATTTCACTTGATAATAAAATTTGCATATGAAACCGAATTGTAAACAGGTTGTCATAATTTTTCTATAAAAACGTGTAAAACCCATTAAACTTTTAATTAAGGTTGTAGTCGTGAAACTAAAACGTACGATGTTTATTGTAAATAAACGAAACGTTTTCAGAGATATTTTTTATAATGATAGAAGGATCTATGACAATTTTGTGTAAAATAAAATATCGGGCAAAAGCTCACCACGGCTTCGGTGGCATACTTCTATTCGATGGTCCATATTTGCAATGACACTGAGGTATTATTAAGGTTCAATGTCGTTAATTTGCCGAATTATTTCATCCTTTAGCATTTTAATTGTTCTTGAGTTATTGACGTACACTTTTTCTTTTAAATATCTCCAAAGAAAGAATTCCAACGGTATCAAATTCCATTATCGTTTCGGCTAATTAACATCGCCAAGACGTGAGATAAAAAGACAATTGAATTTTTCGCGCAAAAGAGCCATTGTTTCGTTGGTTGTGCAGCAAGTGACACCATCCTGTTGGAACCACATATCGTCCAGGGATATATTCTCAATTTGTCCCTAAAAAGTCCTCGCGATAGTGAACACAATTTACGGTAACTGCTTGGCCCACCTTATTTTCTAAAAAGTCAGTTGCGATGACGCCAGTTACTTTTTGTGGATGCATCGACTTTTCAACAATCACTCGTGGATTGTCATTTGCCTGAATTCGGCAATTTTGCATGTTAACAAATCCATTGGGGTGATGGTGCTGATCAAAAAAATCACAAAGTACACGAAACTCATTTTGATTTAAACTTCCATTTTCTTAAAAGCCTTTAACAATCTTAACACGCTGCCTCTTCATGGTTGAATTTCAAATACTGAAGCGAAGAAATTCAGTTGTGCAAACAACTTGACGTTAAAGTGTGTCTCACAATTAACATCATGCATTACGCTTGGACCACCCTTTAATCAGGACTAGTAACTAGAGTTACTCACTGGACTGTCACATTATTTTTAATTCCGTAATCCCGGAAATTCTGGAGGAATACTTTGGCTGCAAATTATTTACTAAAGTGTGTCCAAATTTCAAAAAAAAATTGGTCAATGGAAATCGCTACAAGGAGATTTTTCACAGCTTTTGTGAAGGAAAATTTATTATTTAGACGTAGAAGACGTCCAAGAGCGTTAAAACAACATAACTGAGCAGAAATCAATCATTGACAACAGTTGTTTGAACTCATCCTTGCCTCGGTGGACTAGTCAGTAGTGTGCTGGTCTGCTAGTTTGGGGGTTGCGGGTTCGATTCTCGCTAGAGACTCTGGCCTTCTCTGCTTCTCTTTTCTCTTTTCAATTCTACTCTTACTGTTCTATTCAGGTATCACATAGGGATCAATATAATGAACCCAAGTGAGCTTTACAACAGCTGCCTATTCTATCTAACCTAACCTAACCGAACCTACCCCTTAAATTATTGAACTTTTTTGAATTATTAAAAACATTAAACATTTATAATACCAATAATCACCAGTTTTTTCTGTAAATTCCAGACCACAATGTTGGGTAATTGCATTGGTAATTGTGGCTTCAGTGGACCCCCACCGCCGGACACTATACTATTAATGCCACCACCACCACTGCCATCATTTCTATTGCCAAAAACTGCAGCTTTAGTACCAACCACTAACGATTCCCATCCTTGCTTTGCCACCTTGATGTGCGATCCAAATCCTCATCCCCGTGAAAGTGGCATGGAATTTGTTGAATTTACAGGAGCCAATAGTAATGGCTTGGAAAATACCTGGCTCTTTGTATTGATTTCATCGTGTGTTGGTGTTTTAATATTGGGCGGACTTTTGGCTGTTATACTACTAAAATGTCGCGAGTAAGTTTTGCAATTTCAAACAGAATCATGTTTTTGTTACGCACTGTTAATTATACGAATGGTGATTTTAATGCTTCTTTTTTTAACGTTACAGTACACTTTTCTCGAGTTGTAATTTGTCGTATCACGATAGCAACATTAAACAGGGCACCATGTCAGCTTTGGGTGAACCCTCAAAATCAAATCCTTTTATGGCTGGTGGCATATTGTATCCCTGTACTTCGGCTAATAGTCGTGATACATTACAAAGTCAATTAGCCAGTGATAGTCGCCTGTTGTGGGCCACATTAACTCCGCATGGTACACGACATTTTATTTCAGATTATCCAACGACTAGTGCTCAGGATGTTGTAGGCCACTATGAGGTAGTGGACTATCGTGCTAAGACTCCAAACCAACCGTATCGGGATTATGTCAAACGAACACCCATTAAGGTAAGTTAGTATTTAGCAATGTTAATACCATACTCTTTAAAGCAATTTCCAATAAAATCTATCTTTTTTAAAGAGTTTGCTATTTATGGCGTATTGAAGTAAAAATTCTGTAGATAAGTTTTTCTGTATTTTAAAAGATTTCTACTTAGCAAAAATTTTAAATAAATTACCACCTTATGGAAATTGGTAGATAATTTTTTTTTTTTTTTAACAAATTTTTATGAAATCTGTAAATCCTAAAAAAAAATTTACCAGTTCACTATATGGTAGATTTGTTTAAAAAATTTTTATGTTTTTAACAAGCCAAAATGTTTTATTTATAGAAAAAATGTCAACTAGCGAAAACAAATCAACAAAAAACTTTTTTTTATAGAAACGATCAATTAACAGATTATCTATTAAATAGATTTCATGGATGAAGAATTTTTAGTCGAGAAAATGCACCTAATGTGCCAACCATTCGAACAATTGCCAAAAAAAAATTATGTTACGGGCCGGTAATTTTCGACTACTCTGGGTCAAGGGGGGTGAAAGGTGGTTGCTAGCTAGCTAGAGCTCAAAGGTCAGTGGTTCTCAATCCGTGTATTTGGCACGTAAACATATGACCGTACCCTACACCCTACACAGAGCTTTAAAAACTAAACAGATTGTTGACAGCATGCAAACGTTGGCAATGCCAGATGGTTTGCCATGTTCGATATTCTTTTTCCTCCCGCAATTTGCTCTTATGACAGACCAAGTATCTGAAATTTCATGTCTGTCCCATCGGTTATGGACAGTTAGACTCCTGCGCGTTAACATACCGGTCAAGCTTTCAAAAACATGGCGATTGTAGGTGAGAGTGTCGCCAAAAACTCGAAAACACCAATTCGTCATCGTTCTCTACAATTTCGAATTTCGCGAAGCACTACGCAGCGAGTTTAAACAGAAGACCTCCACTTTTATTAGTACAAAATTCAGCTTACTTAGGAACTCAAACCAGCAGACCATGGAAAGCATCGGCAATTCGTTCAATGGGAAGGAAATGTCAATTTAAAAAAAAGTCATATTTTCAAATGAACGTATTTCCATTTGAATGGCTTCGTCTCAGAGACGACTCATGCAATCCATGAGAAACGAATGCACCTAATACGAGCAAGTGTCTGGCGCGGATATTGGTCAGGTGATTTGGTTTTACTTTTTTGAAGTTAAAACGGAAATTGCAGTGACTGTGAACAGTAGTCTAAAAAAAAACATAGTAACGGAGTTGTTGTGGCCTCAACTGGACGGCATGGAACTGGATGACATGACTAGCAAGCACATTGGGATTGAGTAGCTCCCAATCAATTTCAAAACATTTGCAAGCAGTAGGTTTTATACAAAGTAGGGATTTGTGTATCATATACATTGGAGCCAAGGGATCTCTAAAGACGATTTCGCAAGTCTGAAATGCTGCTTAGAATATGTGGCCAAACATGAAACCACAATATTCCTTCATGACAACATTAGGCTACATGATACAATATCTGTTTGCAACTTTTTAAAAAGATTTGCTTGAAAAGTTATGCCTTACCTGCTCACCTTGCCCCGTCCTCTCTCTCTCTCTCTGTCATACAGTACACTTGACCACAAAATATATTAGCAGGGGAGAATTTCACCCCCAAAACGTTCTAGTTACGACCATGTCGGTAACCAAAAGTTTAACTCAACAAAGAGATAGTTTTGCGAGCTATATGGCATGTTGCGCCGGCTTGTTGGAACCATTTTCTCCTCCATATAATTTGCAATGGAGTTGGGAATAATAAATAAAAATCATTTGGCTGTGGCGTTCGTCATTCACGTAAATGTGCAATTTGTTTGGGATGTAATAATATCTCAATAGTTTTCGAGGATTGTGCTCTCTCCCAAAATGGCTTCTTAGCATACCCGTTAAGCGTTAAGTTAATGAGCCTTAATTCTAAATATGATTTGACGATAACATGCTGAGCATCAATTTCTAAAATAAATTTCCACAATTTATAAACGTTGTTTTGGTGTCAGTCTTGTCATGGTGATTTCGAAAAGTATTATAAAAAATTTTTAATTCTACGATTGTACCAAGGCAAATTTATTCATCAGGTAATCGCAGTTTGGAGAGCATTTTTTTGTTTATGTTTTTTATATATGGAATTTGACATTTGAAATAAATAAGAGAAGAGAAAGAATTGTTTTTTATCTATGGACTTTGACAGCTGAAGATAAAAATAATCAGCTGATGAATGAATTTGTCTTGGGTCATACGTACATACATATTTATAGAATTTATTACAAAATGTTTAACAAAGTTTTTACTTAGAAAACAATCCTAAAATAATTATAAGTTTTTATAAAACATTGACAAAAAAATTGTAAAAAAATTTATCTAAATACAATATTTTTTATAAAATCACGAATTTTACTTAAACACTTTGATTAATTTCTTGCCTTATTTTCTTATAGTCCTTTGATAACAATGGCTTTATTGACTACGACTACGAAGATCCCACCCCTTTAATGGACTCATATCATGACGATATAGACTCCGGCTATCAAGAACCCCAAGAAATACTCAATTCTATGCAGAGAGCATCACCACGTCCCCGTGTCTCATCACCCACACGCATTGATAATCCGAATATGGCACCACTCAATTATTATCCCTCAAATCCCCGAAATATTCAGTCAAGTGCCGCAAGTACACTACAGCGTCCAACCAATTTTAATACAACTGCCACTCTTAATCGCAAGACAACATTAAATCGACGCATAAGTGACGCTTCCTCATATAATGGGCAAAATATATAAGTCGGTCAAGTGAGTATTTAATTTTTTATATTTAAAAGTTAAACATTGATGTATTTAAAACAGTAGTGGTATGTGGTTTCGGTTATGCAAAAATGTTAATTCCACTTTTGATTTAAAAATGCAAATGAATGAAAACAAACTAAAAAAACAACAAAAAAACGCACAGTCGAAATTACAACGAAACACGAATTTTATATAAAAAAAACAGAAAAACGTTTGCGAATCCATCTACAATAAGAGATTTTAACACCAAACAAAAATATTTATTTAATAACTGTACTTTAAGAAAACAATTTTAAAATAGTATTCTCTTAGATTACAGTAAGAACAATTTAAAAAACATAATGCTAGACGCACAATTGTGACGAACGACGAATTTTTCGCCGCGAATATTCGTCATCAAAAATAAAACACATTTCTGTTTGTATATAAGAATGCGTACAATTATGGCGTCGGTCGAAATTCGCTGAACGCTGCGTACTCTGCAATAGATTTATTTCTATTTCTTACGCAGGCGAACGACGAACAAATTGGTACAAGGGGACCATTTTTTATTAAACTTGGTTTTACTTTTCAACATTTTCAGAAAATAAAGTTAGTTTTTACTTTGATAATTATTTCATATTTTAAAGATGTTAATTTTTCGTCCTTATTGTGCGTCACACGACGAATTTACACAGTGAATTTTTACCGACGAATTCGGTTTGTTGTGCGAAATTCGCCGTTCGTCCCAATTGTGTGCCTAGCATAAGCATGCATTTAAAAGCAATTTCATTAACGCTACAACTAATTAGCAATACAAAATAATAAAAGCTATAAATCATTATATGTATGCATAACTATAACTAAATTTATAAAGATTATAAAAGTTATTATCATTAAAAGAAAATTTCGGAAACCTATTCTCATTATAATTAAGAATGATTGTGGTTTAAAATCACTACTGATAAAGGGCCTGCGTATAAATTCATCACAATACTGCATCGCGATATTTAAGCATTTAAAAAAAGGGTGCTTAAGTGCACCAGTGTTTTACCTTAAAACATTTTTTATAGAATAGTTGCAAGTGCTGACGCAAATTGTATCTTCTGTTTTAAAAGTTTACCCTTGTAATACTGTGCAATGATTAATATACAACCAAGCCCTAATATTTAGTCATCAGAAACTTTAACCTGCTACCAACTCTAGCTTTCTTTATCAGACAAAAATATTTTTTCTTGAAATATTTTTTTTTTAATTTTAAAATTAATTAGAGTAACTTTGGGTGTTGTGGAACCCCTTATTTGTTTAAGCGCTCGTAAAAAGTTATCAGCTCAATTTTTTTGGGAGAATTTGTTGCTGATGGATTTCGTATCGGTGTTCTTAAAACTAAAAAATTTATACATAAAAAATATGAGGCACCTCAAAAATCGTATTTTTAAAAATTAATATCGCATCATTGTGGAATAGTATTCCACAATACCAGAATTCTAAATACCAATAAAAAAGATATTTGTTAGTAATTTTTTTCTAGATGTTTATACTTTTTGCTTTCGCTGTTTGATCGAAATAACACTTGTTTTAGTTCCTTTTTATAAGGAGACTTAGTGAGAACAGTCTGATTTGTTTGGATGAGGCGATATCTCTCATGAATTTAAGCAACTTTTTTATATTATACATTTACAAAATAGAAGTTATACATATTTAAGTTAGGAGTTCTTTGTATGACTGTAATGTCCATCTTAAATAAGTAGGTGTGGCTCATTTTTTAAAGCATTTGGTAAAAAGGACTATTTGAACCCATCTGGTGGTGCATACATCTACATATCTTTATACATATGTATCTGTGGCTTGGAGCTAAAAGCGCCAATGTAACTTTTTGCTCTTTTGAGTTAATCATTGCATTAGATTTATCCGCCTATTCCACAATACCTTAAGTTACACTTTTGTGACGAGTAATAAAATCTTCGTGTAAAGAAATTTTATGATAAACTTCTAAAAATAATTTATTTAATTTTTTTAAATTTTTTTATATATTCTTTGCTTGTGCATAATTTTATTTTTATTTTGTATAATAGTTTCTGAAATTATTCACAGCCACAATTACTATTCACTAATCTTATTTATATTTTTTGCATATTTCTTTAATAGCTTCAAAATAAACTATTTAAAGAAGTTTTCAAAGTTATTGCTACATTTTCAAAACAAACATATGCACATATTACATATAGTTTTCTACTTCCTAAATTTCTAAAATCATTTTAGTTTCCGTTAGCAATTATTTATAATACAAGCAACATAACATAAAGCGTATAATATAATATATTAAAGTAATCTTTAATAAAATAAAGAAAAATATTAGTAATATTAACAATAACTTAAATTTAATGAAACCAAAGAATAAGCTTTCAACAGATCTCTTTTAAACAGCAAACTCTAAAAACTGGATGTTGTTCCAACTGGGTTTAAACTTAGGCTTTAATTTTAAGTGACCAAAATAATTGCCCATTAACATGTAATGTCGTATTCATAAAAATAATGAGATGTTTATAAAGGGTTTACAAAACTGATTTTCTATTGAAATTTGATTTATAATTAGCGTATTCAAAAGGTGTACTAAATTTTAAAGATCTCAAATAAAACATAAATATAAATAATAATAATAAGTGTGATTATCAAATTTAAAAAGCGGATTTTGCAAAATGCTTGGTAACAGATCTTTATAACGGATATTGAAGGTACGGCTTACAAATATTACAGATGGCTCGGCTTAAGGCGCTACTACACGGCATGTTTTTTACATCTGACTTGTCAAATTCTCCACTGTTAATACGAACATGTCGTGTGATACCTTTAAAACATTAGTTCTCTAAAAAACATGTGTTGAGACATCTGACAAAATTTCAATTAGAGCGCGCTCTATTTTCTTTTGTCAAAACATGTGACATCAGAAGTTGGTAGAAATCTCTGCTGCTGCAAACCAGTCAGCGACGGTTGCCTATAAAAGTACAATTTTGACAGACATGTAGATTTACATATCGTCGTTCGTAAATTATTGTGTTCTATGTGTATAGGTTTTATGTGTCACATAGAATACAATAATTTACGAACGACGATATGTCTCACAAATTTTAAAGTCAGATTTAAAAAACATGCCGTGTATTATAGCCTTTAGGACACCTTGTGAATACAGTAAATATAATCCTTCAATAAACCCTTCAATATTTTTATACATACGGCAATTTGATTTAAATTAAAAAAAACATAATATACAACAGATAAAGCTTTTAACTTTAAAAATCAATTTATAAACAGATTAAAGATATTCCTAAAAGTATTAAAATACTTAATATATTACATTTATTCCTTTAAAATATAAAAAAGCACAAAATAATCATTTATAGCATTAAATTAAAACAAAATTAAGTTTTAATTGAAAACAATACCAGAATTATAAAATTAAACTCATACACATTACTACTTACATATATAACTGCATAAAATACACATACAATAACACATACATAAGTGTGTATTCATGTGCTACTAAATATTATTCATTACTACTACTAAGTATCACTATTATTTCAACTATATAATTACTATTTTACATAAATATCTAAGTATGTATTGCATCTACTCTAGTCATAGTATATACTATATTTTGTGTATGTATTGGTAGTTTTTAAGAAAACGTTTATATTATTTTAATAAAAAAATTAATAAAATATAATTTTAAAAAATCCTTAAAAATGTAACTAATAAAAACAGCAAAAAAATGGTTGTGTTAAAGCTTATTTTGTTAAATTTTCAATTCACAAAAAGTAATCAAAACAATAGTTTAAAAAAATTACTAAAAATGTATCAAAAAATGTAAAAAAGCTCAATTTTTTTGTTTTTAATTATTTTATAGACATAATAATAACATTTTTAATAAAGAATCAATAAAAAAAATTATAATGTGAGTTTTACTAATTATTGTAAGCTTTAATATGTTTCATCTGAAAAATACCATCATGACTGACTTGCTTTAAGTCTTGGTCAGGAATGAATCATTGTGCTGCCTCGGATGTTACATGTATCTGTTTATTCCTTTAGCTGGTGTTCGAGATGAGGCTTCTTTATCTGAACTTATTATCTTCATAAGATAAAAGTTTATCTTCAAAAGATAGCAATTAACTACCTGTATTTTTATATAAAGGTCTGTACGTTGTTAGAGTGGATGGATCGCCTTTTCGTTTGCTTATCAGTTCCTTCCTTATATCTAGAAAGAGTTCTTCTAATAGACATCTGTTGTACATATCCATCGGCAATTTTTGTCGGTTTCCACTACCTATTTGAAAAAAATTAATCGGTATTCTGTCGAGGTCCGTAATTTTTCTTTTGTGTTTCGTTTTTCAACTTTTACTCAGTGAAAAGAGTGTACCATGTATCCTTATAACACCTTTATACCCTTGGCCCCACAGGTCCCGGTTTATATTACCTCTGAGTTATTCCCACTAGATGAATACAAAAAAAAACAAGTAAGAGTACTATAGTTAACTGTGACGAATCTGATAATACCCTTCACTCTCATGCTGTACATGTAAAATGATCTCTTTGCAGGATAACCTCGATATCAGATTTAACGTTGTACGCATTTTGCTTAATTATTTCTGATGCGATCTTTGTTATTGAATTTGTACATACATAGTTCACTGTGTTATAATAGTCAAGTATTTTCATTTGATAATAATTTTGTATGCGTTGAAGGGGACAAAGTCGTAATTACTTTATTTGACCCATATATCCGGAATTATATTTTGAACGTACTTCTGGATTTTAACTTTTTTAAATTTTACTGTATTCCACTGGTCAAGCCAGTTTAATACAAATATTTAGGTTAGGTTAGATCCGGCAGCCGCCCGAAGGCATAGCTCACTTGGGTCCTCCGAAGGTCCCGTTGTGATACCGTAGGCACCATCGCCCGTTCGTCTTTGTCCTCTGGCCGTCGTTCCTCAGCCATCCTGTCCTGTTCACGAAGGTATGGATCTTTCCCAGATCAACTGCGGAAAGACAAGTTTTACTTACAAGTATTCGTTGACCCAGAATCTGGCGTCTCAGGTCCCCGAATGCAGGACAATTGCAGAGAAGATGTTTAGTCGTCTCCTCCTCTTCCTCGTTATCGCAACTTCTGCAGAAGTCGTTGTAAGGGATATTCAGCCTTTTCGCAAATTTTTACAAATATTAAAGAAATTTATATTTTTCTTAAATACTAAATTTAACCATTATGGATTTTTAATCTACGTCTCTCTTGATTATCTAGAATCTGAAGAAATTCGTTTTTAAATTTTAGAAAAACACTAAAGTAGGCTTATTTCAGTTATTTACAAACTGATTTGTAAATTTTTCTAGAATAATTCCCAAAGCTACTGCTGGTAATTTGGTATTAACTGTGTATTTAAAACTTAAAAAACTTGATATATTTAAAAAATAAAAATTATTCTGAATAGTTTTTGCTTGTAACATTGCTGACAAGTGACTAATTTGTCCAAACTTTTTACGAATATCTCTACCTGCATATTATATATATTTAAATATTTATATTTACACAGACTAGCAAACGTTTTGACAAATTATCGTAGGGCTGAAAAAAGTTAGTTTTGTAGTAAAAAAAAAAGGGGCAGTCGGTTATATTTTCTTATATATCAGAAACTTATGGAGCGACTTTGCTGGACTTAAATAGCAGTTCATAGCCGAATATTTCCAAAAGATTAATATTACGCACAGACCAGTGTAACATATGGGGGCTTCTAAAAGTTGATTGCAACTAACACACGAAGGGACGGACAGAAATATATATTTTATGAGGTTGGCTCCACAGATAATGGGTGACACATTACTCCTAATTAATCAATATTCAATTTAATTAGAAATGTATGTTGTTTTGAGAAAAAAATTGTTTATTTTTAACCACTGTACCTCATTGGAACACCAATATGGCAACACTCTTATGCTACACCTTGTGAAACAGCTGTTTACTTTATTTGAAATATTTGTGTTTTGTTTGTTTTTAGTTAACATATCTTGTTATAATTAATTATTAGTTTTTTAAAACGCAAGACATTCCCTTATAAAAAATGGATCACAGTACAATTAGTAAGCTTGAAACAAATAAAATAGATCTTATCTAATTAATTTTTCATATAGTGTCATCAGCCGAAGAACAATTACGAAATTATGGTGTCTTTTTGGATGCTCACGATAAGAAATTAACTAAAATTCTCAATAAAAATAATGTATTTAATAGTAAGGAAAAGCCACTGCTAAGTGCACCAGTAGTACAGGTCAGTTATGCTTCCAACGAGGAAGAGTATATTCTGGTAAAACTTTTGGAGTCGGAAAGATTGCTTAATAAGATGTTACTAACTTTTGGACATTTGTGTGCTGAGATTGATGACATTGACAAGGAGGCCAAACAAATGCAATTAAAATTTCTGTACAAAGATGAGGAGTTACTGGTCACTATACAAGAAGTTTGTGAATCGGATTTCCACAGCAAGCAAAATAGTAGTAGTAGTAACAATAAAATCCTTTTAAAAATGAGTGAATCTATGGAGTTTTTATGTCAAATGCAATTCCTTTTGCAACGTTGCATTCTATTGGGCAATAATCTTTTGCATCAATGCGGCGCTGTGTTGGCTCATAATAAAGCCAACTCTTTCATTGAAATAAAGTTGATGGTAAGTAAAAATATTTAAAAAAATAGGTATATTCAACACTTTAAAATCATCAGCCAATTGTATTTGGATTAAAAAATTTAGAAGGAAAAACGTACATTATCAGATTCATTTTTCTTACGATTCTATTAGAGATTTTAAAAAACATACATAGTCGCTACTGTTTTTTGCATCTGTTAGCCAGTTTTAATTTTTTACTTGAAAATACCGTTTTTTTCTATTTTTGCTATTAAAAACATATTTTGTTCATTATTTTCAGTACATGTGCGAATACTTGTCCACTTTACTTTTCAATATATTAGTTTTTGATGAGATTTTGTATCGATCAAACTTTGCACGTTATTGGTCTTCGTATAAAAAAACCATAGAAACCATGACACAAAGTGGCACTGCGTGGGATAATTGTACCTCATCGGAATTAAACGGTTTACAAAACTGTCTGCAGGAATTGGATTTCCTATTTATCGGCTGTATTTTTAGAGTAAGTAGCTGTTAAATTATATATTTTGAAGATTATCTGTCCCATACCAACATACTGTTGATAACGGACTACACAAAAACAAATATGATTGAAATAAAAAGTTGTAAAAAATCTGATAACAACTGATTACATTATCATCGAACTGATGGTTGACGCAAAAAATCATAACGAAAAGTGATAATAAAATAAGAAAGAATTACAACAAAAGAAAAATACTTTAATAGTAAATTTCGTTCTCACTCATCTTTGGTAGAAAAATATAAAAACAATTATCATTGGATTATCAAACTCTTTTTGTTTACAGCTTGTGAGTTAAATAGATGATAATTACAACTTACACTAAAATACCGATCAAATAGTGCTGATGATGATATCGTAGCTGGTTTCGAAAATGCATTTCTCACGGCTAGTGCCGGTAAAGAACTTACTTTTTCAGTCCATTCTTTCATTGTCACAAATAAAATTTAATTTCTTAATATTTTAAACAATTTAAAAAATAGCCAGTATTAAAAAATCTATTAAACTGTATAATAAAAATTTGAAAAAGAAGTTTGTTCGAATATTTAAAATATTAAAAAAATTCAAAAAAAAATTTTAGCATTTTTTAGACAGCAGTTTTACTATTAAGGAAAAAATTGGTCCACAGGGTTTGGGACAATTAAATCGACAATTCAATGATTATATGAAACTAAAACTACAAGATGTGGAGAAAACAAATCCCAATGAATTAAATGCTTTCAATGACACCAGCAATATAATAAAACTTAATGCTTTCTGTGTGGTTTCTCATGACTTTTGCGGTCAGGTGGATACAAAATCAATTAAGACATTAATCGAATTAAATGCCAAAAATCAAGCAATTATGTTAATTGGTAACATTCCCTGGTCATCTGCCGATTTTCTACGAAAAAATGCTGAAACCCTTATTAAAGGACATGAGAGACTTATCACGGATTTTCGCCAACAACAACAGATGTTCCTACAACATAACGGTCAGAAATTAGCCAAAGATTGTCGTTTATATTGCCATGAAATAAGCCTATGGATGCTGAAAATTGAGAAAAGCTTAAGCTGTGGTCCATTTGAGTTACGTATCGAACAATTTAAAGAACTGTCAACATTGTTAGTGCAGGGCGTACAAATGGCAGGGCATATAAGTTATTTAATTAAGGGAATTGTAAATACTCATGAAAATTTACAAGTGCCGATGACAAAACCGACTCTTTTGGCTATATGTAAACTTTTAGAGATGTTGAAAATGATTCAATTGTATTTCAATCAGCATACTATAAATATTGCTAAAGTAATACATTGTATTTTGCAATATTTCCAGTATAAAGTATTGCAATTGATTACTACTTACAAAGTAAGTAAGAATGTATATAATTATAATTTAGTAAGGAACAAATACTAATTTTTGAAAATTAAAAGATGTTCGAAAGTTTTGAATTTATTTTTAATATATTAATTTAATATTAATTTTCGAATATTAAAAAAAGGATTTGTTTAATTTTCAGTTTGAACAAAATATCAAATTAAAAACCGATAAATATGCTAAAGATTATTTTATTCTCAAATTCTTAGACAAAAATTATATCCTCAAAATTACGTGATAAAAGTGTTGATGCTTTAGCTGCTTTAAAAATAACTGAACGTTGTTTTCACGGTCCATCTAGTAAAGCGCGAATACTCGTTGCCAAACTAGCTTTCGATGCTTCAAGTTCAAAACATAAGATATTGTCCTCCGAGCAACAAGAACGTTTTCGCAATCTTTTAAAACGTATTGAATTAATAAGTGATCTACAAGATTCTATAAAAGAAATGTGCGATACCTCATTTCTTTTTTGGCATCAATCGATTTTAAAGGCTTATTTAAAACAAATCGTTGACAAGAAACTTGATTTTAATTCGTTTCAGGTAAGAGTACATCTTAAGCGTTTAATTAAATATTTTGTCAACATTTGTGCTTTTAGTATTTAATACAAGCTTCTAGTGAATGCTGCAACACTTTGAATTTTCTTAATCTCAAAGAGTTAAATGTTTCCAAGGAATTGCAAAAGTCCACCTACGAAAATCTACGTTCTGAGATTATAAGCAAATTATGTGCACAAATTGAAATATTTTTGCGCTTAGAAGTTCATGCCAATTTACAGGTTGATAAAATAAATCCCTTCGAACAAGGAATTAATGACTATAAAGAATTAATAAATGTGTGTCCACTACAAATAAATGGAAATTATGTAATACTCAAAGATCAAATTGAAAACTATTTAAGTGCTATGTTTTATAATTTAACCACCATATCGTTGCATGATTGGAAAACATATGAGGAAATGCGACATTTGGCCAATTACCGTTTGCTACTCAATCCTGTTGAAGATTATTTACCCAATCAGACCTTGGAACAGGGTATAGATATTTTAGAAATTATGCGCAAAATTCATATATTCGTTTCAAAGTATTTTTATAACATGAATTCACAAATTTTTGTTGAGCAACAGAGTTCAAATAAACATTTAGACTCTATTGGCATACGTCATGTGGCCAACTCCTTAAGGACTCATGGAACGGGTGTGATCAACACCACTGTCAATTTTACATATCAGTTTTTAAGGCAAAAATTCTACACATTCTCTCAGTTTCTCTATGACGAACAAATCAAAGCCCGACTAATGAAAGAATTAAGATCGTTTGCTGAACAAAAACAACTGGACAAATATCCCTTGTATACCTATGAACGAGCCGATGCATTTAATAAGGATATACGCAAATTGGGCTTAGCCAATGATGGTCAAACGTATATGGATTTGTTTAGAAAAGTTATAACACATGTTGGTAAATTTTTAAATCGTTTGTTTCACTCTAAAATATACTATTCCATAAATTTTAGGCAATGCCATGGGCTATATACGTTTGGTGCGTTCCGGCAGTATACACGCTAACTACAGTGCTAGTTTGTATTTACCTAAATTCGATGAGAACTTAAAATTTCAACTCCAATGTAAAGAGCAGCAATTAAGTGAGGTTGTACAGAAAGCAGCCGAAAACCTTGAAACAAATATACAAATTTTAGCCAAAAGTTTTGCAGATAATACTGATTATTTTAAGGTAAATACAAGAAATAAGCATGTCTGTACTTTCCACCCTAAGTGGTAAGAGTGTGCACCACAAATTTTACAATATCATCATTTGCGACTCCATTAATGTTTACATGTGTTTTTATCCTTACAGATAAGGGAGTCGGTTTATACTCTTCTTTCTGTTAGTAGAAATTAATATCTTAAAGTCCCCAAATGCCCCAAGTTTTCGTTTATAGTATCAATATAATCAATAATAATTAAACAATATAATTCTCCTAAATATACTTTTATCTATTTGTAATAGTTCAACAATTAGCTTTAAATATCCTTAATTTTGGTTAAGGTATGTAGTTTGTGTTGAAAATATATTAGAGTTTTTGACTAAAAAGTAAACTAAGTGCTAGTAAACCTACATATCATGCGTTTACGTTTGCAGATGAAATTTGTGAAACAGTATTTTTGCCCCACTAACAGGAAAGAAAAATATCGAAATTACCAATTATAAGTAATTTATTTTGTTGTTTTAGTTTTTTTGAGCTGAAGATCACTTTTTATATAAAAATTCTTTTGTTATTCCGATATTTCGCTACCACATTGGGTAGCTTCTTTAGGGAAAGTTTTTACAATTTATAACAATTAAAATTTCTATTTCATCTGGGCAATTTTAGCGAGCAAGATGAGCACTAAGAAATATGCTTGTTGGAATAGCTAGCACTTCAATCGCCTTTCCCTGTATACATACAAACATAAAAATATCAATATTATTTAATATTATTTTTGTGAACAAAATAATTAAATCCAAGTGATTTGATTAGTCAGATTTACTTATTTCTTATATAGATTGGACACAACAATTAGGTTAGGTAGAACAGGCAGCTATTGTGCAGCTCACTTGGGTCCATTTTATTGATCCCATTGTGATACCTGAACAAAAAAGTAAGAATAGAATAGAAAAGAAAAGAGAGAAGAGAAGCAGACAACACCAGAGTCTCTGGCGGGAATCGAACCCGCAACCCCCAAACTAGCAAACCAGCACACTACTGACTAGTCCACCGGGGCAGCCCGACACAACAATTTACTTTTATAGAAATGAAACTTTTTAATATAGTTTCAAGTTGTGTAGTTAATTAAACTCGTATAAATTTTAATTTTTTTAAAAGTCTCATTTGACTTTTTATTATTATTTAATAAAAATTCTCTAAAATGCGTGGCGCGTTTCCGTTTTCTGAAAATTTTACTCATTCGTTAGGTCTAAAGTAATTTAAAAATAATTGCTTAGAAAAATATCGGATTGTTCTACAAAAACTAAATTAAAAATTATATTCTTTTAAGGAAAATTTTGCTTCTGAATGCAAATCCTAATACCCAAACATCGGTGAAGGGTACATAAGATCAAGTACTGAAGCATATAGGCACTGTTCCTTGTTTTATAGATATTATATGCAAACAAACTTTTGTGTGTATGTGCTATGATGTATACACATTAAGTACAAATCTTTATTGTTCTAGATTTTGGTGGAAGCCTTTCAACCGTTTTTCCGCAATCCCCACAACTTACATTTGCGCAATTTTTTTCTCATTGTTCCACCGCTTATCATGAACCATGTGGAATATATGCTGGCAGTAAAATCGAAAATCAATAAAAAAGATCGCGAAGAAGCTGTTCTCTTCGATGATGGCTTCGCTGTTGGCCTAGCCTATATTTTAAAGCTGTTAAATCAAATTGGCGACTTTAATTCACTACAATGGTTCTCTACTGTGCGTGAACGTTTTGAGGCAGAACGACGTAAAATAAAAGAAATGCTTTTGGAAATCAATGGCAGTGCGGTGAGTTCGTCAGCTAAAGCTAATACGAGTACGGCTGCTAAGCAAGCAAGTGAAAACGAAAAACTGCAGCAAACTTTAGTACTAACGGAACGACGCATCAATGCTCATCAAATGGAATACAATCTATTGTATTATAATCTATGCAGTGCTAAGATATTTTTCCAATGAATATTGGTGCTTATGTTAATGGAAAAAAACTACATATAATAGGTATAACAATGGAATTCGATTTCGAAAACAAACCGATTTAAAATCGAAAAAAGATGCGGTGCATTTAATATTTTCCTTTTTCTTTTTTCTTAATATCGTCTCTTAAATTTTTTAAAATTTTTTGTTAATTTGTATCTTGTTTACTTTTTGTAGGCAAATAATTAAAAATTCGGTAAAAAAAAATTATTTTTAAATCGTCTGTTTATGATCATTTCAATACGAACGACTTCTATCATCTATCACATACTTTCTTATTCAAAAACACCTGCTAAACCCAAATTATCCATTAAAATTTGGCTTACAAGTATAAAAAAAGAGGCGAAAATCGAAATGTAATGAAACTTTTTCTGCGGTTTGTGAATAAGTGCTCTTAAAAATTATAAAAATTTTACATTTTCGCTTCAAAGTTGCGTGTTTGCAATTTAAGTTACACCTAATTTTCTTATTAGTTTAATTTACTCATAACATTTACTATTGTTAAATATACAATAACGATCAAATTGTTAAAAAAAAAAAACAAAATAACAATAAAATTAAAAACGAACAAATACAAGTTATATCGTTAGTTTCCGTTTAACTTTAAATAATTTAATCAAACATAGAGTTGTGTTTTCCTGATACAAGATAATAATAAGATAAACAGAACAAACACGATCCATATGGCAACACAAAAACGTTGCGCATGCTCAAATACATGCATTAAAATTTAGTTTGAAATTGAAGAACATAGTGCTGGTGGCTTTTGGTTATTTCTGCTTTGATGTGGCTACATTCTTATTTACCATGTTTTTTTTTTTTTTTTGTGTTTATTTCTTATTTTAAGCCATAAACTCTCTTAACTTGTCTTGTTTATCATCTAACCAATCAACCAACCATCATTCATTATATTTTCTTTTATTTCGTTTGCTCGTTCGTTTGTACGTTCGCATTCTACACTATTTTTGCGTGTACAATATATACTAACTAGAGTTTATTTATTTTTATTATTTTTTTGTGTTTATTTTCTTATTATTAACTTTCACTTTGTGTGCAGTTGGACGAAATTCATACTTTTTCTACGTTTTCCAGTAGTATTTATTTTGTTGTATTAAATGCTCTGTGTGTTGTGTGTTTTTCAATTCGAATTTAAATTTTTCTCCAAAATAAGGTCATACCTAAAACCTACCTACAGCTCTTTATAAGTGAATAATATGAAAACGACAAATAAAAAATTAAAAAAAGAAAAACAAATTGCAAGTGTAGGAAATTAATACGTGATTAAAATCCTAATAAGATTTAGTAATAAAGAAAGCTAATTAAAGTATTGTACCAACATATGTATGTACATAGAGTGTTAAGGTAGCGTAAGTTTTAATAAATAATAAATCGAAAGAAAAGAAAACAAGAAACGAGAATATTTTTATAAATTAAAAAAAGTTCTGCCTATTAGAAGAAAATATTAAAAATTATAGATTTGTGTTGGTGACTTTAATGTGTCAAGTTGGACACGAGTAAGGCAAGCAACAAAATCAAGCGTGTGCGTGTGTGTTAAGTTTTACAAACAGTAATGTATCTATTCGACTGTTTTACAAATTTTCTTTAAAAAATACTTAGATATTTAAAAGTAAATTTGCATAAGAAAACGCCCACAACACAAGACGAAAAAAGCAATTATAATACATAATTGAATTGGTAAAACAAGCTACCAACAATCCATTCATACATCACTCCAACTGTCTGCACAATAGCCAACCAAACAGCTAGTCAATCAGTTATTTACTAGAACCGTTAATGTTGTTGTTTTTGGACAAAGCACTTTAACAAAAGCAACAACTTCAAATTTGGCAATTATAAAAGAGTATTACAGTGCAAAGATGACATCGAAATATGAACGTATTAAAAATGAGTGTCGTGCTCGTAATAGTCTGTGGGAAGACCCAGATTTTCCAGCCGTACAACAGTCCGTTTTCTATTATCAAACTCCACCCTTTACATTTCAATGGCGTCGCATTTCCGAAATAGCAGATGCTCCAAATGCCAGTTTTGTAAATGAAACTGAAAATTTCGATGTTATACCGGGTAAAATGGGTGACCGCTGGTTAGTTTCCTGTTTGGGCGTCTTACATTCGCTGAGAAATCTCTTCTATCGTGTAGTGCCTGCCGATCAAAGTTTAGACAAAGCTAACGGTGTTTTTCGTTTTCGCCTTTGGTGGTGCGGTGAATGGGTGGAAGTTTTAGTCGATGATCGTTTACCCACCATAAATGGCCGTTTGGCCTTCCTACAACCACAGACATCAAATTGCTATTGGGCCTCGTTGCTGGAGAAGGCCATTGCAAAATTGCATGGCTCATATGAGGCTCTTAAATACGGAACTCGCTCAGATGGTCTTAGCGATTTGTTGGGTGGTATAGTGCAGTGCATACCACTTAAGACCACCAACACGTCGGATTTGGTAAGGCCCCAACAGTTGAAATCACATTTAGATACGACATGTATTGTCACCTGTATCGCAGCCACAAGTGCAGCCATGGCTCAGCATAAAAATACACCAGAACGTCTACCGAATGGCATAATACTCAATGTTAACTACAGGTGAGTGTAAGACACACATTTTTATCATTCTACAGAAGAATAAAGAAAAACCGAACTTCATTGCATATTTGTTTATTATTTTTAACTAAAAAATCATTTTTTACTTGCTTGACTTTATTATACAATACATTGCAATGTTCTACTGTAACTTATTTATTATTCATTATGTTCTTAAAACTAGTGTAGGAGTTTGTTTAATAAATTCATATTACACGTTATTAACCCAACTTCAAAGTGATTGCATATGAGTGCTATTAATGCTATTTCATATTATTTTGCGCATGCTTAAAGTTGTTTTGTTGGTAATTTGTATACAAAATAAATAATATTACTTTACGCACGTTTTGAATATGTTTTTTGTGTGTTTTTACAAAATTTTATGTAATTTTGAAAAATAAAATAAAGGTCAAATAAGAGCAATAAGAATTCCATAAAAATTGTATTGAAAAAGGTATAAAAATACAAATTTCTGTACCACGTATATTTAAAAAGAAAACAAGCAAGAGCACTATATTTGGCTGCACCGAATCTTTTATACCCACCACCCATTCGATGTGCTTTTAGAGCATAAAGTTTATTATTTTGTTATTAACAGTAATCGCAATAGAATAAACTATTTATACTAAAATATGTATCACTTTCTTTGCTTACCTTCGATATGTTATTAAAATATTTTCGTAAATTAAGTCTTAAAAAGAAAGTAGGCGTTAAAGTAGGCGTGTCAATATAGTATTTGCTAATAAATGGAACTTAGATATTTCAATATAGTCCTTTATTCTTCCAAAAACTTTATCCATAGAGAAATGATATGAATTTAAGATAAAACGCTATATGGGAGGTATATAAAAGTTTCTAAAAATTTCACCTTAATAGTAGTCGATATTCTATTCTATTTTTTTTTATTTAATTTAGTTGAAAAAAATGCCGAAATCTTTTAAAAAATTGTTTTCCCGATTAACTTATACAATTTAAAATTTATGCTAGCTTTGTGTGTTTTGAAGTTACATAGAGTACCAAAAAAGGTACCAACTTTTAGTTTTTAACAGTTTTTTCTATTTAGGGAATGAAAATTAAAATAAAAAATCCAAAAATATTTCTGGCTTCTTTTTTGAGTAGATTACAATACCTTTCCAAGTTAATCTGTGCCATTTTTAGTTTAGCAGGTTTTTTAGGGTTTCCTATTTTATCTGTTTTTACCCTTTTTGTACCCTTCACACAAAAGTTGGTCATTTCGGGTGAAATCTATTTTTTATTTTTTTAAAACATGCATACATACAAACAATTTATGTATGTATGTATGTATGTATTTCATATGAGATGAATGGTGATACAATTTTTATTGCATGACTACACGTTGTGAAGGGTTTATAAGATTCGGCACGGCCGAATATAGCACTCTTATGCTAGGCGCACAATTGCGACGAACGACGAATTTTTCGTCGCGAATATTCGTCATCAAAAATAAAACACATTCGTAAATATGAGAATGCGTACAATTATGGCGTCGGTCAAAATTCGCTGTACGCGGCGAACTCTGCAATAGATTTTTTATTTCTATTTCTTACGCCGGCAAACGACGAACAAATTGGTACAAGGTTACCATTTTTATAAAATTTGATTTTACTTTTCAACTTTTTTAGGAAATAAAATTAGTTTTTACTTTAATAATTATTTTGTATTTTATATTAAAACACTTAGATGTTGTAGAGAAATTTGTCAAATAAGCCTTCAATAAACCTAAAATATTTTTTATGAATACGGCCCTTAAAATATATACATACATATAAACAAGCTAACGACAAAAATTCTTTTTATTTGGGTTTTTGTAAATGTTTGAACTTATTAGTGATTTTTTTTAATATGGTCACACTATAAGCTATTATACAAAAACAAAATTAAAATTCTTTGATTATTTTTGTTCTTTCTTTGCTTAAGCAGTAAACAATTTTATCAACTATAAAAGATGTTACTTTTTCGTCGTTATTGTGCTTCACACGACGAATTTACACAGCGAATTTTCACCGACGAATTCTTCATGTTGGGCGAAATTCGTCGTTTGTCGCAAGTGTGCGCCTGGCATTACTTGTTTTTTTTTTATCAAATACATATCCTTTTTCGTAAATACGAAGTTGGCACGTATCAGTGGTATTATATGGAAAATGTAGCCAGGGGCCATCCCTATTACATTATGGAAGTAGAATTCCTGAATTGATTTTGTACAGTTTTTAAAAAAATGTTAAAATGGTCTAGCTTAAGGGGGTTGTGTGCGCTAAAATTTGATCAGCGTTCATAAGATAAATTTTAGCATCATTTTCTTTGTACTGTAGGTAGGTAGTACAGGCAGCTGTTGTGCAGCTCACTTGGGTCCATTTTATTGATCCCTTAGTGATACCAGAATTAAATAGTAAAAAAACAAAAGAAGATAAATAGAAGCAACCAGTCCAGAGCGGGAATCGAACCTGCAACCTCGTGACTAGCTGGCCAGCACACTACTGACTAGTCCACCGGGGCACCCATAATATAGGTAGTACTGTAATCGCAGTGTACTAAAAAACGGTCACAAGTAAAGATACTCACAATTCTATGTCTAATAAAAATAGTGCAAATAATTCTGCATTGATAAAACGAAATATTAAATCCAAAGTTAAAAAAAGGCGGTTATTAAGAATCAATAATCTCTACTAACATATGTGTAAAAAAAATATTTCTAATTTGATTTAAATTTTCTGCTTTTCCAGACTCTGCTCACTGGATAAGGTGGAAACGCTACTCGGTGATGCCGTACAATTGGTGCGTATAAAAGACCCCTTGGCTTGTAATGCTTTTGCCAACAATAGTGACTACGAAGGCGATTGGTCTGCCATGTCACCCTCCTGGGAACGTGTTTCAGTACAAGAACGTGATCGTTTATATGGCCAACTGGATGTTGGTGAATTCTGGATGTCCTTCTTAGATTTTACACAAACATTTTCCAGTTTAGAGGTAATTTACCTGGATGCTGACACCGCTAAAGACGAACTTACACTACAGGATCGACCGAAGCGTTGGCAAATGAAAATGTTTCAGGGACAGTGGAAGCGGGGCGTGACAGCCGGTGGTTGTCGAAATCATGAATCATTTCACATTAATCCCCAGCTATTGTTGAACATACCGGAGAAGCAGGAAATTGTTGTGGCCCTAAATCAACATACCGCCGTAGAGCCTAAAGTCATCGGTTTTACAATATACAAATTAAACAGTGTGGCTGGTTCGAAGGCCAATCAAAAGATAACCGAATGTTTACCCAAAGAGTTTTTCAAAACCCAAGTTAGTTTTTTAAATTCCGATTATGGCAATACAAGGCATGTGACATGTCATTGTCAGTTGGAAATCGGCCAGTATGTATTAATGCCTACCACCTATGAACCGGGTGAGGAGTCTTGTTTTACAGTCAGAATATTGGGAACAGTTCCTTTACGTCTATCGCTGTTGGAAACACAAACTCTTATGCTGCTCGATCCATTTCCCGTACTTAAGAATGAAGCCGATTCTACGAAAATCAAAACTGTATGCCAATATGAACCCGTCTTTATGCAATTGGCTGATGAAAATAAAACCATCAACTGTTTTGAGCTCCATGAGTTATTGGATGCCTGCTTACCCAATGACTACATCAAGGGCTGCGCCAATATCGATATTTGTCGCCAAGTTGTAGCGTTACAGGATAAAACGGGAACAGGTCGCATTAATTTCATACAATTTAAAACGTTTATGGTAAATTTGAAATCCTGGCAGGGAGTTTTTAAAATGTACACCAAAGAGAAGGCGGGCATATTAAGGGCAGAACGCCTGCGAGATGCTCTTTATGATGTAGGCTTTCAATTAAGCACCGACATCATGAACTGCATAATGCAACGTTTCATACGCAAAGATGGAACGTTACGCTTAAGTGATTTTGCCTCAGCTGTTCTACATTTAACGGCAGCATTTGATTATTTTCAACGCAAAGATCACAATCAAGATAATGTTATCGAAATCGAAATGTCCGATTGGATTAAGTGTGTTTTACGTTGTTAACAATGAATTTAATCTCGCTCGATAGCTTACATACATATT
Organism: Phyto melanocephala; assembly: GCA_941918925.1. Lineage (NCBI taxonomy): Eukaryota > Metazoa > Arthropoda > Insecta > Diptera > Rhinophoridae > Phyto > Phyto melanocephala. Next base: position 120,500,293 of record OW799234.1, on the reverse strand, counting down.
TTTGCAGAAATTATTACGCATGTGATGATTGATGATGATGACATTCGTAAGATTTTTCATTATTTAGTCTAAATTATTTTAATACAACTTAATCATATACATACTTATATATTCATATTAACTTTTAATTGTTGCATACCTTTTAAATTGCAATAAAACATATATCGTTGGTCACAGGTACAAAAGTCATAACTGGTATTTTTACGAAATTGAGTTTATCAGTGATTCCAAGGCATTTCACACAAATACACCTCCACACAAAAATTAAATGCAGTAGTATCAAAAATAACAGTTGCACAAGCAATTTTACAAAAGAAGTTACATTATGATACTACAGTTTCTATTACGTTTTTGTCTTTTCCTGTAAAGTTACAATTATTTGAGTTAGGGCTTTTCTACTTGTGACCAACGATATGAAGTTTATTTTCAATAAGGTTTAAAATATGCATCAAGGCATATTTATTCATCAGGTAGCCGCAGTTCGAAGAGAACTTTTTGTTAATGTTTTTTTTTATATAAAGTTTAACATTTTAAATAAATAAAAGAAGAGAGAGAATCGATCTTTACTTATGGACTTCGACAGCTGAAGTTCAAAATAAGTAAAGAAAAAATCAACTGACGAATCAAGACCATGTATGAATAAATTTGCCTTGGCATGTATGTATGTACGTACATTAAACCATACCGAAAAGTAGTTTGTCCTACACCTTTGAATATAAAGCCTTTTTATATTTTTCGTTATAATTTTATACATATATTTTTCATTTGGCAAAAAATGGAAAATACGCTTGCAAAAATACATTATATTTTAAGGTGTACGGCAAAGTTATTATACCCTTCACACAGTGAAAAAGGGTATAACTATATAGGTTTGTCATTCCGTGTGAAATTTCTACAATTTTCATTTCCGACCCCATAAAGTATATATTTTCTGAAAGCTTATGAATAGGGAAGTCGATTAAGCTCTGTCAGTCTGTCCGTCTGTCCGTGTGTATGTTGAAATCAACTTTTTGAAGCCCCCCGATATCGCATGGACCCGGGTGAGGTATTAAAATATCAGAAATATTCGGGAGTAGATCGGTATTGAAAATCAGAAACATCGGTTCATAAACAACTGAGATAGGAGCAAAAACTCACGACCACCTCGATTTTTTTTCACAAAAACAACATTACAACAACAACATACAAACGTGTATACAGGTTAGAGAAAACGTGGCATCGAATCCCAGCTGAGCCAAAAAAAAAATTTTTTTTATTTTTTTTATATTTTTTTTTTTAATTTTTTTTTTATTATTTTTTTATTTTTTATCTAATATATTATTTATATTTTTATTATTATTATTTTTTTAATTTTTTTTTATTATTTTTTGTTTGTTTTATATTTATTATAAATATTTTAATTATTTAAAAAAAAAAAATTTTTTTTAATTTTGTGAAGGGTATGTGAAGGGTATATAAGATTCGGCATGGCCGAATATAGCGCTCTTACTTGTTTTCTTGTAAAGTGGTACGCTCTATATAACTATGTTGTGTACCCTATTAAGTTGCATTAGCAATTTTGATGGCAATAAGGAAAAACTGCTTATTTTGTTTTAATAGTTTTGCAGGAGAGCACTTTTAAATTTTTGAGTTGTTTTTCTTTAAATTGATTTCCTTTAAAATAAAGATTATTACATGAATTCTGCGCTGCATGTAATAAAGATCATGTTGATTTTCGTATATAAATTTAAATTATAAGTTAAAATAAGTTATTTCAAATGATATTGTTAAATAGTGAAAATTTGCCTGATGGTAAGCATATGTCGACTTAAGCAGTTTTTCCTTTCTTGGCACAGAATTTAGATAACTGAATTTTATTATTTTAAGCAAAGCATACATTTTTTGCTTGTTATGCTCTAACTTTATGTACAAAAATATGTAAACTTTTTGGTTCTAATCAACTGCTAAACTTTTTGTTTTAAGAAAAAAAAACACAAATTTCGTTATTAGTTGCCCAGAATCTCAGCAGTCCTTTAATTTATACAACGTTATTAAAACTTTTACATATTACAAATCAATAACATAGTTGGCTTTAAAATAACTACAAGTTAAAATTAACTTTTTTTATTTTTAAGATAAATAATTATTTATTAACATGTTTAAAGTTATGCTTGAAAAGTTATAGAAAACTAATGACTTATAACCTTTTTGATTAATTAATTTTGATTTAACTATAATGTACTTACGTAACAAAACTTCTATATTTATCTGGCGCTTTTCACGAGAAAGCTGTGGCTTCGTGCAAACATGTTATAAATTATGTCTAGGCACTTTCTACTTATTATTTAAACGCAATAATCATCATCTGTATAATTTATATTAATTCCGTTATACTTAGGCAGGACAAACACAGCCACTGTTTTTTACCTAAATTTTCTACAAAATTATTCACCTTTTTATGAATATTACAATAACTAAGATGTCAGATATTATCTCTTCTAAATTAATAATTTTTAACTGCTACTGTTACATGGTCGCAATTCGGTAAATAACTTAGAAGTTTAAGAACGAGCGAAAAAATTGAGATAAAATTTTATAAAAAAAACTAGCCAAGCCCGACGCGCGTTGCTACGCCCCTTAATGAATTAAAATGCATTCTGAATTTTAATTGAATATCAAGTGCAGGAAGCTGAAAATTAAAACTTTTTTTATGGGCGTGACATTGCCCACTTTTCTAATCACGAAATTGTATAGTCATGACAGCTTAATATGTGTGCAAAGTTTCAGAAAAATCGATCTAGTGCAAGTTGCTAAAAATGATTACTTATATTTTATGGGCGTGGCACTGCCCACTTTCCTAATCACGAAATTGTATAGTCATGACAGCTTAATATATGTGCAAAGTTTCAGAAAAATCGATCTAGTGCAAGTTGCTAAAAATGATTACTTATATTTTATGGGCAGTGCCACCCACTTTTCTAATCACAAAATTATATAACCATGAGAGATCAATATATGTGCAAAGTTTTAGAAAAATTGGTCAAGTTCAAGTAGCTAAAAATTATAACTTATTTTAATGGACGTAGCCCCGCCTACTTTTTACCACCCATAAACACTCCCTGGAATGTGTATAACAACTTGCCAAGGTTTGAGTCCGATTGGCTTTATGGTTTCGGAGTCTAAAGCTAACATACATACACAGACAGAATTTCACTTTTAAATATAAAAATATGCCTGTTGTCTGATGGATAATAAAACTTATGTACTGGTAGACGAGGTTATGTTCAGGAAAATACCCTAAAAAGTTTTTTGTGTGGCAAGCCATTTACAGTTGTGGTAAAAGAAGGCAATCATTTGTAACATCAGGCGCAACAAACACATCTTACGAAGTGTCCACAAAAACGACTTTTACCTTTCTTAAAAAAAACACAGAGTTTCTCCATATTTCTGGCCCGATTTGGCATCATACCACTAGAGAAAAAAGACCTTTTAAATGTATTCAAACAATAATGTCAATTTTCTAAAGGGTGTTTTTTATATATTATTTTTTTTAATTGACATGAAATTTAATTTTAAGAAAAGATAAACTTTTGGCATTAAAATTTAAATGTGACATACTTAGTCTCATCTGAAAGTCCAATTTTCGATGATTTTTTCTAACATTTGTGGCCGTTTGTCGGCAATAACGCGGCGAATATCGAAACTCATTTAGAAAAACGTTTACAAAACCTTTTTTTAATGAAAAAAATTTAGTTATTCGTGTTGTATGCAGACTTTATTGGGCAACTGTATATGCACGAGTTCTGTGCACTTGTTTAAATAGAGGACAGTTCATTTATATATTCATGTAAACACATAATCTCCAATGACACGCTAATGTTAAAATCATTACATTAAACCACTTTTATTGTAAATTCACTTTTTTGTCATAGATTTTTTTGCTCAGTAGGCTTTAACTCATCTTGAAGCTATAAACACAATCAAAGGCTACCGACCATCGACTACCGACTACAAAAGTAGCTGGCTACAAAAATAGCCAAGTCGCCAGCTACTTAATTCTTTTAACGACTACCGACCACTAACTGCAAAAAATAAACACATAATGAACAGATGATTATTATTTTTCAATGGTGCCACTATAATAGTTTTTCGCGTTTTTAATAGCGATATTTAATGTATTGCGTTTTTAAAACCACCATTTCATGCATTTATTGTATTGGCAGCACTAATCTGTTTTTTGTAGCCAAGAAAAATAGAAATTAGCCTAAGTTGGCTACGGGCTACAAAAATAGCCGTGTAGTCGTGTAGCGACTAAAAGATTTATTCTCATAAGCACGCATGTATTCTATTTTTGACATCTTGTAGTCGGTGGTCGGTGGTCTTGATTGTGTTTATAGCATGATAGTTTGGAAGCAGGATAAAAGCCAAAATACGTAGTAATGAAGCTATTTGATCAAACTTTTGCATTAGACTTATAAAAATTGGTTTGCTATTAAAAATAATAAATATAAGAGTTTGAACAAACATTAACTTATTTAAGACAAGAGTAACGGTTTAAATAAAAAAAAAATTCAACAAAACTTAACGCTTTCGGTGCGGAAACATTTTTTACAACACAAAAAAAGTGATACCATATTTTTGAATATTTTTTTTATGCCCCACTTGGCTATGCGTTTGCATTTTAAATAATTGCAAAAAATTTAAGATTCTAAACTTATTATTGCAAATGTAGCACACATTTATCCCTCTGTCTACTCTTAATAAAGATAAGAAACTTTTAAGAAAAAACATTTAGTAAGTAACGAAACTGGTTTTAGTTAATAATCATAAAGTCCTGCATATCGGGGTTAATCTTAAACATTTGATAAGTTCAAAGTAATCTTTATATTATTTTATTGTTAAAAATTATATTTATAATATTGTATATCTTAAAGATATTTAGAGAATGAAAGGAAAATTAATTTTAACTAACAGTTGTTAAATTACTCAATTTTTATAAAATGCACACAAATTAACTTTAAGTTTAAATTAAATTTACTGAAAACAAAAACTAAAATAGAATTTATACAATAAAAAAAATATTTAACATTTTTAATAATCAATAAAAAAAAATGGAAAAAATTATTATAAATAACTGAACCAGGACCGCTTTGCTGGTCCATACAAAGTTTTATATTTTTGAACACAAAATTTAAAACAGATAAATGAAAATGAAACCATCTTTTCAACGGAAGTTTAAATTGGGTTTGTTTGTTTACTAAAAGTATTGACTACTTTTTAGTGGATTGTTTACCTTTTATATGGCAATTTGTGTAAGCAAACGCAATCCAGTAAAGTTCAGTAAAAAATAGTCAAGACTTTTGAGTAAACGAACTAACATATTGTTACACTCTCTCTGTTTTGTTTTTTTTTGCCACTCAGTAAAGCACTCTTTACAGCTTGAACCAACACGTATAACTTTATTTTTTTTACGTGCATATGGTTTGCGTATACATATATTAGTAGCAACTTAATCACTTATAACTCCTAAAATACTAAACCGATTTTAACGGAATATTCCTTTCAAACCGGTTATTTTTATTACAACCGGTTGTACAATGTAAGCGTAAACTCTGCTACAAAAAAACTCGAGTTGCCTGTTGATATATAAGATTAAAAGTATTAAATATAATCGCCCAGACAAAAAAAATTTTGTATTTTTAGATCTTTGTTACACAATCACGCCAAAATAGCTAAGCGGAATTAATTTAAATTTGCTGCACAATTAGACAACGACTTGGATTAACACATGAAATACTGTTTATCCCATAAACCACGCAAATTATTTATTAAACATGTTTTTACTGCTCAAAGTACTATTTTCATAATGGGCCGACTCAATGCTGAAGTTCAAAACAATTTTTGAAAAAAAAATCACAAAATTATTATAAAATGTTTTACGTTTATTTTAATGACATCCACATTCCTTTGCCACGCTCTGGGGATATTTGCTCAAGTTTACACTATCCTCGTTAAGATAATGCAAAATCGATATGGAACCTAACACAGTTGGTATACAACAAGGTTTTGGTAAATTTGGCTGTTTTAAATGCATTAACGTCTGCACTATGGCATGATTAGTAGCATTCATTTTTGAGGCCAGCGGAAAGTTGCATTCACCACCACAAAAGTAGGCTTCAAATTTTTTCGGTGCTATAACCCAATTGTGCATGTGTAAATCTTTAAAGTCCAAAGTAAAGTTCAAACGTTCACAGGTTTTGGGCAATTTATAGATTTCTGGCATCGGTGGCGGTGGGGGCATATAAAAATCAGCCTTGCGTTTACGTTTAATAACATCACGTTTAAAACGCAATTTTTGAATTTTAGCCATCAACTCGGGTCCATTGAAATAGCCTATAATAAATGGCTGCAAATCAAGCATGCTGTCAGATGAATCCGGTTTAACTAAACCCAAATCACTGGTTAAAATTCCAAAAGCTTTTGTTCCATGTGCAGCGTCTATAGTGGCGCCCACTATTAGTTCATTCATGCCATCAGCTTGTGCATACTTTTGTCGTACCCAATTATTTAAAATGCGTGTCAAATTGAATTCCAGCCATCCTTTGTATGTTGTTGTAGTATTAATTGAGGTTAGAATTCTCAAAGCTCCGGTATATTGTTTACGATACATGACTCTTTGATATAGTGAAAGTGTTGCTTTTTGGAAATCCGTGTTCTGTGCATACTTTCCCAAGCTGGGTTGCTGATAAATCCTTAAAGCAGAATGTACAAGTTGTAAGTCTCGCGGTACATCGTTGGTGTTAAAACTAATTGACATATCACTAGTAATTGGTAAGTCGGGTATAAGTTCTGAATTAGAATTGAAAGATTCTAGAAAATAATAATAAAAAATTAAAATTAATAACACAAAATACCAAAAAAAAAGTTTTTTTAAACTATTTTTACATTTAAAAAGTAAGATGTAAAAATGGTTTTTACTTACTTTTACTCGAAAATGTTATAATATTATTACATTTTTCAATTTTCATACGATCGACTTTCGTTATAAAATTCTCCTCTCTTAGGGCTCTTTTTTGACGAGTGCCACTAGCCAAATGCTCACGAACATGATCAAGTTCCGCTTCATTTTCGGTGATATCTTTGTAAATCTCTAAGAGAAATTTCGATGCTGAATTTCGCAATGAAGGTTGTCTCTTGAGACGTTCGTTATGATGTTCTCCTAAACCAAATATATCTACCATATCGAATTCATAACCATTTGGCTGTTTTATTTCCGTATGAAGACTATCCATATGTTCTACAGTTTCATAGAGAACATTTGTTTTTACTTCAGCTGCATTCTGGGTGAATACTACGTCCACTACTGTCAGCAGAATAAAATATAAAATACACATTTTTGTTTCCATTATTATAATTTTTTTATTTTTTTTTCTTGTGAACAAATAGATGTTTTTACTTTGCACTGTAAATCATAAATGAGTTTTATTTCGATATTGTTTGAAGTTTTTATTCTTGTCAAACACATCTTTCATTCTTTTTTAACCACCTGCCTGCTCATAACTTATCTGATCAATGCAAAAATGTTTATTACCTGTATTTAACTTAATATTGTTAAATGCATAAACAGTGCATGGGTATTAGTTCTGAGAATTTACTAATTGATTCTTTGGAATTGGCTCGTGTTTATTGTTATCCTTTAGGTACAAAAAATGTTAAGGATAAATTTACTATAATTTTGACGTAGAAATATTTCGAGTTTAAAATTTTGTTGTAGGAAATCGTTTATTTGTATAAAATTTTCGAAAAGCATAACTGACCAACAAACCGTGATGTCGTAAAAAAGTAACAGTATCAAAAATAACAGTTACAAGCAATTTTACAAAAGAAGTTTGCCTATCATCATACAGCCTCTCGTCTCGCCAAGCCCTTTTATTGACTTTTGTTTAGTATGCCATCTTGATTTTTACTTTTTTTAAAGGGTGATCCAACTATAATGAACGATTTTAATTGTGGGTCACTTCTTAAAGTCAAGTTTTTTTTCCCAAGTAAATTTGGCATTTCTTTCTTTCAGTGCTTGGCAATTGAACAGCGCGTTACGATTGTTGAAGACCATTACGAATTTGGGCGTTCAAATCATAAATGCAATTCGAGCACTTCGTGATTTATTTAATTATTTTTTTTTTTTTGGTCAGCATAATTGTGTGCAAATTTCAAAAATCCGGGTCTATAGGAAATGTGAAAACACCTGTGCATGCTCGCCAGTTTGTTGCTCGCGATAGTGTGGCAAAAGAGCCGTGAACCTCGACATATGGGGAAAAAAAGAGGCAAATCGTGTTTATTTGCTCAATCAATGACAAAGCTATATATGTAGGTACACCCTTAGCACTACAGGTGAAGTGTATAAAATTATCAGATTGGAGCACCTTTAAAACACCTGGCAATATGTTAGCTTTAAGCTACGCCAATAATACTAGTTAACGAAATGGTTTTTCTGTTTTTGATTTTCTTCATTAATGTTTTTGAATATTAAATGTATGTATGTATGTATTTATGTATGTATTTATGTAAGTATATTACGTGAAAAAAATTACAACGGCTTCGAAATTAAATTGGAAGTGATCTTTCTAACATCTTTCTAATTTACATATGTATGTACATTCTCTAATTAAAAAATTTTTAATGAAAAAAGAATTACAGGATTCAATTGTGTTCAGTAATATTTGTTACTACATCAATAAGCAACCTTTAAAACTATAGAAACATAAAAAATATCAAATCAGTCATCCTCTAGATAAATTTAGTTCAAAAAAAAAAATCATACCTAAAGAAAATTTCTTTGTGATATTTTTAAAATTTGGCTTCTTCAACAAAGAAAATATGATCGGGGTTTTGATTAAATATGTTGAAATATTAATTAATATTAAGTCCATAAAATTGCATATGTATTTTATATACATAAATTAAACGAATTTATAAGTTTGTCGATGAAAGAAATGTAATGTGGAAAAAGCAAGTGCAAATAAAATGAGTATGCATTCATGCATATGTAAGTATGTATGTATACATTTTTAAATATATGTATGTAAATACGTACAGTGAGGCCTCGATTATCCGTTATTCGAATTACCGCCAACATCAGTTATCCGGCAAAGAAAAATAAATTTTTTCTTTTCAATTTGGTTTATTTTTTTATTAATTAACCGGGATTGTAAACATAATTTTTGAAAATTTCTTTTGAATACGATGTGAATAAAACGAAAAAGGAAAATTCCCTTGTTTGCATACTATGAGCCAGAAGCATGTATGTACATACGTATGTATGTATACATGTTTAATTTAGTTCAATTTAAAAATATTTGAACTGCGAATTGATACTGTTTATTTTTACAATGTCATCCCTTATCAGCGCTAAAAGACAAAGGAAACTCTAGCTATTAAAGACAAAGCTAAGATATTTATAAACATTCAAAAACTTATTTCTGTTAAATTTATCTCTTAAAATAATTTTAAGAAATAACTTCACATGTAATTCTTATGAATTGTTCGCGGTTCGCTGGTAAAATAAGTTTTTTTTTTGTTATTTTTCACATTATAAAAGTTCATAGAATCCTCGAATAATTGTGCTGCTATTTAAATAAAAAAATATTCATCCGGTAATTAATGAAAATATTACATATAAGCAGAGAATATTGTTACTTAATTAACCGGGAAAATTTATTATCCAGAAGGCTTCCGGTCCCAACCATTACGGATAATACAGGTCTCACTGTATATATATTTTTTTATTTAAAATATTATTTTTTATTATAAAAGGGACAACTATATAATTTTTAATATTTTGATTTAAATATATGTAATTAAAAATGACTAAGTCATTGTAAAAATTAAACTGCTCATTAAAATATCTTCCCATTTTTAAAATTGCAAGTATAATCTTTTTTAAATAACATAAATCTGTTACGAAACTATAACTGTTATTTTCGTCTAATGTAATTTTACAGAAAAATTTTTTTTCCTTGTATCGGCTGTCCCAACTAGAACGCAATTTTTAAATTTGGAGCCATTCGAAGTGTCATTGTTTGACATTTGAACAATTGTTATTGTTTGCTAGTAGAACGTACGAGGTTAGTAAAAATGGAGCGCTACACGAATGAACAACGCATTCTCATTTTGAAATTGTTTTACCAAAAGGGTGAAAGTTTTGCGGCTACAGTTCGCAAATTGCGATCAATTTGGGGTCACGTTTCCATCTTGATGGCTTCGTCAATAGGCAGAATTGTCGCATTTGGGGTGAGGAAAATCCTCGAGTGATTCACGAGAAGCAAATGCATCCTCAACGTGTCACTGTGTGGTTTTTGGGCTGGAGGAATTATTGGACCTTTTTTTATGAAAATGAGGCACGTCAAGCACAAACAGTCAATGGTGTTTGGTATCGTGAAATGATAACCAGTTTTTTTTTGCCTAGAATTGAAGAAATGAATGTGGAGGGCATGTGGTTTCAACAAGATGGCGCCACATGTTATACAGCCAGAGAAACAATTCAATTACTGCATCAGTCATTTCCCGGTCGTGTTATTTCGCGTTTTGGTGACCAGAATTGTTCGCCTAGATCGTGTGATTTAACACCTTTAGATTCTTTTCTCTGGGGTGTTTTGAAGTCGATGGTTTACGCGAATAAGCCGACGACGACTCAAGCCTTAAAAGAGGAAATAGGACGCTGCATTAATGAAATACCGCAGCATTTATGCAAAAAGATCATTGAAATTTTCATTAAAAGATCGCGTGTGTGCCAGCAAAGCCGCGGCGGCCATCTACACGATATATTGTTCCATACATAACCTCATTCTGTCTACTTTACGATATAATAAAGTTTCACGATTTTTTTTTAAATATCTGTGTTTTATGCATTTTGAATTTTTTTTTTTTTTTTTTTTGTTGAACTTTTTTGTTTTTTATTTAAAATTTAAAAATTGCGTTCAAGCTGGGACACCCGATATAAATATATCCAAAAACTTGCGATATGTGTGATTGCCCTACACCATTGATTTATATTTCCGAACACTGTTTATTTTCTATGCTAATAACAAGATATGGCATCACCAAATCACATTGATAACAATAACAAAAGAAAAAGAAATTAACTACGGGAATTGTTATCTAAAAAATGGAAAACACAACCTACTTTTCCAGATAGTATATAATACTAAGCATTTAATTAAATCGTTATTACTGCGGAATATATTAACCAGTTGCTATTTGAACGAAATAATAGTTAAATAACAGCAAAGTTAGCGATAGAGCAGTACAAAATCTACAAATATTTTTTTCTTCGTTAGCTATTTATTTGGAAATAAAAAAAACAGATGTAAGTTATATGTAAAACAAAAAAGCAAACTTAAATGCTATAAAAAATAATTTCTAGCAAAATGTCTACCTTCCAAATGGGTTCTCAAACTCATGCCGTTCCCATGGCCCTTTTCCGCAAAAATCGTCAAAAAGTTTGTTCCGCTTTAAGACAAAGTAGTACTGTAGATAATGGTTCTTTTGTTCTCTTGGAGGGCGGAAAAAGTGTTAGCTTCAATGACACCGATATCGACTATCCCTTCCGCCAAGAGTCCTATTTCCAATATTTATTTGGAGTCAAAGAACCCGATTGCTATGGGGTTTTAGATGTAATGAGTGGAGAAGCAATCTTGTTTGTGCCTCGTCTACCCGAGGAATATGCTACTTGGATGGGCCGTTTACTAACTTTAAATGAATTCAAGTCCATGTATGAAGTCGACCATGTCCTATATGTCGATGAGTTAAGTTCATTCTTTGAAAAGGCTGCACCAAAATTAATATTAACTTTAAGTGGTTTAAATACAGACAGTGGCTTACGTTCTAAACCTGCTACTTTCGGAAGTATCGAGAAATTTGTCGTTAATTGTGATCTTCTACATCCCGTTATTGCTGAATGCCGTGTTATCAAATCACCAGAAGAAATAGAAGTACTCCGCTATGTAGCCAAGGTGTCTTCCGATGCTCACATTAAAGTAATGAAATTCATGCGCCCTGGTCGCAGTGAATACGAAGGGGAATCGGTATTCTTACATCATTCCTATGCTGTGGGAGGTTGCCGCCACACTTCCTACACATGCATTTGTGGTAGTGGTGTTAATTCCGCGATTTTGCATTATGGTCATGCTGCTGCACCAAATGACAAGGCCGTCAAAGATGGCGATATGTGCTTATTCGATATGGGTGCCAATTATTGTGGCTATGCCGCCGATATTACTTGCAGTTTTCCGGCCAATGGTAAATTTACAGCAGATCAAAAATTTATTTACAATGCCGTTTTGGATGCCCGCAATGCTGTGCTTAAAGAAGCTAAAGAAGGTGTTTCATGGGTAGATATGCATCGTTTGTCCTGTCGTATTCTATTGCAACGTCTGAAAGAGGGTGGCTTATTGCAAGGTGATGTAAATGAAATGCTGGAAGCCGGTTTAGCTGGCACATTTCAACCTCATGGCCTGGGCCATCTTATAGGTCTTGATGTTCATGATGTAGGGGGTTATTTGCCCGATCAACCTGCTCGTCCTACAGAGCCTTGGATTAGTAAGTTACGTTTTGCTCGTATTCTCAAGGCGGGTATGTATGTGACTGTTGAACCTGGCTGTTACTTTGTAGATATTTTAATGGACAAAGCTTTGGCCAATCCAAAAATCAGCAAATTTATAAATAAAGATGTATTTGAACGTTTTCGTTCTTTTGGTGGTGTACGCATAGAAGATGATGTTCTAATAACCAAAACAGGCAATGAAAATTTTGCCATTGTACCACGTACTGTCGAAGAAATTGAAAAGTGTATGTCTGAACGCGACTAAACAATAGATGGATGCAAAATTTTGATTCTTAAAATTTGTAAATTACGCAATATGAAAAAAGTTATCGATTTACTAGTGCATTCGTTTTTAAAATGTATATGTATCTAGTTATGTATGTATATAATACTTATGATTATGTTGTATAAAATTTTTTTATTTTTTTTGTACTATTTTTAAAAAATATATTTTGATATGCATGACTATTAAAAACATTTTTTATTGATAACATCTGATAACCAAATCCTATCATATTTTTCTTGCGTCCACAAATAGTAAAGATTAGATTGCCGATAACAGAGTTAAGTCAGAACATAAATTCATCACCCCTATTCTATATGGCGTTGTCAACGTCGTTTTTTATCATTTATTGTAATTTATATTTCCGATGTCAATATCACCAAGTTTGATATTTTATAAGAAAATGTAACGTTGATGTTGCATTGAATTGACTTTGATTAATTGTCCTTGTTATTAGAATTAAAGAATTAGATTTAAAAATTTAGCATAAAAAATAAAATTTAAATTGCCAATCGATAACAGTCAACTAACGTCTACTTTAACAGTTAGGGAATAGTATAATAACAACTTCTACTTTTCCATTACTATGGAAGATTGGAAAAAATTTTCCTAAGAAAAAAAACGTTACTGGTTGTTGTGATGAGTATAGGCCGATAACGATCATGCCAATTTTGTCTAAGATGGTAGAGCATTTAATTAAAATTCAAATGATGGGTTTTATTGAAGATAACCAAATGCTTCATGATTAGGTGTGTTCCACAAGATCTCGGACAAGTTCGGACTAATGAGAGTAAAATAAAAATTACTCTCTAAGTTTGCCAAAACTACCCAAAATTGCTGGAACGCAAAAAACCATTTTTGCACTTCTTGTAATACTAATGGTGCTTACTTTTTAAATTAAAATCTATTTAAGTGATTTTAGACGCTTAAAAGCAATAACATTATAAAAACAAAACATTTGCATCATTGCCAAAGATGTTCTTCCCAATGTCAGTTTGATAATTATATTAATATATAAATTAATGTATTATAATAATAACAAGTGCAGTATGGATTTTTATATTGGGATTGTTGGATTAACCAAGTTTTCCATTTTTAAATTTTTTATGATGATGTCTGGAGAAGGTTGGTTTGATTTTGAACTTGTTTGATATGTGTATATGTACATATGTGTGTATGTCTATATCTATGTATATATACATATATATTTATTTTTTTATGTTTATTATTTTTTTTTTTTTTTTAATTTTTCTATTATTTTTTATACATACTACTTATTATACAAAATTTTATTTCTATTATACATATTCATTACTTAATATTTATTTGAATTCTTTCTATTTTTTATGATGTTAAGTTGTTATTTTTTAATAGAAGAGATTTGTAACTGATTAGGGCCCATAGGCTAGGTTACTATACTCGTAATAAATAAATTGAAATTGAAAATAACCCTTGACATTGTTTTAAAGTTGACGGCGATGTTGGTGACGCCAAATAGAATATGGGTGCATATGTAAATATTCCTTAATTTTTTTTTTCTTTATAAAGAAATTAAAGTTAAAATAACGTACGAACTAAAAAGCAAGAATTAATTTGTATTCACAAGATGTCCTAACATATCATATTGTCATAATGTTCTAGGATTTCACAATAGTTTAAAAAAATTATTGCTTTTAAAGTGAAAATTGTCCTAAAATAATAGTACTCTGTATGGTATGTTTATTGTGCTGTCATAACTGATACTTTTGGCGATCGAATAAAAATCTGCCGTTGTTATATACGCCGCCGTCTCCGATATCCGTTAAAAAGATTTATCAAAATCGGCGATTTCAATTTGATATATCACACTTAGTTATGAAGAGTTTTTCACAACAGTCATATTTTTTATGTTTTTATTTTTAAACATTTGAATTTAAATTCAAAGTAGAATTCATTATAATTTAAATAAAATTTTAATTAATTAAAAAATAATATTTACAAAGAAAAATTATTTATTAGTTGAAGCGTGTGATGTTTTATGCTTTATTTTTCTATAATAAATATCGACATCCTCCCTTTTTCATAATATTTATTATTATTTTTTTTTTATATAATAAAAGAAGAAGAAGCTACCCAATGTGGTAGCGAAATATCGGAAATAAAATTAAAACTATTTTTTATAAAAGAAAGTGATCTCAAGCTCAATACAAAAAACAACTGTTTATATTATTATTATTTTTTTTGTTATAACGTATTTCTTATTGTGTTTACATAATTTCAAACTAGCTGAACCCTAACCATTCCAGTAGTTTTCTATAAAATCTTGTACATAAGAAAAATTTAGAATTTTATGCATAGAATATGTACCTGCATATTAAATTTTTACCAAAATCCATTCAGAAGTTTTTAAGCCTATTGAGTTTAGGTGGGCAGACAGACAGAAATTATAAAAAGTGGAGTTGGTTACAGTTTTTTTATTATTTGTATAGATGTAATTCGACTACAGCGCCACCACCACACCACACAGCGTCGAAGATTTAAGGTTTTCTTTTTTGAGAGCAAAGCTATGTACCTGTGTTGTGAAAATCTCAGTTTAATAGCTTTTCCTAAAATCTAGCGTTATCAACAAACTCATCATAATTCCCTATAAGTAGTAATCGAATATCGAATTTTCGAAATAAAAATATTTCAATTTAACAAGGTTAAAATATAAAAAATTTCGACATACACATAAGCTCTATTCATAAGCTTTCAGAAAATATATACTTTATGGGGTCGGAAATGAAAATTGTAGAAATTTCACATGGAATGACAAACCTATATATACCAGAGTTGTAAATGAATCATTCTTTTTTGATTTCAATTCATTACGAATTAGCTAAATTTTGAATTAATTCTTTTCTTCAAAAAAAGAATTGAATGAAATTTGAATCAATTCATTTGAATTTAGCAAACATGATTTGCAACTCACTTCCAATTCAAATGAATTGGGCAAAATGAATTGCAATTCATTTGAATTGAATTGACTTTGAATTAATTCAAATGAGTTAGAAAAATGAATTAAAATTCATTTCTAATTCATTTGAATTAATTCAAAGTCAATTCAATTTTTTTTAATTGTGGCTAAAGCATGAGCATTAATTTATAATTGTTTGTTTGCTTAAAACAAAACTTTTAAACATTTTTTTTTTTTTATTTTTTATCAAATTGTGTGAAAACCATATCAAAGATGTGTTTAATAATCATTCTTGGTTTAAGTAACTTCACATTTGTTTGTATTTCTTTTTTTTTTTTACAATTTGTAACCGAATTTTAAAGTTTTTAGTAACTTTGAATTTCAACATATAATTACTGTTTTTATTATTTATACATATTTCAGTCATCAAAGTGCAATATGCAATAACAAATGAGTTGTTATTCAGCGTATGTCAAAAGTGGTACTTGAGGAATTTTTTCTAACTCATTTGAATTAATAAATAAACCAATAGCAAAGGCCATAGACTTTCTCCAAAAAGACAACGGCATGTTCTTTGGTTATCTGTTGCCAGCTTTAGCCACAATTAATTCAAATGAATTGGAAATTAATTGCATAAAAAATAATTAACACCATTATTCCTTGTCGAAAAAACTTTGTTACAACTAAAGGTGATTTGTTTGTATTTAGTAATCAATATTTAACTTTATTTCTTTGTTAAAACGATAGATATAACTTTTATTATTTTTTTTTAATAAAACTTTGTAGATAGAAAGAAGATCATAAAGCTACCCTTTAATTACAAACCAATACGTCCTGGTGTACGCCTGGGCGTTGCTGCTCCCGGCGTAACAATTTCTTGTTTATTGGCCAATTGCTCTTCGCGTTGAGCGGCCTTTATTTTACGCTCTTCAATTTCCTCTTGAGCCAAACGCATTTGTGTCTCCATTTCCTTAAGATGTTCAGCAGCCTGTTTCTTTTTCTCACGACCACTGCGCCCGGTTTCCTTAACCGAAAAAAACATAGGACCCAATTCGGCCAACCAATAGCCATCAACGGCCGTTGCACATTGCATATACTCCTTGGCTGTCATTACCAGTTCATGATAGACCACATAATCGGGTGTAGTACCCAGACCATACAACGCTGAGGTAGGATGTAAATGACAGGGCATTCCGGTACGTAAATTTACATATTCTCCAATACCCTTCAGACGTGCTGCCTGATAGAAGTAGGCAGAACAAATACATTTACGTATAATGTCCCAGTCGGTGCCGCATGACTTAACGTTGAGTTTTTGTTGTACCAAAATGTCTTTGAGTTGTTGGCGTACTTCGCGTACTTTACGCATGGCCTTGACATGTATGAAATGTTCATTGCACCAGTTTGAACTATAGCTGTAAGGGTTAAATTATAATTTATTTGTTAAATAAAAAGTAAACATTCAAATGTGCGTATAGAGATTAAATGACTTACCTGTTCTGTTTCCACTGCAGGTAGACATTTAGATAAGTTAGATGATCCGATTCAGGTACTTGAAATTTTTCACGCACACCATCTGCTTCCTCCTCTCGGCCTTTTGGACGGTAAAATATTGAAGGCACCGAAAGCATGGAGACTAAAATTGAAATAATTATAAAACATTTTTTTTTTTTAATTTCTGCTTATGTCTGTCTTGATATTTTTAATTTTTAGAGTTTATTTTTACAAATTGATTCCCCTGAAATAAACACTTTTTTTCTGAATTTTGCTCGTATTAATTAAAACGTATATCGGTTTTCCTACATATATTTAGTTAAATTTAAAATAAGTTTTTATTACAAATGATACTGTTCGTTGAAAATTTTAAGTCTTAAACTGAGTGAATTTTAATGTATATTAAATGTTAATAGAAAATTTCTTAGAATTTGTGGTTGAATTTCACCCCCAATATGGTCTAGTTAGGCACGTGCATATTTATACTTATGTATTACCTATAATCAGAACCTCTGCACTACATTCCATTTGACACGACACAATCAACATTTGACATTGCGGTGGATCTAAAGGAAACTCAGCCATTTGCCTGCCCAACGGAGTCAAAGCGCCGGTATGATCTAAAGCCCCTAATATCCACAATTGATATAAGGAATTTAAAATATTATCTTGCGGGGGTGGATCCATGAAATGAAATTGCAACAAATCCACAACGCCCAAAGATTTCAGCAACAGTACTGTGTTAGCCAAATTGGTACGTTGAATCTCAGGAACTGTTAAGGCCAACAAATCTTCTTTATACTGACGTTGAGTATACAAACGATAGGCCTGGCCGGGACCCGTTCTACCGGCACGACCAGAACGTTGATTAGCATTAGCCTGAGAAATGGGATATATTTGCAAGGCATCCATACCAATACGAGGATTGTACACTTTTAATTTACAATAGCCGGAATCGATAACATAAATAATACCATCCACTGTTAAAGAAGTCTCAGCGATATTTGTGGCCACTACACATTTGCGCAAGCCTTCAGGTGATTTCTGAAATATTTTCGCCTGTAAATCGGAAGGTAACTGCGAGTAAATAGGCAGTATCGATAATTCGGGAGCATTTTCAATTTCTGACAAACGTTCGGCCAGCACTTCACACGTGACCTCAATATCCTCTTGACCGGGCATAAAAATCAACATATCACCCTCATTCGGAGTAAGATGGATTTGTAAAGTTTGCTTAACAGCCGCCTCGACATAATCTTCACAGGTATTTTTGCTAAACATAACATCGACGGGAAATGTACGTCCCGGTATGGTAAATGTAGGTACATTGCCGAAAAAGGTCGAAAATTTTGTGGAATCCATAGTGGCTGAGGTAACAATCAGTTTTAAATCACGACGTCTGGCCACAATCTGTAAATAGAAGAAGAAATAAGCATTATAAGACTGTGCCAAAAAAAAAAAAAAAAGTTCGCCGTACACCTAAAAATATAAATTATTTTGTTTTAAGGCAATTTCACTGAAAAGTATGTACATTGGTAAGCCAATGACACTTTTCGTACAATTTTAGATTTTTATAAATGTATGTTTCACTTATCGTTATTAAACAACTAGCTGACGTCGAACCACATCACTGGTTCTGGCTAACTAAACATTTTAATTAATTTTCTTTGGAACAAACACGTTGTTTTTAGTTCTTCTGTATGTGATATTGGTTTCTATAATTTTAGCAACATATATATTCCCATTTCCAATATTTTATTTGGTTGTTGGGTTTAGGCTGGTCTATATGCATTTCACTGGTGCTTATACCAGATCGTCAGTAAACCTTTTACCCAAATTCTTGAAAAAGTTTTAAAATGTTATAAGTTTTATTTTCAAATTCTTATTCACTATAAAAAACTTCCTCAAAAACCCAACCAAATTTTTTTTTTTTTTTCGTTTTTAAAGTATTTTATTTTTCTTATCCATTTCACAATTGGCTAACCAAAAAAAAATGAACGAAATTCGACGACCTGTCGAAGGAAGGCAACGAAATTGCAAATAAATGTAAGATCTGACAAACCTCTCATATTATCTCAAAAAGAAAACTGTTGCGGGTTAAAAGATGTCTATACCCGGAAGGTACAATCACATAAGAAGGTGGAAAATGAAATTAGAAAACAGTTAAACAATACTTGGAACTCAAATACATATTGCATTAAAAATTAAAATACAAATTTTTAAAGAATGTGTTCTATCCGCACTTCTCTATCTATCTAAATGTGGTAAGGTACTATGGACATGCAAGGATTTTTAATATGATTAATATTGCTTATCCTATTGATTACAAAGTACCTGAACCAGCATTCGATCCGGGTTTCGTGAAGAATATACCGGATAGATCTGAATACTATAACGGCCTCCGACCTCCGGAGAATACCATCCAGATATTTACTGACGAATCGAAATTACATGCTGGAACTGGATGTGGTATCTATTCGATATAGTTGGGTTTGGAATTGTCCCTGAGGCTACCAGATTACTGTAGCGCGATACAAGCCGAATTAATGGCTATTAAGACAGCCGCGGAACAGAGTCAGTATCATGGAATATCTGGCAGGGATATTCATATATTAACTGGCAGCAAGGCGGCTATTAGATACCTGGAGAGTGTGTACAGCACATCGAAAATATCCCGGGAATGACGGATGTCTCTTGAGGAGATAGCGAGACACTCGACGGTTACCCTTGTGTGGGTTCCAGGACATGGGGATATTGATGGTAATAATAGGGCTGATGCACTTGCAAAGGCCGGTACCACCTTAGATTCGGTTGAATCCAATTGTGCTTTGGGCATTCCCTTATCAAAGGGAAAGCAGCTAATCTCGCATCGATTCTATTTGTAGGCCAAGGAAAGATGGGTGAGAGAACCCAGTTGCTTGGAAATCAGAAAGATCTGGCCTGACATGGATGCGCATAAGACGCAATATGCGGTGAATATGCCCCGAATCCACCTTAGGAACCTCATAGCGGTCATTGCTGGACACTGGCCTATAGGTACATACGCGAAAAGGTTAAATATCCCTTACAACAACTTCTGCAGAAGTTGCGATAACGAGGAAGAGGAGGAGACAACTCAACATCTTCTCTGTAATTGTCCTGCGTTCGGGGACGTTAGACACCAGATTCTAGGTCAGCGAATACTTGAAAATAAAACTTGTCTTTCCGCAGGTGATCTGGGAAAGATACACAACTTTATAAACAGGAGAGGATGGCTGAGGAACGATAGCCAGATGACGTAGACAAACGGGCATTGGTGCTTACGGTATCACAACGGGACCCTCGGAGGACCCAAGTGAGCTAGCCTTCGGGCGGCGGCCGGATCCAACCTAACCTAATGTGGTAAGGTTAAACACACATAGGCATATGTCACTTTGTTCTATCCTTTAAAACGCAAGACAGAAAAAAACGCGATCTACATCTATAGAAATAGAAATTAATTACATGTTAAATTATGTCAGTCGTACTGTCAACAATATATGGAAACCTAAAAATCTTGCCGTATGTCCACAAATAGTATCAACCGTGTCTATAAATTATCCTTCAGCAGAAATTTGTTTATAGGAAAAGAAAGTTGTGGGGCAATTGTGCTGGCTTTCAAAGCGATTCAATTCTGGATATTTACAAAAGTTGATTTTAACCAATAAACAGAAATACGGACATTGCTCAATCCACTTTTCTAGACAGAAAATTTATACTTTGTGGGGTCGAAAATCAGTTTTGTAAAAATTACGAACGGACTGGCAAAGTTACATACTTATGTATATAAAACCTTTGTGAAGGATAAAATAAATGTTCCATAATTTAAGGTTTTAGGTGTTCACCAAGTTGTATAAAAATTAGTTGCTGGTTAAAAATAATCAAAACGCGAAAACTATAGCCATATTTTTAAAAGAATACTCCTCACATTTCAAAGAAAAGCTATATTATACATTTTAGCTCAAAATGTATTTTATTTTTGTTATTGTAAAAATAAGGACATCAAGTTTGACGTTTGTCAATTACTAATTACAGTAATCGGTAGAGGCCATGGCTGACTATCCTGCAAAGTCATGCGATTTTGTTAAATACAAATCTGATAGGTTTCTGTTCTACATTAGAAAATCGCAACAAACGAATTCTGTTCGCACATAAACTATTATTTTAAAATTTTCAAAAGATTATCAAATCGGACACCCTTGTCAAAAAACATAAATGATGGATTTATAATGCAAAGCCATTTATCGGTCCGACAAAATCTTGCATTTAACTAACGGCAAGTTGTAATAATAACCCTAAAACTAATAGTCAGCCCTAAGTTGGAATTGTAATTGCGTGATGCCAATGCAAAATGCAAAATGTAATTGAAATTGTAATAATAATCGGTAATTGTTTTTTTTTTTTTAATTACACTATATTCGGCTGTGCGATAATCTGAACTTTTAACTTTTATTTTTTTTAAACCTTTTTTTTTTCACCGATATTTTTGCACTAAGATTTTCTGTTAATGTTGCCTAAGGTACAGATTTTATATGTAAATAGGTGACAAAAATTTAAGAACTTCCATAGGAGCTGCAAAATCTGACTGTGTTTCGGTAAAAAACAAAGGTAATCGTATTTCTTCGCTCATATCTCAGCTCGTAATTTATTTATTTATTTAATTCAATCAACATAATAATATTTACAGTTGAGCAACACTTTTAATTTAATTACAAAAATAAAGAAAAATAAAAACAACATTAAACGTATGCATTTGAGTTTAGAAATCTTATCAGCTTTCCACTTGTTACAGCAACATTATCAGAAAAGTCATGTGAACATAGAACTTATTTACCTCATAATGTGCTCATATAACTGATTTTCAATAGCAAAATTTTCGAAAGCTTATCTGATACTATATAAGAGGCTAAAGTGCACGTGGGAGCTTCAAAACGTTGATTTCAACATATACATAAACAGATGCACTTAAATTAATTCCTCCATCTACAAGGATTCAGAAATAGAAATTACAAACGGAATGATAAACTTATTTATACCCTTTTACGCTCTCGTTTGAATTGTATGAAAGAGTATACGTTAAACGTATTAGCATACGTTTACGTGAGTTTTTTTTTTCCTTTTTTTTCAACTTTTAAACAAAAATACATAGTTCCATTACAAATCATGCGCAGTCAAACTGCGTCGTTCATAAAATATATATCGTTGGTCACAGATAGAAAGACCCTAACTCAAAGATTTGCAATTTTATAGAAGAAAGAAAAACCGTTTTAGAAACTGTATTATTATAATGTAATTTCTTTTGTTAAATTACTTTTACATGCAATTTTATTTTTGATACTATTGCATTTAGTTTTTGTATCGAGGTGTAGAGCCTCTTTACTTGGGACCATCGATATGTATTTCTAATTACTGGTATCATTTTATTAAGGACGATCCAGTTGAGTTCGTCCGTCTATTGATAGTACGAATAAAAAAAGCTAAGAGAATACAATTTGGCTAAAATATTTTAAATATATCAGAAATATGTGATATTGAAAATGGGTGAATCGGTTGTACTTTCCAATTTAAGAGTACGACATGTAAAACTGCCGTTTTTTTGGCATTGAACAAAATACGATGACTTTTAAGCGCAAGGCACGTAGACCACTCGAATGTCACAGGGATAGTTTTTGGGTAAAAAAAACTGTTTCCCGAAAACTTTTTAAAACTTTGCACTACGAAGAATAATATATTAAATTTTACAAACAATTACCACGCACAGTTTTTCAATTGGTCATTTCCAATATTTCCTAGTGATTATTGAATTGAACGTATTTTTTTAATACCTATTAATGTAAGATTTGTTCTAAAAATTAACATAAGTACATACGTATGCATTTGTTTGTTGTGATTATTAATTAACACCACATTTTGTGAGAATGGTCTCAGGGCTGCCACATAATTTTGTTTTGCATTATATTCTCAGCACGTAGTTATATTTACTATCGAATGTTCTCTTAATATTTTTGTTTTACTCGTTAATTTTTTGCTTAAAATTGTTGTTACTCATCAAAATAAAAATACATGTTAGTCGGCACGTAGGCATGTATTAGTGTATTATAATCATTACAATAGAGTACGCCTATAACAAATAAATGGATATTTTTATCATAATATACTTAACATTAAATACTTAAAAGTTTGTAAGAAATCTGAATGTATATTGTAAAATTGAGATCAGAGGCATAAATTTATTATTTTGCTTACTCGAAATCACAAAACTCCAAAAGAAAAAATAAACAAATGAAAAATATATTAGGATTAGGGGAAAAGATGACGTTTTAACGTTACGAAGTCCTTGGACTAGAGCATTACATTACATCGGAGTAGTCTTAAAACTACTCAATGGTACACGTTCACTTTATCTAAATTGTTAAAACGCCCGAGAACTTCTTGTTTGAGAATTACATACTACTTACTAGACTGCATAACTAAAACAACATTAAGGCGTTATTTGCCATTATTAGAGATAAATTTAGTTATTAACTTAAAAAAATAAGGAAGGCATTATTTATTTTGTTTCAGCCATTACAACTTTCAATGTCAACGATTAGATAAGAACTTTTGATATCAATACATTTTTTATTTTCAATTCCGAATTATTAATGACCCGCGACTTCTGCGTTGTTATCAGCACGAGAGGTAGCCTCTTTATGTATATATCTGGCAAATTTCATTTAAATCTGTTTAATTGTTTTTCGCATAATTGAGTAAAAATATCAAAACATACAAACATTTCATATTTATTTATCTTAGTAGAATATTATTTAATGAAAATATTTAAGAAAAAACTACGACGTTGAATTGGAAATTTCATTCGCCAGTACGTGTAAATTTTGGATACTTGAAAGCTTTAAACAACCGACTAACTGAATACAAAAAAATATTTCTTGGATAGGTATATCCGCAAATTCGCTTTTATATTGTGATAAAGGGTAGCCTATGTGTTAATCTATTGCAACATTCAATGTCAAAGATTAGATAAAAACTTTTGATATCAATACATTTTTTATTTTCAATTCCGAATTATTAATGACCCGCGACTTCTGTGTTGTTATCGGCACGAGAGGTAGCCTCTTTATGTATATATCTTTCAAAATTCATTTAAATCTGTTTAATTGTTTTTCGCATAATTGAATAAAAATATCAAAACATACATACATTCATTTCATATTTATTTATCTTAGTAGAATAGGATTTAATGAAAATATTTAAGAAAAAACTACGACGTTGAATTGGAAATTTCATTCGCCAGTACGTGTAAATTTTGGATACTTGAAAGCTTTAAACAACCGACTAACTGAATACAAAAAAATATTTCTTGGATAGGTATATCCGCAAATTCGCTTTTATATTGTGATAAAGGGTAGCCTATGTGTTAATCTAGGTTGTTGTCTATCCGATTGCCAAATTCCATTTAGTTCCGTTAACTGAGTAACAAACCTCTAAACTTTCACATTTATTATGTTATTAGGATTTACCGAACCTCACTTAAAACATATTGATTATAATTAAACTCTACTGTATACTATTGTATAGAAATTCTTATCTCCTTAATAATAATAAAACACGTAGAAGTGCTAATTTCTATAAACACTTTACCAACATAATTATATGCATATGTGAAAGCTTAGAAGAGACCTATTTTCAGAGGTTAATGATCACGTATGTATAAGCAAACAAATCCTTTTATCAAATAAGACTTGTAAATATTTTGTGTTTCCACCATTTTGTTTAAGGCAACGTGTTAGGTTTAGAATAGGAATTTATTGCGTACTGAATTTTACTAGTTGGACTCTCATTTGACATAAATATTAGGGGTATTAAAAGTAATCAGCCTTATTGTCATGTAATTGACCATGTAAAATGCATGAGAGATCGGTTACTTTAGTTCGTTTTTGTCAACAACCTCTTTAATTTTTTGCACAAACCACAAGGTAATTTAACAGGGATTCGTGAAAAAATGACCGAGGTTGTTGGCAATAATGAACTAAAGTAACGACTTGAGCCCAACTCTAATCTTTATCGTTTCGATAGGAAAACGACACGACAATCAAACTGACAATAAGATTGAATATTTTAAACTTTCAATTTTATTTCGAACGCCATCTTTGGAAAAGTTTTCTAGCCAAGAAGCCCTTTCGTTTGATATCGATATTGATGGGGTTAAAAAATTGATCCATCATTTTATTTCTTACACCTATTTTTGGCTTTAGAATATGTTTATGTATGTACTACGTATGTACAAAAGTTTCGTTTGTAAATTTTAGAGAAACATCGAGACAGTTGTATTTTAATGCTCTCTCCGTCAGTTTGAGATTTTTCTAAGTAATTTTTGAGATAACTGTCATTTCAAAAAGTTAGTTAGGAGCTTTTGAAACTTGATTTCCAAAAAAAAAAATTATTCTCAAATTATTATTTAGCTGATTCCTGGCCGTATTGTCAAAAATTTTTTACGATTAACCGTAAAGGTATATCTTATAAAGGTATACATAAGTACATATATAAAAATGTGAGAAAAAACATAAGCAGTGTAGTAGTGTTTTTTTGTCTCAACTTAGATACATACATATGTATATATGTATGTATATATTAAGCACCGATTTTTCAGCTTTGCTTTATATTGTACTAGCCAATCCCGGCGCGCGTTGCTACGCCCCTTCATGGATTTTAATCGCATTCTAAATTTTAATCGAATATCAAGTGCAAGGCTAAAAACTATAACTTTTTCTTTATGAGGGTGGCAATGCCCACTTTTCTAATTAAGAAACTGTATAGTCATGACAGCTCAATAAGTGTGCAAAGTTTCAGAAAAATCGGTCCAGTGTAAGTACCTCAAAATGATACCTTTTTTTAATGGGCGTGGCACTGCCCACTTTTCTAAATACGAAACTGTATAGTCATGACAACTCAATATGTGTGCAAAGTTTCAAAAAAATCGGTCCAGTGAAAGTACCTCAAAATGATACCTTTTTTTTAATGGGCGTGACACTGCCCACTTTTCTAATGACGAAAGTGTAAAGTCATGACAACTCAGTATGTTTGCAAAGTTTCCGAAAATTCGGTCCAGTGCAAGTAGCTAAATCTGATAACTAATTTTTTATGGGCGTGGCCCGCCCACTTTTTCAATCACGAAATTATAAAGTCATGACAGCTCAATATGTGTGCAAAGTTTCAGAAAAATCGGTCGAGTGCAAATACCTCAAAATGATAACTTTTTTTTATGGGCGTGGCACTGCCCACTTTTCTAATCACGAAATTATCAAGTCATGGCAGCTTAGTGTGTGTGCAAAGTTTTAGAAAAATCGGTCCAGTGCAAGTACCTCAAACTTATAACTTTTTTTTATGGGCGTGGCCCTGCCCACTTTTCTAATCACGAAATTATAAAGTCATGACAGCCCAATATGTGTGCAAAGTTTCAGTAAAATCCGTCCCTTGCAAGTACCTCAAAATTAAAAATTTTTTATGGGCGTGGCCCCGCCCACTTTTTTTATCACGAAATTATTAAGTCATCAGAGCTCGATATGTGTGCAAAGTTTCAGAAAAATCGGTCAAGTGCAAGTAGCTAAAACTGATAAGTAATTTTTTATGGGCGTGGCCCCGCCCACTTTTTTTCATCCATAAACACTCCCCGGTATGTGTACAACAACTTACCAAAGTTTGAGCCCGATCGGTTTTACAGTTTCAGAGTCTATAGCTAACACACACACACACACACACACACGCACACACACACACACACACACACACAGAGTTTCACTTTTGTGGTGGAGTTTGTGTAGTATTTGATGTAGTAGTTTTTGTTGTATTTTTCAGTTTTGTTTTATGAGCGGATGCGTGGCCAGTGAGAGGGTTGGAACCTGCCTGAGCTATCGCCACGAAAAAGCTAGTCGGAAACCTCACTGGGCCAAAACGGTTCGTAACATTTAATATTTCTAAAAAATTTATACCACATACGGCACGTGATATACATACATACATACTTATGTGAGGGCTTTTAGCAATATACGGACAGATCGACAAAAGGACACCGCACAATCGATTTCTCAATTTATAAGGTTTCAGAAAATATAAGTACATACATACATATGTACATACATATTCTTTATGTTGCGGCGAATGAATATTGTAGAAAGTAAAAACATTATATACGCTTCTCACCAGAGGTGAAGAGTAAAATTAGAAAAATATATAAATTAACTAGTATGAAATATAGAAAGATGGTAATGGATATAGTTACTCACGGATAACACTAGGCCATTTTGTTTGCGCAAATCTTGAGTTTATAAAATAGAGAAAATGGGAAGGGATACAGACTTGTCCGTACTCGTACATCTCCATTCACACAAACATATGTATGTACATGATAACCTAGAAAATACAGTAAGAATTGCCGACACAAAATTTTTTGATAGAACTTAAAAATAAGTTGAAAAAAAAATTGGTTAAGAAAAATCGCAAAAAATTATGTTACAGCAATTCGTTGACGTATAAGTAGGTGTCAATAAGTTAAATCAACGAAATTTAAAGTACGGGCAATTCTGCTCCATTTTGCTATCTTATTTTTTAATAAATTCCCATTTGCGCGATAAGATAACATAATCAATGTAAACACTTATAACTGAATCAAGTAAATTTTTAATATGTAAACATAATTTACAATTGTAAAAAATGTTTTTTTATAGAGGTAGGTATATAATTTTAAAATGAAATACAACAAAGATGAATTTTTGATTTGGCATGAAATTTACTTTATTCGAAAGATAATCTTGTGGAATTATAATTTAAATATGAATTCTGGCACGTCTGGCTCGGACGTAGTCTTATCTGGAGGTCCAATTTTCGATAATTTGTTATTTCCAACATTTGTGGCCGTATATCGGCAATAACGCGGCGAATAATTAATTAAATTTATATGGGACTTTGTAGTTGTAAACGTATGCACCAAATATGTCAATGGTTTTTAAGTTTATCTTAGAATATAATTTAAATTAACAATAAAATAAAGGCATTATTTTAAGATGTTTGTCTGAATGTCACAGGCAAGTAATTCCGTTTAACTACCGTTCTTGTTCTTATAATTGATTAGGTAAAATAAAGGGTACACACTTAACATCCAAAACAGTTCCAAAATCAATCAAGTGGCTTTTATTCAGAGACAAGGAACAAAAAAAATGTTTGACATTTCAAATCGTTTATTTGATTTGACTGCAAAAAGAACGGCTAATCCTTACTCTTATTTAAAATCACACCAATGTCAGCACAAGTGACTTTGGAGTCAATAAACTATAATGTACTGGACACTTATGTACATATGTATCAGAGAATAAAATGAAACCATTCGCGTTTGCTGCCTATTCACAAATTCATTGCTTTTGTATTGCCTTTGATTGAAAATAAAAATATGTGTATTGACATTTGCATACTCATTTCTTTTTCTACCTGTCACATGAAAGAACTAAAAACATTCCCATCATTCGTTCAGCATTCGTCGACATTTGTGTATAAAGTTTGTAAACAACCAGTTTTGCTTATGTGCATACATAATTCAAATATACATACATATCTATATATATAAAAATCAATGTGTGTTTGTATGTTTGTATGTTTATATGTTTGTATGTTTGTTTGTGCTTTATAGACGGTTAAACGGCTGGACCGATTTCCTTGAAATTTTCACAGAATCGTCCTGTATGTCTGGAAGGAACTATAGGCTATAACTTGATTTGAAATTGTAAGTGGGCGGGGTGCCACGCCCTATTAAAGAATAAGTATTAAATATTATATATCACGAAAGTTAATGCAGCTAGAGTCTTCAAATTAAGTACGGTAAACTTTGACATCCACACGAACATTTGGGTAAAAAATGGGCGGACTTGCAATAGTAGGCGTGGCCACATGAATTAAATACTAAAATTCGTATATTTGGAAAACGATATCGATTAGAGTAGTAAAATTTTGCAAAAGCAACTTTGATATTCAAATAAACATTTATGGAAAAAATGGGTGAATTAACAATAGTGGGCGTGGCACCTACCATATGAATTAAATACTAAAATTCGTATATTTGGAAAATGATATCGATTAGAGTAGTAAAATTTTGCAAAAGCAACTTTGATATTCAAATAAACATTTATGGAAAAATGGGTGAATTAACAATAGTGGGCGTGGCACCTACCATATGAATTAAATACTAAAATTCGTATATCTGGAAAACGATATCGATTAGAGTACTAAAATTTTGCAAAACAAACTTTGATATTCAAATAAACATTTATGGAAAAAATGGTTGCATTAACAATAGTGGGCGTGGCACCTGCCATATGAATTAAATACTAAAATTTGGGGTGGCAAAGCACACCGGGTATTAGCTAGTATGATATAAAACATAAAGTCAAAGAATCACAAATATATTTGGCGACCTAAATAGGTAATTTCTCAAAATATTTACATACATATCTGTACTAATTGACGTAAGAAGATAAACGATTTGGTAATTTCAATTTCATTTAATTTTTTTTCAACATTAATATATTAAGTTCAATTATTGTATCATGCAACAAGTTACATTTACTGAAATCTTTTCAATGAGCATTAAAACCATTAATAACATTCGCTCAGTATTCGTTGCTTTTGCGACTGTAAGATTACTTTTGTAGAAGACAAGCAATGCATGATTCGTTACACTCCCTTATTGTGAATCATGTCATGCATTGCTTTACTAAATTGATGTACTTATATTGTCAACAAAAGGTTCTCATTTTGAGACTGTATTCAAAGACATGAAATAGACCAATCAAACCGTTCTCTGATATGTATGTATATGGTGCAGATCATATGGTAAAGAAAGTAAATAACATTTTTTTATGTGGCTCGGTAGCTTAGTGCTTTTAAAATGTTTACGTATAAAATGGACAATTTACAAACACAAATTTTGAAGAAATACAGCGATTTTTTTCGTTTTTTTATGCTTTTATTTTAAGAGACTAACTTTATAAATTCGCAATATGTTTTTTCTATTAAACCACAACGAATGCGAACAAAAGCAACGTGCAATAATATAAGGTACATACATAAAACTATATTATACGAAATTTTTTTTTTTTTTTTTTTTATATTTATTTATTAAAACTTATTAATTTTATCAATATCGTTAACAGAGTTATGAGAATTTACATATAGTATTACAACAATTAACATCTGATTAATTAAATAAAGAAACTACTAATATCACAGTTTAAAGGAAAAGTTGTTCATAAAAAACCTCGTATCAACTTAAAAGTAATAAGAGATTTTAGAACAATCACTGAAATGTGTCTTTTAAACAAAAGACCCTCAGTGGTTGTTCAGCAAATTTCTTATTATTTCAAAATTTGACCTTCTGCATTTTTCATTAAATGACAGCGTCAGTTCCCTTGTCAATGAATTAAACATTTTAAAGTTAAAGTTTCTGTGTAGAAGATAAGTTGGATATCTAAAAGGTAGATTGTGTATTATTTTCAAGTTTTTATTTTGAATGATTTGCAATTTTTTTGTATGCGTTTTAGCAGCCTTTTGTGACCAGATTTGACAACCATAGGTCATAATCGGTCGAATACACATTTTGTAAATAAGTACCTTGTTCTTTATATTAAGTTTAGATCTTCGGCTAATTAAGGGGTATAAGGCACGGCTACACTTAATTGCCTTCTCACAAATGTAATTAACATGCTGTTTAAATAAAAGTTTTTTGTCAAGGATAACTCCTAAATATTTAATTTCGTTGCTCAATGGAATTATTGTTCCCCTAGACGATAAATATCTAGTAGGAAAGCGTTTTCGCGATTTGTTGAATGGAAATATAATTGCTTGAGTTTTATCGTCATTGACTTTTATTTTCCATTTGTCATAGTATTTACGAATTAATTTAAGATTATTTTCCATTCTCCTAATTATCGCATTCGACACTTTACCGCAACAAATAAAGGCGCTATCATCCGCGTAAAAAGCCGCATCATGGTCTCTTCTTAGAGTAACATCGGATGTATATATCGAGTATAGTGTAGGGGATAATACTGATCCTTGTGGCAAGCCCGCAGGTATTTGCCTTTCACTAGAAAATTTGTTATTGACAGATACAACAAACGTACGTTTATCTAAAAAGCTTTTGATAAGTTTTTGTAGATAATTTGGAAAATGCAACGTATTTAATTTATACACTAGTCCGTCATGCCAGATTGAGTCAAAAGCTTTTTCGATATCAAGAAAAACGACTCCAGTACTTTTCCGATTACTTTTATTACATTCAATAAAGTTTACAACTCTATTAAGTTGATGTACAGTGGAGTGCTCTTTTCGAAAGCCAAATTGTTCTTGATTTATAATATTATTGTAATTTGAAAAATCTAAAATCCTGGTGTGAATAATTTTCTCGAACACCTTATCTAATAGGCTTAGAATACTAATTGGTCTATAGCTGGAGGGTAATTTAGGATCCTTTCCAGATTTGTGGATTGGAATTACCTTAGCCATTTTAAAAACGAGTGGGAAGTACCCATTGCTTAAACAAAAGTTAAATAATTTACTTAAAATTTCAAAAAAGTAATCGGGCATATTTTTAAGAACTATGCTGTTAATCCCATCTAAACCAGGGGATTTATTATTTTTTAACAAATGGACAAACGATTTGACTTCAGACAAATTTGTAAGTTCAATACTTGTATCATCGGTAAGAGTTTGATTAAGGTCATTAATGTATCTTGATACAACCGATTCCATGGGGGATGGATTGTTAAAAGTAATAGTATGTGAACTGGCAAATACGTTATACGAAATTTGACAATAAGAAATTATAAGGAAAAATTTATGAAATTTTAAAATTTCAAAAAAACAAACAGCTGATGATCAGCTAATTAGCTAAAACTAACTAACACTTCTTTAATAACATATTTAAGGGCAATTGGATCTATAAAGTTTAAAGCCAGGTAATATAATAGCTATAATGTACATTAGGGAAACAACTTTTTTAAAATTTTTAAAAATATCAAAATGAAAAATATCAAAATATCAAATGAAATGTAGTGCATAAAAAAACAATAAGAACTGCATCTTTAGATTTTCGATATATTTAAAAAAAAGTTCCGCGTCAAATGCAATTAAGTTTGGGATCAGTAAGTTCTAAAAAAATTTAAAATATTTTTTTTATAAATCCATTAAATGATAAATAAAATATTGAATAATATTCTGTATAAATTCTATTAATCGTGGTAAAATATTGCGACTTACCTACGCTGTCTTATGCAAATTTGCGAGATATTATAATTTATTGCTAAAAGTATAAAAATAAAGCAGGCGCTGTCACTTTTGTTTGTTGTGCATTAATTTTATAATAATCGAATTTTAACGTTTGTTTTCGTTCAAATTTTTAAATGCAATTTTTCTAGAGCAATTCTTGCGATTCTAGCTTAAATACTAATTCCAAAATATCGTAGCAAATTATATGCAATATGCGAATTTATATGTGTCCCTTGGTACAAGATTTGGTTTTCAGACCATTGTTACAATGAAAATGACTTCGAAGCCTTCAACAAATCATTGTCGGGCTTTACTAATGCTCAGAAATGCCTTCTAAGACATGGGGTAATGTCCAAATAGTTTTCTTCTGTTAAAAAAACCGAGGCATTTGTCGTTTTTTTGCTTCAACGTATATTAGCCAGCGATGTGTCGATTTTGATCGCTTGAGGTTTTGTTCAATTAAGAAAATTTTCGAAAGCATAACTAATTGATAAATGACTGCGGAACATCTAAAAGGTTTAAAAAGGCGATATTCAACTAGCATGGACATACGGACATAAATAAATAGACTAGTACATTTAGGACTTGAACGAAAACATTTCGATAAATTTTTATAGTATAAATTAATTATTTTAAGAAATAAACACTTTTCAAACACTGGCAATATATCCGCTTCTTCGGTAGAATAATAAAAATGTTTCCCTTTTTTGTCTCCCTAAAAGTTTCCAAAAATTTACTCTAAACAATTGTCCAGATTTTTTAGGTGATAATAATTAAGGTACTATTAAATAATATAAGAACATTTTATTTTAATTACCAAAAAATAGAGAGAATTTTTACCCCTTATAAACCAAAAAAGTACCAAATTATAGTTTTTGCTAGTTTTTACCAGTTTTTTCCCCTAGTGTCAGCTTTTTTTTTAATAGATTACAATACCTTTTTAAGTTAATCTGTATATTTTTTAGTTAAGCAGATATAGGGTAAACCGATTTTATCCCCTTTAAATTCGAAATTCCAAAAATCTCTTGTTAATGGAGCAAGACATAAAAATAGGAATTCACATTGTATGTCTTTTTGCGTTTTGCAACCAGTCACGTAACTTTTATATACATATCTACAAATATAGATTAAGCTGTTTACGAACAATTAATTAAAATAACTTACATACAAATATGTTCCCCTAACGATGACTAACAACGACAGTAAAATTCTAATCGCCTGAATGCAAATATCATATAATTAAAATCTCTAAATTCGTTTCTTATCTTAAGATAAGAAAATTTAAAGAGCTTTAAAGCAGAAATTGCAATATACCACTTAACTAAATGAAATCAAATTTTATTAATTTAGGGATAAAAAGGTATTCCCGGTAGAACAGATTAAGGAATGTTATAAGATATTTTTAAGGAAATGAAAAAAATAATAAAAAAAAACAAGTAAAAGCACTATATTTGGCAGTGCAGCATTTTTAATACCCACCACCAATTTTATGACTTTATAACACAAAATTTATCATTTCGTTATTAACAGTAATCGCTATGGAATAATCTCTTTGTTCTAAAATATGTATCACTTTCATTGTGTAACTTCGATTTTTCATTAAAGTGGGCGTGTCAATATAGTTTCTGCTAATATATTCAAATTAGATATTTTAATGTAAGAGTCCTTTATTCTTCCAAAATCTTTATTTATAGAGAAAATAATATGATATATGGAAGGTGGGCGCATAGGCATGACACCATAAGGACTCAAAAAATATATACTTTATGGCATCTAAAATGGATGTTTCAATGTGTTACAAATGGAATGTCAAAATTATTATACCCACACCATTTTTTTTTTTTGGTGGTGGGTATAATAATAAAATAAATTAAAAAATTTCCTTAAAACGTTTAGGAAATAATATTTAAAAAAAGACATATTGAAACGAAAAACGAAATGTTTAGTTATAAAAATCTCATAAAGTTACCACGGTATTTTATTGAATGAGGGGGCGGGCGTGCCGCCATGTAGACAAAAACAATACAGTTTATAAAATATTATCAAAAACTATATTAATACTGTGGTATACAAACAAAAAATATTAAGTGTTTAAAGGTATATCGAAATTCTATAAAAAATCAGTTTAATAAACCCTTTATAATCTTTTGACAATGCAGATAGTCAATATAAGTAGCAGACTTTTTAACTTTTGTTTTTCAAATAATGTTTAAAAAACCAACACAATTTACCAAAATCATTCAAAGTTACAACATCACAAAGTAAATAAAAATATATGTATAATACAAAAATAAAATATATAAATTATTTCTTTAGATTTAAAAATTATTTAAAAAAAAGAAAAATAATTGGGAATTCAGCCAAAAAAAAATTAATAAATATGTCGCCTACAATGTATTTATGAACACATATTATCAACATTATTATACCCGCCACCAAAAAATGGTGGGGGTATATTCATTTTGTCATTCCGTTTGTAACACATCGAAATATCCATTTTAGACCCCATAAAGTATATATATTCTGAATCGGGGTTTGATTTTATGACGATCTAGCTATGTCCGTCTGTCTGTCCGTCTGTTGAAAGCACGATAGAGGTCGCACCGAAAAAGCTAGGGGGCTCAAATTTTGCCAGAATCTTTCTTATAGACAAGGTTTGTTTGGTATTGAAAATGGGCTAAATCGGAATATTAGGAAGAGAGTTATAGCTCGAAAAGCAAGAGTAGGTCGAAAAAACCGTGTCCTTCGAACATCGAATAAAATGGAATTGTGTCCAAACGCCTTAACGTAGACTCATGAAACTTCGAATATATATTTCCTGGGTAAAGACAATATTTTCCCCCGAAAATTGTCTAAATGTATGCATTAGGAGAGGAGTTATCGATCAAAATGTACGAAAATTTATACCGCACAGTGTATTTTCCGGTATATTTAAAAACAAAAACGTCATAAAAGCAACCAAATTGGATGTACGACCCTGAAATTTTGCACACTTTGCTTTTTGGTGACACGCTTTCTTGTAACGGCAAATCAATGTGCCACGCCCACTTTTACGCCCACCTCCCATATAACGTTTTAACTAAAATTCATATAATTTCTCTATTAATAAAGATTTTGGAATAATAAAGGCCTATATTGAAACACCTCAGTTGTACTCATTCGCAAAAATAACTTTGACACGCCTACTATAACGCCCACTTTTCACGTTATCTACCGTTAATGAAATTTAAAAGCTCATAAAACCGCTAAAATTAGAGGTATGATGATAAATTTTGCTACGTCTAACATGGCTTTTTGGTCAAAGTCTTCGTTATAACGGAAAATAGATGTGCCACGCACACTTTTTTCCTTAAATTTTTATAAAAATATATTAGTCATATATATTAGCATTTATTCATCTTACACTGCGCCATTTATTGTATTGTAGCTAAATATAAGATAAAGATGATAAGATAGATGACTCTACTAGCAACTACTAGATGGCATGCTAACAACTTATGCTTATGTTCTCCTGAAGTTATGCTCTATTAAAAATGGGAATTTAGGAAAATTTTGACTTAAGTAAAAAGAAATTATCTCTAAACATTATAAACAATTTATTTTCATGTACTAATGGCTAACAAATTTTAAAATTATACAAAACTTATTTCGTTTGAAAATCTTTTAAAAGCAAAATGTTATAGAAGTTTAAAAATCAAAATCTTACTAATAAATTTCCCGTTTTAGAAAAATGCAGAGAATGTATATTTTAAATCACCCTGTGGCCCTTAAAATTTAACCACCCTCTACGAAGAAAGTGATACATATTTTATTATAAAGAGATTATTCTATAGCTAACAAATTTTAAAATTATACAAAACTTATTTCGTTTGAAAATCTTTTAAAAGCAAAATGTTATAGAAGTTTAAAAGTCAAAATCTTACTAATAAATTTCCCGTTTTAGAAAAATGCAGAGAATGTATATTTTAAATCACCCTGTGGCCCTTAAAATTTAACCACCCTCTACAAAGAAAGTGATACATATTTTATTATAAAGAGATTATTCTATAGCGATTAACAAAATAATAAATATTGTGCTTTAAATGTACACAAAATTGGTGGTGGGTATAAAAGATTCGGCACAGCCGAATATAGTGCTCTTACTTGTTTTATTTTTGTTTTCAATTTATTTACTTTATAATAGTGGCAATTCTACATACTCATGTAAATTGAAAAATCTTTTTACTTTTTTGATAAAATATATTTTTAATAAAGAGAGGGAAGTGATTATTTTGTTTTAAATTTAATTTCCTCTATTTGTAAAATATTTTAAGCGACCAGTCATTTATGTTAAACAATTAAATCTACATGGGTAGTATAAATATATTTTTGTATTTATAATTTCAAATTATTTTATTTATGAGTTATCAGATACCAGATTCCAGCTGTCTAAAAACATACTTATTTTCTGCGTGACTTTTATTAAGGATACATTCTTAAGAGTATCCGAAAAATTTACTTTATTTATTAATGTTTGCTGGTTTAGCCTCGATGCGTTCCACAACCATTAATCAGATTGTAATGTGACACACATGAAAGTACTTGACTAGTTTTCATAACAGCATCATTGTACATTTATAGAGTAAAGCATGGTACAATTATCAGGTAGCCTCACTTAAACAGCTGATTATTTTTTTCTCTACCTTAAGGTTTAACTAAGATGTCAAATTTTGTTTATGTATGTGTATATATTGTGTACGTATATATTCTACCGCCAAAAAAACACGCACACACATTTGCTTTTTGACATTTAAGTCGTCGTTTTCCAGCAACAAAATACATTTAGGATTTTGTTGTTGCAGAACTGAGGCTACCTGATGATTGTACCATGGAGTAAAGCATGTAGTACACGAAATGTAATAAGCCTCATACGGAGTGGCTGTGGCGTAATTTTGACGTCATCATAAAGCATAAATATTTTCGCTTCGGCCACAGGCGTTTTTTCATTTGCATTTTTAGACTAAAAAACATTTCGTGTAATATTAAAATCTTATCGCGTGCAGCCACAATGACTATTTTAAAAAATGTTACCAAAGTGCTGAACATTTTATTGACATCAGACCCACATTTGCATGTGGCTTTATACATTTCGTGTACTATAGACTTAAGTTAAAAAAAAAATTCCAGACAATTCCAGCCAAAACTTATCCTTGGTCAAGGTGAATTCACATCAGG
Organism: Phyto melanocephala; assembly: GCA_941918925.1. Taxonomy (NCBI): domain Eukaryota; kingdom Metazoa; phylum Arthropoda; class Insecta; order Diptera; family Rhinophoridae; genus Phyto; species Phyto melanocephala. The sequence continues at coordinate 120,462,457 of OW799234.1, read as the reverse complement.
TTATATTACAAAGCCTGCTGATAGTTTTTTGCTTTTGAACAGCACAATGTTAAAGTGTGTTTAATCCTTATGCATTTTGATTTGAACGCCCATTTTCATAATAAGTCTGAATAACTTTAACGCGTTGCTCGATTGTGTATCTTTCCATGGTTCAAATTGAGTCAGTCTGAAATTGAGAAATGTCAAATGAAATGCAAAAAAAAATGACGTTGTGTGGTTTACATTCAACTCGGCCCTTATAATTTAACCACCCTTTAGTTTTCACAAAATTTTACTGCACAAAACGTAAAAAAACAAATAGGAAAATAAGGTCTAACCTTAGTTTAGGTTAAGTAGGTAGGTATAATCCTACTTAACATTTTTTAAAGATAATAAAGGTTTGTAGAGCCTTTTGAATCTCTGCATAACAATGGTTTGCAAGATTTATTGTAGGTTTTTGCAAACGACCGTATACCTCCATATCCTGTAAAAAACGCTCACTGTTAAAACTGCGATCAGACACACTAGATTTAGCGGGAAAACCTGCTAATTGACAACAATGTTCACAGAAACAAGAGAGTAATTTGAGGACAAATATTAATATTTGTTGTTGGAAATTAACACTCAAACCGCTCGTTTGTATTTTGTAAACGAGTTTGTTGTTTTATAAATACTATTACTAAAAATATGTAGGTACATGCATATGCATCTAAATACTTATTTAATAAATACGTAAATTAGCGTACTTCTACATGTTCTTACACATATTCTCAAATAAAAAAAATAAATACCTAGTTTAACAGCTGTTTAATAAAAAGCCCTTATTGTATTTTGTAAAGTTTTGCTTAAATTATGTACTACCTACTTGTGAACAATTTCTCTTGTATCGGTTTTATTGTTATACGTCAAATAATATATTCACTGCCTGTTCAACGATGTCGAAAGAAAACCCAAGCGAAATTTCATTCGTACAAATATATTGAAAACAACAACAAAAATTAAAAATTTGTTTTTGTTTTCAACGTATTTGTACTACGAATGAAATTTCGCTTGGGTTTTCTTTCGACATCGTTGAACAGGCAGTCAATGTCAAGCAAATAAAACTTTTAGGAGCGCAAAATTATCTATTTCCCATCCTTGTATGAATTCAATAAAACAATATTTGAAATGATATTGTATTATAGAAAACAGTAGGTATCTACATTCCAAAGGGTTTGTGAATTGAACAAATGTTTTAAGATGTAGTAGGTATCTAAATACAAGTAACAAAAACCGAAATAAAACGCAAAAACACTACAAATAATGAAAAAAGGGGTGTGTGCTCTGGAATATTGTTGTTGTTTTTCTTTTTTTATACTCTTATAACAACCAGGGATGCCATACAAAACAAAACTGGTAATCTTTTTTAATCTGCACACATAACTTGGTAGTTTAAATTCTTTTTAAAGTTTTTTTAGTTTAAAAACAAAACGTTTAAATAATGTTCCAAAAAATGTTTTGTCATTTAAAATATATTTTATAAAAAAAATTATGCTAAAAACATTTTTTAATTTAATATGCAAGAGCTCAATATTTACACTACAGACATTAAAGAGTAACAGATAACTTAGGGTGTCAATTCAGAGTATTTGATTCATATAATAAATGAATATTGGTTTATTGTGGTACAGTTGGTCCCATTATCGCACTTTTAGTGCTAGACTTAGCATTTTTTTTTTAATTAGCACTACAATTTTAGAAAAAAGTGCTTAGAGCTAGTTTTTATACTTTTTCAATTTATTTTAGTAAAACAATAATTTTCAGTGATTTTTCAATGATTTTTCAATGATTTTTCAATGAAAGGAAAAATGTCTACATATATTTATAATTTAGTAAAATCTTCAAGTGCTAATAAAAATCATTATTTATTATTTTAGATTTTTAATAATAGTATTAAAAGTATTTTTTAATTAAAAGTATTAAAATAATTACCAATGTTAAAAAACATTTTTTTTTTTTTTTTTAACAATTCTAATATTTTAATTGTTGAAAATTGTAAAAACTTTCCCTGAAGAAGCTACCCAATGTGGTAGCGAAATATCGGAAAATAAAATTAAAACTATTTTTTATTAAAGAAAGTGATCTCAAGCTCAATACAAGAAATAACTGTTTATATAATAATATTCTCTATAAGTTTAGCATCTGTCAAAAGTAAAAGTAAATAATATTAGAAACTGGCTTTCAAGCGATGTTTGCGATGATGCTTTAAACGATACTATTACTTTTTAATCAATGAGATATTTACTAACGCAGGAAATTGCTGGAAGACTATTAATTTATTTTCATTGTGGCATCCCTGTTAACAAAATAAAATACTCTTTATATGGCTCAACTAATAAAAGCATGTGTTTGTAAAATAAAAATTCTCAAAAAAGGAATTAAGAGATTTGTGTTAAGTTTTTAAAACACAAGGGAGTGTTGTGAGTCTGAGTTTTTTTAATACAATAACAAAATCAAATTCTACTCAAAACGCTAGCATAATCTAAAAATAACACATAAGAATAAAGGTGGAGTTACATACCATCCGTTCATGCGTTGTTGCGTTTGATACTTTTTCACCTTTTTCTACGTTTCTAAACTCAAGTTACACACAATGCGTTTTATGCATCAACTCTTATGTTTTAATCAGCTGTTGTGTTAGGGTTGCCATTCGTACTGTTTTAAATAGTACATGTACTGTTTTTTGTAATGTGTACTGTTATATTCACAATACCTAAAACAGTACGAAAAAGTACTGTTTTTTATATTTGTACTGTTTTTGGATACACATGTATTGAATTTTGTAATTTTTTGAAGAATGAAATAGGAAAAAATTGTATTGTTAAATGTGTACAAAAAAGGGATAAATATTTATAATTTATTTTTGAATTAACTTTAGCATAAATAACTTAGCATAAATTATTTTCTTTTATATAACTATACCACCTCTATTTGTGTTGTATAATTATTTATTGAATTTTAAAAATTATCAAATGTATTCATTTTAAAAATTCAATTGACTTTTTTTAGAATTTTTTTAACAATATTCAATTAGTACTTTTGGATTACTATATATAATTTAAAAAATATCAATTTTAAATGACAAATTATCAATTTTAAAGTAGACTTTACTTTATTGTTCATAAAAATTGTTATTGCCTTTAAAATAAACTTCAAAAAAATTATTAAAAGTAATATTATAGTCGACTTTAACAAGAAATGTTTTCTTTTTGTTGAGCCTAAATATTATTTTCTTAAATATTGTTAAATATTGATTTTAAGTTCAATAACAATTTCTATGCGTGATAGATTAAGTGCAATTATTACAACTTGTCTTTAGTTAAAGGTAGGATTTTGTCTGTTCGATAAATAGCTTTGCATTATTACATCTTCCATTTTTTATTGTTATTATTATTAAATTTAATAATATTTAATGAATAAAAAATAATAAATTAAGGGTTTATAATGCAAAGCCATTTATCTGCCAAACAAAATTCTGCCTTTAGCTAACGGCAAGTTGTAATAATGGCCCTAAGTCTACTTAAGAATTGATAATTTGTCAATTACAAGTGATATTTTTTAAGTTACAAATAGTATTCCAAAAGTATTAATGGAATATTATTGTAATTTTAAGAAACAAGTTAATTGAATTTGCATATTATAGATAATTTCAAAATTCAACTCGTAGTTTTTGAAATTCAATTACCAATTTCGAAATTCTATTTACTATTTCTTAAATATAATTAATAACTTTTGAAATACATTAGATCATTTTCAAAATAAAGTTTGAAAATATAGTGCATAATTCTGAAATATAGTCGAAAATGTTAAAGCATTGGTATTTCGTTTATTCAAACAAGTATCAATATTAAAATCGAAAAACGACGTTAAATTTGTGTTTTTGACCACGTGTTTACATGTTTTTATGTTTCTTCTTAACTATTTTTAAATAAAAATGTGATGTATTGAAGTAAAAGTTATGTTATCAAAATCAAAATGTACTGTTTTTCTTTTTTTTTTAAATTACTGTTTTTCCCCCTCAATGTACTTTTTTTCACTTTTCAAATATGGCAACCCTATGTTGTGTTTATATTTTTATTAACTAAAAACAATTTTGCCAAAATGGAAAGTAAAATTGACAATTTAAGGGCATTTATGGAATTCATTTAGTTTATGTACATGATATTTTGTGCTACAAAAAGTTCAAAAATAACACAAGCATCAATAAGCATCTCCTCCATTGCACTTGTTTTCTTTTAATAATAAACAGAGATGACACTCAGCACATAATAATTATCGATAAGTGGAATAAAAATTTTGGTAATGAAAAAATTGTGTTTAAAATTAGTTTTTATGAATGTTTTTCTTAAAAGTAATTGTAAACTTTATTTCGAATGCTTTTTCTTTTATTAAAAACATTTTTTAATACAAAAAAATTAAAAAAATAAATCCACCACACAATCAGATTTATCGATAACATCGACAAAAAAATATTATTTGTCATCCATGGCTATCAACAACAGCTGACATTTATTCACCTTTTATGCGACGGATACAAAAGTAGAAAGTAAACCTACTTTGCTGCGTTGATACGTTTATGCATTCTATGCGTTTTGCCGTGTAACTTGTCACATACAATTACACTGATTCTACTTTTTGACTGATGCATAAAACGGAACAACGGATAGAACGCATGGTATGTAACTCCAGCTTAACTATAACTATCTATGTATTTACAAAATACTAACGAACAAAACATCTACAAAATATGTAAGTATATTTTTTTTATTATAATAATTGTATGTGTTTATGTATTAAAGAACTAGTAAACAAATAAGTATGTACATACATATATATGTATATAGTCGTATTTTTTATAGTTATCATAACAAAAATGTATTTCTTTCAGACACTAGCTAACCTATTAACCTAGGTAACTGATGTGCTATTTTTGGAATCCAAACGAGCGCTTATAGTAAGAACAACAATGTAGCGGCAAATAGTTTTTTTTTTAATTCTAAAAACAATGCAATAATTGTCTATTCCTGATTAATAATACACATCGAAATCCAACAAAAGAACAAAAGACATTAACGACTCTTTACTTAATACCTACTTATATTGCATGCTTATTAGAGTTGTGTAGTTCATGAACGACCTAGTTCAATTGAACGATTGAACTAAATGACCTAGTTCAGTTAGGCTCTTAAGTAGTTTATTTTTTTAACTATACAACGAAATAAATTATACCTAGGTATGTACAAAAATAAACTAGAGGTAGGTATGTGTCTTTTTTTAAATTTTTCTTCCTAAAATTTGTTAAATTTTTTTTATTAAAAATTAAATATGTTTGGTACCTTTGCAGCATTGTTGCAAAATTTTATTTTGTTTATTGATTTTTTCTTTAATTTTTTGACTTTATTTTATTTTTTTCTTGTATATACAAGTACAGTAGACTCGCGGTAACAAAAACAATGCCTTACGTGAACACCGGATAAGATGAACATAATTTTTTTTACACTGACTACTCTGTAGCGTGAACACAGTGAGAAAGCCTTATAACGTGAACAAATTTGTCGGTTATCCAATTCGTTTTCAGAAAAATGGGGTATCCCCGTAAATGATTGCACAGGCTTAGTTTAGTTCGCGCTGCTGATTTAGCATGATCTAATCTAAAGTTTTTCGTGAAAAATGTCACAAAAACTACGAAAATTCTAAACCTTAACTCCTTGTGATTGGAAAGGCAAAGAATCCTTGCTCTTTTAGAAATTTTGAATCTCCTGTGGACAACAATTACTCCAAATTGTAATGGATGACAGCTGCCATTTTTGAAAATTGGTTTAACTATTAATGGACGCTTTGGCTATTTCAACTTGGCAACGTCTTGAAAAGAAAACTATAGCAAAATGCTTGCTGAACATTTTTAGCTCTTTAGGAGATGAAGAAGAAAAGGTAACACATATTTTTAATTAATTTTAACGTACTTATTTTTTCTTAACAAAACATATGTACTTAACAATCCGAAATACCAAAAAATTAATTAATTTGATTTAAATCACATGTCTAATTTGTTTGGAAATTTAAAAGAGTTACACCTTCGACAACATGAACAACTTCGCAAACGTGAACACGCTCGGTTTTTAATAGTTCAAGTTACCGCGAGTCTACTGTATTTATTATATTTGCCTCTTCATGAAGCTTGTCCGTAAAAGTAAAGTAGGTATGTACCTAGTTCAAAACAAAACAAATAATTCAAAACAAACAGGTAAAGCAGTATATTCGTTTGTGCAGAATTGTTAATACCCACCACCAATTTTATGTACTTTTAAAGTATAAAATTTATTATTTTGTTATTAACAGTACTCGTTCTGGAATAATCTCTTTATAAAATATGTATCACATTTTTTGTGTAACTTTGATTTTATTATTATTTTATTAAAATATTTTCGTAAATTTATTCTTTCAATTAAAGTAGGCGTGTCAATATAGTTTTTGCTAATAATTTCAACTTAGATATTTCAATATAGTCCTTTATTATTCCAAAATCTTTATTCATAGAGAAATTATATGAATTTGAGATAAAGCGTTATATGGGAGATGGGCGTTAAAGTGGGCGTGTTACATTTATTTTCCGTTAGAACAAAGCCTTCGACCAAAAAGCAATGTTTGCAAAATTTCAAAATCGTTTTTAGTTTTGACAATTTAAATTTTTGAATATACCGAAAAATATACTGTGCGGTATTAATTTTCGTACATTTTGATCTATAACTTCTTTTCTAATGCATAGATTTAAGCAATTTTCACGTTTTATGACTTTACGTTAATGCGTTTGGACACAATTCCATTTTATTCGATGTTGAAAGGGCACGGTTTTTGGACTTACTCTTGTATTACGAGCTATAACTCTCTTTCTAATATTCCGATTTAGCCCTTTTTCAATACCAAATAAACCTTGTGTATAAGAAATATTCTGGCAAAATTTGAGCCCTCTAGCTTTTTTGGTCCGACCTCTATGGTGTTTTCAACAGACGGACGGACATAGCTAGATCGTCATAAAATGAAACATCGATTCAGAATATATATACTTTATGGGGTCTAAAATGGATATTTCGATGTGTTACAAACGGAATGACAAAATGAATAGACACCCACCATTTTTTTAGTGGCGGGTATAAAAATGCATTTGCTACTAGTAGTGAAGGGTATAAAATGATATGAAAAACAATTAAAACTAGCACACCTTTTAATATTACGTGTAAACAATCCATAGTTTAAAAGAGGTGAATAACATCGTAGTAATGCCATTAAAAATATATGTATATGTTAGGGATGCCATTTATTTTAAAAATCCTGGGAAATCGCGATTCTTTTTAAATTTACATTATTTATATAATAATTTATACAATATTTTTACTTTGGCAGTGATTTTTTATTCAACTTCTAGAGAAATCGTTAGGTTATTTTGGTGTATCATTGTCTAGTGAAATATTAGGCTTCAAAATAGACGGAGGTTATAACGGACAATACTGAAAATATATTATTGCATCTAAGATCAACTATGTTTTGCATATGGAATTCATCTGATAATTATTAATGTTTTTACCACACATGATGATCAAAATGAGGGAAAAAATTACTTCATTAAGTTAAAAAGTAAGATTTTGCATAAATAAAAAAGAAGAAAATTTAAAAGAAATTAAACTTATTTTCGATTGCAAAACAAGATAGAACAAATTTCTTGATATTTATGTGCAAACGATTTTGTAAATTGAAAATGCTTATTAAAAAAGCATTAATAGGTTTAAAATTACCAAAAATATAGAACTTGCTATACTAAACATAAGTATTTATAATAGTTATTTTAAGCACAGTAAAGGTAACAACTGAAGCCCTTTGTCGTAATGATATGAATCTACATATGTATGTACCTACTGCCTTCTCATTTACCCTCAAAGAAATTTAAAAAATGGATGGCAAATTAAGTGATGAGTTGGGAAAACTCTTCCTAAAAGAACTACAAGAACTTACTCAACACTTTTTGACTTTTTAAAAATCAAAAATTAAAACAGGATTTTAATAATATATTGTAGAAAAAAGTTTGTCGTTTGCGTTTTTCTGCAGAAAATTCTGATTCGGATTTATTATTATCTGACGATTACACTGTCGATTAAAATTTTTTGTAGTTAAAAAAATTAAATGAAGCAATCGACATATGCAAAAGTCCTACAAAAGCTTACAAAATAAAAAATTTATTATATGTATACAAATATTGGCAAAAAATTTATTATATGTATACAAATATTGGCAAGGTAATAAATAGATATTTTTATTTCTGGGGGCAAACGAGGAGTAAATCTGCGGTCTGCATATAACTAACTACTTGTCAGGTACAAGCGTTGAGTGTGAACGCTGTTTTTTAACAGCTCAGGGATTTAAAATCCCGAATCCCGGGATTCGCAAAATCAGTCCCGTTTAGCATCCCTAGTATATGTGTATGTAAGTATGCATGTATGTATGTATGTTTGTGTTAATAAATAGTAACTTATTGTTATTTTTATTTTTAGTCCATAAGAAAAAAATATAAAAAATATGTTTTTATTTGTTTTTATACCCACCACCAAAAAAATGGCAGGTGTGTATTCATTTTGTCATTCCGTTTGTAAAACATCGAAATATCCATTTTAGACCCTATGAAGTATATATTTTCTAAATCGGGGTTTAATTTTATGACGATTAAGCTATGTCCGTACGTCTGTTGAAAGCACGATAGAGGGGACCGAAAAAGCTAGGGGGCTCAAATTTTGCCAGAATATTTCTTAGACACAAGTGTTGTTTGGTATTGAAAATGCGCTAAATTGGGTAAAAAAAAACAACATCGAATAAAATGGAATTGTGTCCAAACGTATTAACGTGGAAAAAATATTTTTCCTTGAAAATTGCCTAAATCTATGAACAAGGAAAGCATAGATCAATATGTACGAAAATTTATACCGCCCAGTGTATTTTACGGTATATTCAAAATTGAACACGTAATAAAACTGACAAAATAAAATGTACGATTTTGAAATTTTGCACACTTTGCTTTTTGGTCAAAGGCTTTGTACTAACGGAAAATAAATGTGACACGCCTACTTTTACGCCCACCTCCCATGTAACGCTTTATCTCAAATTCATATAATTTTTCTATGAATAAAGATTTTGGAAGAATAAAGAACTATATATTGAAATATCTGAGTTGAATTTTTTAGCAGAAACTACTTCGGCACGCCTACTAAAAGCTCATAAAACCGACAAAATTAGAGGTATGATGATAAAATTTCGTACACATGTACCTATATAGCTTTCTAGTCAATGTCATTGTTATGCTAGAAATGAAAGTGACACGCCTACTTTCTTTATAACTCTTTTATCTTAAATTCATAAAACAAACAACAAAAGACAAAGTTTTTGGAAGAATAAAGGACTATATTGAAATATCTGAGTTGTATTTATTAGCAGAAAGACTAAATTTACGAAAATATTTAACTAGCATATCGAAGTTATACAAAGAAATTGATACATATTTTAGTATAAACCCTGAAGGAAACCTGGGGGCAAGTGTCTCCAAGTCACCAGTTTTGTCGACTATTGTGGTGACTTCTTGGCGACATTGTCAAGAAAGTGTCTACATTTTTTTTTATTTTCTTTGATGAGAAAAAAAATGTATACACAATAAATAAGAGTTCTAATTATATGAAATGTACCTAATTTACTTTTAATATTTGATATTTAATGAATTCCTTAATTTTTTTGTAATAACACATCATATTTTAACAAAAGTTTCATTAACGACGTCTATTTCAGAAAAGTATCAAAAGTGTAGACTAGAATTACTTAAATGCACTATTGAATCTCTGGTGACAATGTCTACATATGGTCCTTAAAGAACTACCTACTCAGTAGTACCAGTGTCAGTAGTAGATTTCCAATGACACGCACATGTTAAATGTCTATAGTAAAAAGCATTGTCGGGGGTATAATAAGTCACTAGTACTGGTGACTGTGTCAATAGTGAATCAGTACTGATAAATTTTGTGCTATAAAAGTATATCGAATTGGTGGTGAGTATAAAAAATTCGGCTCAGCCGAATATAGTGCTCTTACTTGCTTGTTTTGGTCTATTACTTAAAGGTATTGATGCATTTTATTAATTAATATAAATGTAAGTATGTAGGTATATAAGTAGGTATACAATAGAAAAACAAGTAAGAGTGCTATATTCGGCCGTGCCGAATCTTATATACCCTTCACAACGTGTAGTCATGGAATAACAGTAGTTTGTATCACCATTCATCTCATATGAAATACGTCCATACATATATAAAAAACATACATATATAAAAACATCCCATTGTAAAATTAAAAATTAAGAAAAAAATAAAAAAAAAATTTAAAAAAAAATTTTAAAAAAATTTTTTAAAAAAATTAAAAAAAAATTTAAAAAAAAAAATTAAAAAAAAAAATAATTAAAATATAAATAATAAATATAAAACAAAAAAAAAATAAAAAAAAAATTAAAAAAAAATAATAAAAATATAAATAATATATTAAATAAAAAAAAAAAAAAAATATAAAAAAAAAATTAAGAAAAAAAAATTTAAAAAATAAAATTTTTTGGCTCAGCTGGGATTCGATCCCACGTTTACTTTAACCAATATACAAGTTTGTATGTATGTATGTTGTTGTTGTAATGTTGTTTTTGTGAAAAAAAAATCGAGGTGGTCGTGGGTTTTTGCTCATATCTCAGTTGTTTATGAACCGATGTTTCTGATTTTCAATACCGATCTACTCCCGAATATTTCTAACGTTTTAATACCTCACCCGGGTCCAAGCGATTTCGGGGGCTTCAAAAAGTTGATTTCAACATACACACGGACAGACTGACAGAGCTTATCATAAGCTTTCAGAAAATATATACTTTATGGGGTCGGAAATGAAAATTGTAGAAATTTCACACGGAATGACAAACCTATATATACCCTTTTTCATTGTGTGAAGGGTATAACAAAGATTGTCAAGCAACAGAAATAGCAGTTCAGAGAATGTTCCCAAATGAAGGGATGCATTTATTTGACGATCGTAGGATAAAATGTCTCTTTATTTGGACTCCGGTTAAAGAGTAAACTAGGACTACAAAACTAAGAAATGCTTGCAAGGCTTTAATAAAGCTACCCAATGTGGTAGCAAAATTTTTTAAATAATATACATACATATACATACATGTGTATGTATGTAAATGGCATTTATAATACAATATGTAGGTATGTATTTAGCAGTGTTGCCTGTGTATAATTTTACCAAAATTTAATTATAAAAAAACTCCTGAATAATACAAATTGAATTGTTGAAATTAAAAAGTATTTGTGATGTCATGAGATATAAAAAACATTAATATTATAGGCTTATAGGTACCTATTCATAAAAAATATTTTAGGTTTTTAAAGGCTTATTTAATATAATTCTGTAAAACATCTGTCACATAAACCTTTAATAAAGCTTAAATATTTTTTATGAATTAGACCGAAAGTACCTATATAAAAATTTTTGCAAAAATTAAAATCCGAGGGGCTAGATATGACTTGAAAATTACTTGGCCCTCAATAACTAAATTAAAAAGAATAAAACGAACAAGATACAATGTTATACTTAAAAACAAACGGAATCAAATCATATAGCTAAGTGTTGGATTTTTGTGGAGAAAGCATATTTTATTTCTATAAAATAAAGTTTTAAATGACTTCCAATTTTAATTTTGTAGTCTTTGTTATGTAAAACTGAATAATTTTCCGGCAACACTGCTACACATACATATGTACCTATATATTTTTGTTATTGTTATCATGTGCTATTGACTAGTTGTTTTCATTTTTTTTATTTTGCTTTTCTTTTTTACTTTGCAAAAATCTAAAAATAAAATTCTGTTGATTATGATGTATTTTACCCACCCCACCGTAAATCGGTAAATAGACATTTATTTTTCACTTTATATACTGTCTACTTTTACGCTCAAACGGAGAATAGGTAGGTATCTAAAATAAAATTACTTTTTAATTACAAAAGCAAAAAAAAAGTAAGAGAGCTATATTCAGTACATAAGTAGGTATAATCCCACATCGTAGCTTAACCTATATTTCATGTTATAAGCCATTTTTCTTTATTATTTCCCCTTTCTTTGATATTCATATTGATGGGGTTAAAAAAAATTATTTTGTTGTGGCGGCCATCATGAATTTTATTTTTTTTACCAATTTGACTCTCTCGGTTGTCTAGAAGCTGAAAAAAATTGGTTTTCGTTTGTAATTTTTTGGAATATATATTTAAAAAAAAAAATTTTTTGGCTATAATTTTACCGATTAGAGCCCGATTTATTCAAAAATTTTAACGAATATCTCTAGAGACATATTATATATGTATACAAATAGTGACAAAGGTACCTCTGTAACCTATTTTATAGCTGAAAAATGTTAATTTTGATAGTAAAAATATGGGAAAAAATAGAGGCAGTCGCGTTTATTTGCTCATATCTCAGAAATTTATGTGGCGATTTTGCTGAATTTCAAAAAGATTGATACCATACACTGGTCTGAGGAACATGTGGTTGCTTTTAAAATTTGATTTTTACCAACACACGGACAGACGGACATGGCTTAATCGACTCCTATTCATAAGCTTTCAGAAAATGTATGGGGTCGGAAGTGAAAATTGTAGAAATTACAAACGGAATGACAAAGCTCTTGTGCACAACAGGTGAAGGGTATAAAACAGTTGTTTTGCAGCATTATTTATTATATTAGTGGAATAGATTTTAGAGCAAATTTTATAAAAAAAATCATTGTAAATTTGGAGACTCAAAACCTTTGAAAAACCAACTAACTAAATACAAAAAATATTATTCGCATAATTCCGCATATTCCCTTGATCATTGTGATAAAAGGTAGTCTATGTGTTAATCTAAGTTGTTTCTAATTTCATTCAGTTTCGTTAAGCCGTTTTTCCGTGATTGAGTGAGTAACAAACATACAAACATTCGCATTTATTATATTATTAGGGTTAACTTAATACAAAATATTTTTGGAGCAAGTAATGCAGACCGGGTTCAATATTTATTCTATTTCATATTTACGTTGGGATGACCAACGATGTCCTATATAACAACAAGTTAAAAGTATATAGGTACTTTTTATTTTTATTTTAATTTCTATCTTTTATCTCGATTTGTTTTTTTTTTTAATTTATCTAAATATTTATAAATATTGTATAACCCTTACTATTTACTTATAAACATACATACCTATAAGTTGTCATCACATTTTCAATTTTTTCAATAACATTGTACATTCTTATAGATTGAAAAATAAAGTCTAAATCGTAAAATTTCCTAAGGTCTTATATCTATATTTCAAAATCTGCTAAGTATATTTCACAAAAGAAATATATATTTTTTGCTCCCAGATAACTTGCAAACTTATTTTTTACGTGTATGAGTAAGATATATCCTTAAGGCAATACATATGTATCTAAAAGTTTTTTTCATTAATTAGGTATTATATATAGGCATTGTATGTATAAACTCGCATATAAGTATGCATGCATATGTATATTATATTGGGAAAAAGGAATACTTACTCGTATAAGTAAGCAATAAATTATATGGCTATTATTTACCTATTAAGCAATAAAACTTCATAGGTATAGATAGGGTCATCAAATTTCAATGAACTTGAACTTAATCATATTAAAAAAGTTATTGCTTTTAGTTAAAAAAAAACATATTTTAGTATTTTTTCGCTAAATCAACATTTTTTTTTGGCAAAATATCAAAAATTAAACAGAGAAAATATAAAAACAAAAATAAAACAAGCTATAAAAACAACAAAATTTGAAATAAATTTTATACTTGCTTAAACATATACATATGTACGTAAATATACGAGTTCATACATTTAAGTTTCAAAAAAAAGGCTTTTAATTTCAATTTCAGTCCACAGTTTTATTTGTACACCTGCATCATACATGTTTTACCGGAAACCAAAAAAGAAGATTTTCATAATTATTTTATAACATAAAATTTCTAATATAAAAGGACTTTAAGAGAAAATTTTAAAAAATTCTTCTTAGATTGCCGCCGTTGTTTTATGAAACTATTAACATGCCTACACAGGTATACAAATTTTATTTTTAATAGTTGAGAGTAGTGATGCCAATTCTTGGGACACAAAACGCGATAGACCCGAAAAACGGAACACACAATAGCAATGATTAAAAATCGAGCTAAACTTTTAAAGAAAAGTTTAAAATTTTACGTTTTTACACCCTTTACATAAGAGTGTTAAGGAGTATATCGATGGTCACAAGTAGAAAGGCCTTAACTCAAATAATTGTAACTTTTAAAATCAACTTTTTAAGCCCCCACGTATACTTCCGACTCTTAAATGGTATCAATTTATCAGATATGCTTTCGAGAATTTTGCTTATAAAATTCAGTTTATGTGGCCACATTACGACCTGAGATATGATAGCATATTTTTATATTATATTTATATTTTTTTTTTACCCAAAGTAAGATTTTGCAGCTCTCAGAAAACATCTTGATCCGTTTGTTGATTTGTTTGTTAATTTTTAATAAGGGGTTTTTTTGTCAGATCAAGCATGGCTCTTATTAAACTGCTTTGTAGTTTTTGTTCAGTATCGTTTGGAAAGACATCATGAAAAATTTACACCACAACAGCGTCTCCAAATATGTAGTTCAGCTATTTATTCATTTAAAAATACATAAACATATCCACCATATCGAGCCCTGTGCGCAAAATTATCGTATTTTACAAAAACAAAATTTTACAGGAGAGCGTTTTTATTACTTCTAAATAAATAAAACCGTAAATAACACTGCTACATACGAAAAAATTTACATAGTGTTATCTCAATAACTAAAGCAGTTGTCGCTTTAATATTTTGTCAGCAGATGGATTACTGAATGTAGAACCAATTTGCATAAAAAGGTTGATTTCTAAAAAAAAACGTAACATACGATAATTTCGCGCACAAGGGTCGAAATTTTTTAATCTTCTATTGGTGCTGTGAATATAAAATCTATTCCGAAAAGAGGTGGTTGGTATCACTGGTGGTGTGTGTTTGCCTTTTTTTTTTTGTATGTTTTTCGTCTATTTACAAATTTTTAATTTGAATATATTAAAATGTTTTTGCCAAAAAAGGAAAATAATCAAATAAATACAAAAAAATTATTTTTTTATTTGAGAGCAATAACAAGTCAGCATGCATGCAGGTGGTTTAGCGAATAGTAAAAGTGTCTACAATAGCGACTCTCCCACTCTGGCATTCTCTTTCTAGCGCCTTTTTCCCATTTACCAAACATAAACAATAAACATCAGCAAAATAAAACTAAGTAAAAAAATTATAAATGTTATTAAAAAAACTATCCAAATTAAATACATTTATGTACATATGCATTTATAAATAAATCATTATGTTAAATTTATAAAAGCAATAAACATTTTAAAAGTAAAATAGTTAGCATTTTTTTAAGACTACGACAAAATGTATTGTTTATAATTAAAACAAATACCTACATATATTTAAATAATATTGTTATTAGCGCAAATTAAACAAGTAAGAGTGCTATATTCGGCCGTGCCGAAAATTATATACCCTTCACAACGTGTAGTCATGCAATAACAATTATTTGTATCACCATTCAACTCACATAAAATACGTACATACATATACATAAATAACATACATACATATATAAAAACATCCCATTGTAAAATTATAAATTGAGTTTACGTATGTTTCAAAAAAAATAAATAAATAAAAAAAAAATTTTTAAAAACAAAAAAAAAAATTATATAAAAAAATATTTAAAAAAAACAAAAAAAATTTTAAAAAAATATACATACATATATGTATAAATCTATATATATAAAAGTGAAACTCTGTGTGTGTGTGTGTGTGTGTGTGTTTGTGTGTGTGTGTGTGTGTGTGTGTGTGTGTGTGTGTGTGTGTGTGTGTGTGTGTGTGTGTGTTAGCTATAGACTCTGAAACTGTAAAACCGATCGGGCTCAAACTTTGGTAAGTTGTTGTACACATACCGGGGAGTGTTTATGGATGAAAAAAAGTGGGCGGGGCCACGCCCATAAAAAATTTGTTATCAGTTTTGGTTACTTGCACTTGACCGATTTTTCTGAAACTTTGCACACATATCGAGCTGTCATGACTAAATAATTTCGTGATAAAAAAAGTGGGCGGGGCCACGCCCCTAAAAAAGTTGTAATTTTGAGATACTTGCACTGGACCGATTTTTCTGAAACTTTGCACACATATTAAGCTGTCGTGATTTTATAATGTCGTGATTAAAAAAGTGGGCGGGGCCACGCCCATAAAAAAAGGCTATAATTTGTAGGTACTTGCACCAGACCGATTTTTCTGAAACTTTGCACACATATTATGCTGTCATGACTAAATAATTTCAAGATTAGAAAAGTGGGCAGTGCCACGCCCATAAAAAAAAGGTATCGTTTTGAGGTACTTGCACTGGACCGATTATTCTGAAACTTTGCACACATATTGAGCTATTATGACTTTACAATTTCGTGATTAGAAAAGTGGGCAGGGCCACGCCCATAAAAACAATTTTAATTTTGAGGTACTTGCACTGGTCCGATTCTTATGAAACTTTGCACACATATTGAGCTGTTATGACTTCACAATTTCGTGACTAGAAAAGTGGGCAATGCCACGCCCACAAAAAATTATAGATTTTAGGTTTTTGCACTTGATATTCAATTAAAATTCAGAATGCATTTCGATTCATTAAGGGGCGTAGCAACGCGCGCCGGGTTTGGCTAGTAATATATAAAATAAAAATAAATAAATAATAATACTCTGACCAGTATACCCCGTTTGTATGTATGTATGTATGTATGTATGTTTGTATGTATGTATGTTTATATGTATGTATGTATCCTTCCCGGATATTTCCAAAAAATTGATACCATACACAGATCTGAGGAACATATAGTTACTTCTAAAAGTTGATTTCAACCAACACACCGACAGACGGTCAGAGCTTACTCAACTCCTCTATTCATAAGCTTTCAGAAAATATATACTTTATATGGTCGAAAATGAAAATTGTAGAAATTACAAACGGAATGACAAAGCTATAAATACCCTTGTTGACCACAGGTGAAGGGTATAAAAAGTATTGTTGTCAGTGAAATTTCTTCAATTATCGTCTTTCTGAAATATCCATTTAATCTTAATTCGATTTGACACATATATAACTTTATTATACTCCACTTTGTAATGGCGCCCATCATGGATTTTAAATTTGTTTGAAGTGTATTATATTCTGCTAGGTTGATAGATTGATTAATTTATTCCCATATTGGCCCTATCAGTTGTCTAGAAGCTGTACAAAATCAATTTATGTTTGTAAGTTATAGAAAAAACACAAAAGCAGTTGTATTTCGGTACATTATCTCAGTTGGTTTTTAAACGATTAATTATAAATTTAAAAAAAATATTTTTCAAGACTATAGCTTGTAATTTGCTGTCTATAGCGGATCCAAAAATCAATTAGAATCCATATATTTAAAAAATATGTTTATATTTTTGAAATTATTTTTAACTAGGTATATCTTTGTTTCTTATAAATAGATCTGAAGGCATATTAAATCTTTTAATAGGAACTGAAAAATGTTAATTTTTATAGAAAAAACAGAAGCAGTCGTGTTTATTTGCTTAAATCACAGAAACTAATAAGGCCATTACGGTGAATTTCACTAGACCGAAAATTTCCGAACAATTCATATCACATACAGATCTGCGCAACATGTTTTGTATTCTAAAATTAAAAATATTTAGCCTTATTGTCAGTGACGTCGTCGTATGTTTTTGGTACCGTGTAATATTTACGACAATGTTAAATGAATGAGAGCTTGTCGTATTTCTGTCGTTTTCGACACAAAAATTCTTTTAAATAGTAACAGTGATATATTTTACAAAAAAAAAATCACATAAATTTTGATCTTCTTTTTTATAAATTTTTATAAATATATTAAATTGTAAGTATTAAAAAATACTGAAAAAATAAATCCGATAATAGTTTTAGGAAGTATAATAATAATAATAAGCCGAAAATAAGGAATCAGGGAAGATCTGCTATGGTTCTCAAAATATGTTATAAAATATGTATGTTCAAATTGTATGGGAGGTACCACGCCCATCTAAAAAATAAAACAAAAATATAGTCTATGACCGTTCGGAGGATAGACCTAGAGCATTGGGAAAAAAAATTAGAAATTGAATAAGAAAATTCATAATATTCAAACGCACATTTCCTCTTTATTATATTAGATACTTATAAACTATAATAAAATTATAACAATGCATCACAAACAACAACAAAACATCACAATACTGTACACAAAATGGTAGTTTTTGGAAAATTTAAAACTTTACAAAACAAATAATATTTATTTGCACTACGTAAAACATAAGTCACTAAATAGTCTCAAGTAGTTAATTTGAAATGTTATTCCCGAACGGGGCCTTATTTGAATAAAAAAAAATAATATCATATTCGATGAGTTTGCTTTATTTTAGTTACTTTTAAGTCTTCTTTTGGATAGAAATTGTTTGAGGGGTAAAAGCCCATTAATCGAATGAGACTAAAGTAACATATTTAAATGGCTTTTCTAAAAATATAAAATTCATTGGAACAACTTTTTACAATACTCTTGCTCATTATCAGATAGAACTTGGATTCTCAAATTAAAAATTATTTATTTATCTTTTAAGACCATTAGTGAACCCATAATACTGAGGGATCTCTTCTAAGCAGATTTTGCCGCTCGAAAAGAACAACCTTTGAATCAATGCAGGATTATTTACAGGAAATTAATATCTAAGATATCACTACTATATTTAAGGTAATATAATTATTTGTTGTTGTTTACAAAATGTTCGTGTACAGTAGGTACTTTGCATATTTTAAATTTGTTATGCAAATACGTGGATGAAACCTAATACTATCTTATTTACAGAAAACATTAAGTTTAAAATAAAAAAAAGTTTTAAAATGCGTAAATTATTTAATTTCAAATCGTAAAATATATTTTTATTTTTCTTTTTTGTTAGATATGTATGTATGTATATTCATACATACATACATAAATATCGTTAGTCACAAGTAGAAAGGCCCCAACTCGAATTATTATAAATTAACAGAAGAGCGCAAAAACTTAATTAAAACTGTATTATCATAATGTAATTTCTTTAGTAAAATTGCTTGCAAAACTATTATTTTTTTTTTTAAGTGTTGCATTAAATTTTTGGGTTGAAGTGTATTTGTGTGAAATGTATTGGAATCACTGAAAAACTCAATTTCGTAAAAAAATACGAGTTAGGGCCTTTCGACTAGTGACCATCGATATATATAAACATGCATGTATGTATATTTAAAATATTTAAAAAAAAGTAATACAAATAAAATTTGGACAAGGTCGTCAAAAATAAAAAAAATAAATAAATAAAATTGGCACTTAAGTAAATAATAACACTACTCATTAATAGGGGGTGACAATATAAACTAGTAACTTCTCTATGTATTCTTTATAACTATCAAATAAATAAGCCAAGCAAAACGGTTTAAGTTCGTTAATCCATGTCATATTATACCCTACATTACAGTATGATATTATTGTTTAATGTTACACAATACAGAAATATTTTTTTTAATATTCGAGCGCAAAACATTAAATACATATCTCGAAACAAAAAATTACTTAAAAGACTTTTATAGTTAAGGGCACATTTATATAAAACGTATTGTTTTTATCTATGTTGGTTAAATAATTTTAAAACATCCAACGGCTGTACCTAAGCTGGTTTTAGACTAGAAAAACAATGTATTATTACGTACATTCGGTCCATTCTTAAAGTCGATTTTCAACTAGTCTATATATATACAAATCAATGCCACTTTTCGTTGTAATTTTATAACTCAAATCTAAACCAAAGGTTTCGGCTTTGTTTTGACTATTTAGTAGATGGTTTATGTGAAGTTTGCACAAAATCCGTTGAGCGGTTTACGGGTAAAAAGGGTAAAATCGACTCAGTATCTCCGGGCTTAAAAAAGATATCACAAAAATTCAGAAAGGACCAAAGAGGTGTCTGGTACTTTTTGGAAAATTTGAGTTTTAAGTGGATAAAACGGGTAAAAATTGAATTTTGGTACTTTTTTGAACAGCATTTATCTTTGAGAGGGATAGCAATAGGAAAAAATTAAAAACGTAGTTTTACTCTTCTTAAATCAATCTATTGATACGTAGCGAAGCACGTACCGGGCGATTAGTATTTTATAATTTTTGAATACATAAGAAGTTTTATTTGGCGTTTCGAATATTTCTAGAAGTAGGGCATTATTATAAGATTCGATTAGCATGCATATTTATTTATTCAATTGTTTCTTTTAAATATTTAAGAAATTAT
Source organism: Phyto melanocephala (assembly GCA_941918925.1). NCBI lineage: Eukaryota > Metazoa > Arthropoda > Insecta > Diptera > Rhinophoridae > Phyto > Phyto melanocephala. The sequence continues at coordinate 120,441,907 of OW799234.1, read as the reverse complement.
TTTCTTAGTTTTCTAATGATTTTCTAGATCTTTAGAGAAAGATTTTTTATATTAAGTGAAAAAATATAAGAGTATTAAAATCGTTTATTTAATTCCTCAAAAGTTTGGGTAAAACCAAAAATTTTTCATTGTGTTATTAATTGGTATTAAACAAATAAACCTTTGAAATGATGTCCCATACTTTATATACATATGTATGTACATATATACCTACATATATAGGAATATGTATATAAAAGTGCCTTTTTTTCTTTAGGGTAAGGCCAACATAATATATATCCACATGTCTAGCATTTAAAGGGTGGTACAACCATAATACACAATGTTAATTGTGAGTCGCACCTTGACGTTTTTTGGTGACTTACAATGAAAATCATCTTCACACACACTTTCAACTCAGTGGAATTGTCTGACGTCATGGCGATGTTAATTTAAAAGAAAAGTGTATGTCAATAAGCCATGAACAATTCAAGAGCCACAGGAAGAGATAATTTGGCACATTTACGACATTGAGCGTCATTTATGTCTGTGTCATTGAAAATATGGAGAAGTATGCCACCGAAGCCGTGGCGAGCATTTGGCCGATATTTTTTTCGCACACAATTGCCATAGATCCTTCTATAATAATAAAAAAGATTATGATAACTCTCTAAAAACTATTTGTTTCATTTACGATTAACATCGTACATTGTGGTTCCACCACCCTGTAGGTTTAATTAAATACAATTAAATTGATCTGTTGAGGCCTAACCTACGACAATTTTTTATGATTTAATTGACTTTACCCTGTTCTTCAAATAAATAACATAAAATAAGAAATCTGACCCAATGACCATTCGTTATTACAATTAACAAGTAAGAGCGCTATATTCGGCCGTGCCGAATCTTATATACCCTTCACAACGTGTAGTCATGCAATAACAGTAGTTTGTGTCACCATTCATCCCATATGAAATACGTACATACATAAAAAAAGATACATATATAAAAACATCCCATTGTAAAATTATAAATTCACGTATGTATGTTAAAAAAACAAAAAAATAAATAAAAAAAAATTTAAAAAAAAATTTTTAAAAAAAATTAAAAAAAAAAAATTATTAGATATATAATATATATAAAACAAAAAAAAATTAAAAAAAAAAAAAATTTAAAATAATAAAAATATAAATAATATATTAAATAAAAAATAGAAATAAAAAAAAATAAAAAAAAAAATTGAGAAAAAAATTGAGAAAAAAATTTTTTTGGCTCAGCTGGGATTTGATGCCACGTTTTCTCTAACCAGTATACATGTTTGTATGTATGTATGTTGTTGTTGTAATGTTGTTTTTGTGAAAAAAAAAATCGAGGTGGTCGTGGGTTTTTGCTCATATCTCAGTTGTTTATGTACCGATGTTTCTGATTTTCAATACCGATCTACTCCCGAATATTTCTGATATTTTAATACCTTACCCGGGTCCAACCTATGTCGGGGGGCTTCAAAAAGTTGATTTCAACATACACACGGACAGACGGACAGACTGACAGAGCTTAATCGACTCCCCTATTCATAAGCTTTCAGAAAATATATACTTTATGGGGTCGGAAATGAAAATTGTAGAAATTTCACACGGAATGACAAACCTATATATACCCTTTTTCACTGTGTGAAGGGTATAAAAATATAAAGAAATATGAGAAACATTCAACTTTTTACAGATAAACGAAAAAAATATGTTAATGTGTTTGTACTGAAGTATGACTGTACATACGTATGTATGTAAGTACCCTGCAGATATTACTGGACTACGTATCAATTGTAGCTGAGATGGGCCATATAATTTTCAAACAAGAGTTTGTAGTTAATCGACAACTGATCGTGTTTTAACGATAACATATAGTGTTGCTGAGAGGTGTAGGTACTCCATCGAATAGAGACAAAGAGTAGTTTTGAGACTACTCCGATGGGTTAACGGTTCAGCCCAAGGCATATTAATTTATCAGGTTATCAGTTCGGAGATACTTTTTTGTATTTATTATATATAAAGTTTGACATTTGAAAAAAAAGAGAGAAGAGAGAGAATTATCTTTTATATATAGGCTATGATAGCCTATTAAAATAAGTGAAGAAAAAAAATCAGCTGATAAATCAAGATTACCTGATTAGTAAATTTTCCTTGGTCCAGCCCTATGACATCGTAATGTTAAATCGATCATGTTTTCTACATACACTTGGGTAACCTTTGGACTAGTCCTAGTCTGTTATGGAGTATAAATTAGATGCGTGTATGAACTAGTCCGGTTGAAGGAAGTAAATTTCTAATTATTAGATTTAACCCGTATATAAATTTATTGTACGACATTTCGTAGTGGCGGCCATTATAAATGTAATTTTTGTATAGTCTAGTATGTTTTTCCTTTCATTTTATATTCATATTAATACTCTCGAATATCTAGAAGATAAAAAAATCGATTTTCGTTTGTAGACTTAAGTAAAGAAGTTGCATTCTGGTGCTTATAGTTTCAAACCGATTTGAAAGTTTTTCTCCACAATAATTCCCGAGACTACGGCTTGTAATTTGGTGTCCTTATCGTGTGCAAAAATTAATTAGGAGCTTTAGTAACTCAATATATGTACATAAGAATATTAAAAAAAATCCATCTTAAAAATGTAACCCCTTCAACCTCAATATTAGCACCAAGTAATAGGGCGTGACCAGTAAAATACAGTAAACTATGAAAAAGTGTAAAATATTCCGTGTAAAACAAAATGGCGCACATCAATATGGGTATCAAATGAAAGGGTTTGACTTTTAGAATACAGATAGACATGAGACTGCTGCATACGATAAAATGTACACAGTGTTATCTCTAACAGTTATCGCTTTTATATTTTATCAGCAGATGGATTATTGGATGTAAAACCACTTGCATAAAAAAGTCCATTTTTTAAAAAAACTTCACATACGATAATTTCGCGCACAGGGGTCGCTACGTACATATGTGCACATATACAAACATACATAAAAGCAAGTACTTATGTAGGTATATTTAAGTTTTAAATCTTTAAATTTTCATACATGCTTATGTATGTATGTATGTTCCACTCTTTTCAATAACATCATTTATATGAACTTTGTGATACACACATGTGCATTACTGCAAATCATAAGAGCAAAATATTGTTTTATATGTTTTCCACAAAAACACAATAACAGAAATTGAGAATTTTATTTCACCACCCTACACAAAAAGGTTTTTAATAGATAAGAAAACTAAAAAGAAATAAGAACAATAACAAATTAGAATTTGTACTGTTTATATGAATGTATGTATGTTTATATATATATATATATATATATATCTAAATAGCAATGGACGAAAAATACATGCATACATATGTACTTATATGTATGTACTTATTAAAGTTGAAATTTTATTCTGGAAGAAATTTACGAAAGTCTATATGGAAATATTTTTTTTTATAATAAGTAGCTTTTATTAACCGTATATGGCCTTATAGGCTCGGTTATGTAAATGAAGAATTAATAAAAAAAAAAAAAAAATATGACAATTTCTAACGAGGTCGAACAAAATTTTACACAATTTTTTTTAATAACGGTTCAAACTAATAATTTTAAATTAAAAAATTTAACTTTTGAAAAGACTTATTCTTATAATTCTTATACGGTCTAAAAATCAAATTTCCATACAAATTTTTTTTATAAACCCATTATAAACCCTTATCATTTTTATGAATAAGGCAGATAAAATTTTTTAATAAATTGTAGATAAGTACACAATATTTTTATACCCACCAGAAAAAAATGGTTTGGGGGCATATTCATTTTCTCGTTCCGTTTGTAACACATCGAAATATTCGTTTTAGACACAATAAAGTATATATTTTCTAAATCCTTTTTTGGTATATTTAAAATCTAAAAGGTAACAAAACTGGCAAGAATAGGCGTACGATTTGGAAATTTTGCATAATGTTGTTCACATCTTATATAACGCTTTATCATCAATTAATATAATTTCTGAGTGGACAAAGATTTTGGAAGAATAAATATCTAAGTTGAATTCATTAGCAGAAACTACTTTGTCATCCCCATTTTAACGCCCACTTCTAATAAAATCTACTATTAAAATTTAAAAGTTTATAAACGCTTTATCATCAATTAATATAATTTCTGAGTGGACAAAGATTTTGGAAGAATAAATATCTAAGTTGAATTCATTAGCAGAAACTACTTTGTCATCCCCATTTTAACGCCCACTTCTAATAAAATCTACTATTAAAATTTAAAAGTTTATAAAAGCAACATAATTAGATATATGGATGAATAAAGGCCTCTAAATATAAATATCTGAGTTTATTAGTAAAAGTACTTAGACACGCCTAATTCAACGCCCACTTTTCACATAAATTACTATCAATGAAATTTAATAACACATAAAAGCAAACAGAAGTTCAATTTACGTTTTGTACAGTAAATGTATGGTGGCACCATATGATATGACACAAAAAATTTTCATTTCATAGTTTCACAGAACGAGAATTGATACCCAGGTATTTTAAATATCTTCAATTTGGTAAAAATTCACCGCAATAAAAATATGGCAGGCAAGGTTTTTTACCAGAAAAGAAAACGACGTTAGATGCCTAAAAAAATCACTTTAAAATATTTCTATTATGAATTTGTATATATCACAAGCGAGAGCTGAACAAATCTATATTTTGGGTAAAAGGCAGAGGAAGTAGTGGTATTTTGCTAATATATGTTCAATTAAACGATAATAGATATTTCCCGTTTATGTTTATAAAAGAAATATATACATATATTTTGGCCTTCTTAAGAGAAAGTAAAAGATGTATGTAGGTATGTCTTTTTTTTACTATTATGTGCTGTGTGCTAACTAACGAGCCAATATTCACCCGAAAAAATGTATAATCTATAATGTATAAAAAATTTTAAAATTAAATTTAATTTAAATACAAAATTTCAGTATTTTTAAAGTTTTAAAAATAAAAGGCAAAAACAAATCATAGGTATAATCTGAAAAAAAATTGTTTAAGAAATAAATTTAAAAAATCATAACATAACATGGCAATACTGTTCACATGCCGCAAAATGAGAATAAGTTTAAAAACACATATAAACAGAGAGAAAACAAAAATAAGAGAACACAATTTGATAACATATACTGATGTGAATCGAGCCACAAACCAACTGGCTTAAATAAACCTCTTTTTATAACATATTCGGTATTTATTTTGTAAATCTCTTACGAGGTGGAACTAGAAAAATAGCTAAAGAAATTTTTTGCTTCGCCGTTAAATACGTAAAAAAATAAAAATATATTAAATAAACGAAGTAACTAACGGCTTTAAAAGAAGGGATCCAAATTATAGTGAAAAATTGTGATTTTTTTAAAAGAATATACATACATACATAAGTGTCAAAAGCAGAGTGCAGTGAATTTAGTTGAAAAAAAACTAATAAAAAACGTGTTATACGCAAAATAAGAGAATAAATACATATGAAAATAAATTGAAATACAAACAATTAGAAAACCCCAGTGAAAGTTATTTATAATACATTTTTTTTAACTACCCGCATTTTTAAATTAAAACAAAATACTTTTAAGCTTTTCTTATTCAACACATTAAAAAGCAACCACGGCAGCCACTTCTATAAATATGAATCGTTCAAATAGTTTTGTCTCCTCCTTAAAATGGTGGCCTTTGCAGGGTCATTTAAATCAAACAAATGGAAATACTGGCGATGGTGGTGGCGGTGGTGGCGGAACAGTTAATGTGGCAAACCACATATCCACTTTACAAAACTCTGGCGGCAATGGTGGAAGTCTTGGTTTCCGCGGTCTCGTACTATTTAATAAATCGTCGACTGCACAAACATTTGGCAGTTCGGTTGCTGTGCAAAAGTTACGTGAATCTAAATGGTTTAAACCAGACGAACAACGTATATTTTGTGCAGTAGTTGAATGTGGCTTCATTGTTGAAGTACGCAGCAGTGCAGCTGTGGCCAGTAAACTAGCACAACAACATCAGCGTAGACGCAAGCGTTTACAGAGTCTAACAAAAAAGACACGACAACAAAAAAACAGTAGCAGCTCTAATGACAGTTATGAACATGAAGACGTTGTGGAATTTAGCAAACATCACCAAATAAATGTTGAAATGTTACTGAGCAATGGAGCTTATAGTCATCAAAATTACGATGACATTGTTGTTAATGATGACGATGATGAGGTTGAATTGGATTCACAAGATGAAAATAAAACTCCTATTACGACATGGTTTGGCGTGGTGTTGTGTAAAACAAATAAAGGTAAGATAATTTTTTAACGTAAAGTTTCTTAATGTAAGGAATTAAGGGTCATGTTTTAAATTAAATTTATAAAAAATTGAAAAAAAACAGTTTTGTATACAAACTTTGTTTAAAAGAACTTTGATAAAATTAAATATTTATAATGCTTATTACTTATAAAAATCTTACTAATGTGAAGGCGAATTGAATTGCTGCTTATTTGGACCGTACCTTTTTCTCAAATTTAAACTTTAGGTTATTATTACTAAAGGTATGTTTACATTAGCCAAATATTTTCTAAAATACACGTAACCACTAACATGTATTAAATTTGGCCGTAATGAATAAATTTGTATTTAATTAAAGTTTTGGCAATATTTTGTGTAAAATTTATTTATAAAAAAAATAGTGTCACGTTTCTTTGAGCAAATATTTGCCAAATGTGAACGTAGCTTAAACAATATTTAAATAAATAAATAAAATTAAAAAATAATACATATTACACTCCCGATCAGATCATTAGAACCACTTAAATTTGTGTTTTTAGTACGAAAAATTTTCTAAATTTGTCTTTGCCAGCGAATTTTTTCTCTACCATCTGAAATAGCATTTTTCGGAGATCACAAAAATACCAAGAAAATAATTTAGTTTGTTCAATAATATTTTAAAATCCATTTTTAAAAAAATGAGAAAAATTTGCATTTTTTTTTAGCTCATATTGTTAGACATTTAACTAAATTTGATTAAAAATTTATTTTTACGTACCATTTATATTAGATTTATTATTATTATATTTTTAAAATTAGCTACAATAATTTACTTTAGGGAAAGCTTTTTCTAATAGAGCATTTTTGCACTTTCAAATTCTAAATCGGTTACGCTGTAATACTTTATTGCCCAACAGACTCTTTGGTAAAGGCTATTTAAAAATAGCCAATTTTTTCTCATAAGCCCTCCATATTAAAGTTATTTTCGTCACTAAAAACCATACAAATAAACCAATTACGCGTATTACCAATCTTAATTGCATGTCCATGTCATATGCTTTCTATCAAGTCGTATTCGTTTTCTTTTTTTTTTTTTTTTTCAATTTCAGAAATTTACAATTTGTAATGGCGTTTTAATTGCTTAGATACCTACCTGGATTCGATCAGATTTTTGAGGCTGAAAGATCAGAGTTTGATTCAATTATCAAAGGTCAAAATAAAAATATCTCTGCGAACAATAAATATCGATTTTGGCTCTTTCTGCTATATGTTAAATACTTTTCTTATCTATTTTTCAAAAATATTTATTAGAAAGTAATATTTTTCTTGTCTTAATAATTGAATTTATGTTAAAATTAAATACTGCTACTTGCAAAAAAGAAACTAAAGTAGTTATAATCATTTGAAATAGAACCTTTAAACGTACTATTGCATTAAATTTTTACGTTATTTTGGTTATTTTTGTAATCCGAAGAAAATGATGACATGGCATACTAAAAACAGAGATTTTAATGATTCTTATCATCTGATCTAGAGTGTAAGTGTATAAGAGATATGGAAATATATAGTTATTTATCTATTTCTTATATTATTATTGTTTTTTTTATGTATTTAGCAACAGGAATTTCATACTCCAGGCTTTTTATTTATATTTGTATTTACAACAATTTTTTTTAAAGAGCACCTTAAAGCATAAGCATACATACGATACACACATTCACACATGTTTGTAGGTATTTATAAATTACATATTAATCGAATTTATTTATAAGTTATTTCGTCACCACACTTGTTACTAAAAAAAAAGTTTGCTACATGCCAGATTTAATAAAAATCAGTCATTTGGAAGTAAATAAGTACATGGACTATTTAGAACTGCTGTTATCAGTAACTAAACATACATACATTTAAAATAGGAACCCTTAAACAAAATCATTTTTAATTTTGTTATCAAATTGGAACAAAGTTTATGTCTTTCTAGTAAAATTTATTATAACAAATTTAACTTGCCCACGAAAAAGTTTTGTTACATTTTACCTTTCAGCTATATATTTTAAAAATAATTGCATCATAATTGTTAGAAATTTTTTCATGATACAACAATGTACCACAACTGTTTAGCATGGGTCAGAAGTAGCTGATATAAAAAATTAATTCATTAATCGTCAAGTTTAAAAATTGGTACAATCTAGTCTAGTCTAGTGGTACTCAATATAGTTTTGGTTCAATTTTCTTATTTGAAATAAATTTTTTTCTATTTGTTCTTTTGCTTAAGTCAATATTTTTTGATCAAGTTCGGTTAAAGAAAATTTTAAAATTTCTTATGAAAATTTTAATTTATTTGCGATCAAAAAAATTTATTTCTTCATTAGAAATTAAAGTAGACTTTAACCAAAAAAAAAAAATTAAAAATATATAATTAAAAAATTTTCAAGTTTTTGTAAACGTTACCGAAAACTTACATGACTTATAAAACAGCTGATTTTTATGATCTTAACCGTAAAAACAGCTGTAAAGAGCATTATTAATTTCTACAATATTCATATCCGACACCATAGGTGACTATGTGAATCGATTGTGTCATGTTAGTCTGTCCGTGTTTTCGATGAAAATAACTTTAAGAAGCACCCACATGTTACTAAGATCTGTATGTGATATCAACTTTTTGCAAATATCCGGGAATGAATCGCTTTTGAAATCCAGCATGATCGCTCCATAACTTTCTGATATATAAGGAAACAAACACGTCTGCCATAAACTGCCACAAAAATTAATCCTAGGTTGATTTACAGAGACGTTTGTTGCTATTCATATGTACGATATGCCTCTAGGGATATTCTTAAAAAATTTTTGGATAATTCGGTTATTATTTTTGTATTTATTTTTTATATATATATATATATATATATATATATATATTAAATATGTATACCATATCGTCGTTGGTAAATTATTGTGTCTATATGTATAGGCTTTATGTGTCACGTAGAACACAATAATTTACGAAAGACGATATATTAAAGCTTCGAAATAATTTTTAAACACGCTTAAGCCATACTCTTAAAAATTATTGCCAAGATAAATTTACAAATCGGTTTGAAACTAACTGAGATATAAGCACAAAATTACAAATGCTTTGGTGTTTTTCCTAAAATTAACAACCAAAAAAATAGAATTTTTCAGCTTCTGAATAATAGAGAGAAACAATATGGGTAACAAAAGATAGGGCTTGACTTGCAGATTATATTCTATACTATAAAAAATGTTAAGGCCAAAATGGCCGGCAGAAAAATGGCGTACAATTAATTTATACATTTATACAAATTTATTAATTAAAAATGTACCCACTTCAACTCCCTTAATATTCAATTTAAATTTATTTATTACAAATAACAATAACCTAGCCTATGGGTCATAATCAGTTACAAAGCTCTTCAATTAAAAATAACTACTTAGAAATATTGGTATCAAACGAAAGAAATTGGCCAGTAGAATGCAGTAAAAAATGAAAACGATTAAATTTAACATGGCGTTTGAAGAAAATTGACCAAAAATAGTAATTACGGCTTTGCGCCCTTCAACTTCCATAATATCGGTATCAAAGGGTTTGAATAATAGAATGCAATAAACTATAAAATAGTTAAAATCCAACATGGCGTCCTAAACAATATGGCGGATAATTTTGTTCTCAACCCATTAATATGGGTATCAAATGAAAGGGCTTGACTAGTAGAATACCGTTAACTATGTAAAAATTCATAATCAAAGCTAAGCAAAAACTAAGCTATTATGTGGTTACTATAACTATATATATATATATGATGGTGATGGGTATTACCGGATTTGGCACGGCCTACTGTAGCATTCTTACTTGTTATTTGAATAGCTCCATAACTTTTTGAAATTGCGCAATTTCAAATCAAGTTTGTTAATTGTTCAGATTATTGAAAAGTAAGGCGTGATTAGAACGATTTAGCAGCAAAGAAAATAAATTATCTAATCTTCTCATATTCTTAATTAAATTCTTACCACGTTTCAAGTTTGTTTTTTTTAAAACAATATTTTTTTTTTGTTAAAGATAGTAGTATAACATTTCTTTTTTTTTTTTTCATTTTTCAATTTGAAAATACGACTTTTATTTATAATTTAAATGAATTAATTCATTTAATATTTTCATAGTAATCATCGTAAAAATTAATCCTCTTCGTTATATTCAGTTAAACAAATGTCTTTGTGTAAGAATAATCTGGACAAGAAACAAATAAGTGTCAACAAATTTATTAAAATTTACAAATGTAAGCATTCACAAGTAAATACATAAGAACTTATTACAATCAAAAGTTTTTATGATTTGTATGGAAATTTTCTTTTACTGCTCTATACTATACTTAATAATACAGTACAAAAGTATTAATAAAATAAACAAATATTATTAAAATACCTACTACACATACTATATGCAATTTATAATTGATAAAAAGTTTTTTTATTTTAACTTTTATTTTATTTTTTCATTTGCAGACAATAAACCAAAACCCGAAACAATTGAAATCTTTTCGGTGAAAATACGTGAAAATGGCACATTCAAAATGATAAAAATGTTATTGGATGAAATTTGGAATAATGGTTGGGAATTGCGTATTAATAATTTTGCGGATAAGGAAAAACACCCACACAATGAAAAGGATATAAGAAATCAGGTAATATATATATTATACATTTATCTTTGAAGCATTTGTTATAATATATAATATTAAAGTTAAATCTAGTTCATTTAGTTTTAAGATAGCTAAGTCTTTATAATTAGGCTTTAATAGAAATTTTGTAATCAATTAAAAAAAATATATTTATTTATCAGGAATAAGACCTAGTATCTAAGAATAGAAAGTAAATTAATTCACTTATACGTTTTGAACAAATTTTTTGTCAAGAGAAACAACACCTTTTAAGAGTATTTTTTGAAAATATTTACTCAAAACTCAAAATTCTCAGTGGAGGCCAAAAACAGGTTGTTGTTACTTTTGAAGTAACTTTCAAAATCCAAATGCCTTATGGTTAACAAATTCCTTTAAAAAATATATTCCAACTTGTGTTTTTTTTAATTGTTTTCAATTGAAGAAAAATAAAATTCTTTTCAGTCACTTCCATTTTTTAAAACTTGTCAGGAAAACAGTTCTTAATTTGGAAGTATGTAAATTCAATAAACTGTTGACACAAAATTCTTAAATATAATAACAAAACATCTATTAAACAGGAGTTTTAATTGTTACACTATATCTTTATTTTATTTTGTATACCATTACACATAAAGCGTTCTTTACAAAAATAATAAGTGTTTGTTTGTGAGTTAGTAGCAACTTTCAACGCTTATAGCTTCTTAAATACTAAATCGATTAATTATTAAATAAATAAATTAAAAGTAAATAAATATTTTGTACATCTAAAAGACAAATCATTTCAAATGGTAAATTTTCAATTAATATCCGTTGTATAATGTGTGCGTAAACTGTGATACAAGAATTCGACTTGCCAATTATTATTGTTATTTTTTAATCGAAGAGGTTTGTAACTGATTATGGCCCATAGGCTAGGTTATTGTTATTGTAATAAATAAATTGAAATTGAATATTATTATTATCTCAGATTACAACAAATTTAAAACAAAACAATTTTAACTGAATAAAGACTAAACTTAAAATAATGCCGTTTATAAAAACATTTATGATAATTTTTTTTTAAACTTTTGCGTTGACCTAAAATAATTGAAGTATTCCAGTCACCCGGTTTAATCTTGCGAAATTGCTAAAATCAAAATGGCTTTGAACAAAAACAACAACAACAGCAACAACTATGTAAACAATTATTTCGCATTTATTATTCTACTTTTTCACTACCTCTAACATAGAGCGTAAATATTGAGCTCCACACAACATCTACTTTTTTTTACCGAAGTTAAGCGCGTTACACGTTGGCGATTTAAGTACCCAACAAAATGACAGCTAGCTTTACTTGTCTGTAGACTACGTTTTCTCAATGTTAAGCACCTTTTCGCTAAGAATAGTGCACACGTCAAAAAAAAAGTCAAAACGGTGACATAAATACCTTTCTTGGTATACATATCCATACATATAGGAAGAAGTCACTAAAATATCACCAAAATGGTCAGACCGCGATTTTTAAGATGAAATAGAAGGAATAAGGTAAAATTTTTACAGTGAAAAGATATTAATGTTGTTAGTAGAATTTTCGCAAATAGTGAACATTTTTAAATTTAAATTTTTATGTCGCACTTGATTTACAAAAAGGTATTAATTTTTGTTAATCAAGTGCGACATAAAAGTCGTCAAGGAGTTAAAGTTTTACAAATGATTTAACGATTTTGAAAATTTTACACTATAATATGTTTAAGGTTATTTCCGTGTAAACGCAAACTTAATCAATTAAAGTTTATAGTTTTTCGAAACAATATTTTTTTCTTTAAACAAAAAGAGAAAAAAATTTGTGTCGACAAAAAATTTGTTCGAAACACAAAATCAGCCAAACCAAAATTAAACACAAGTTTTTAAACTTATTTCTTATAAGTATGTATGCGACTCAAAACCTATGTTTATACAAGGCAAATGTTTGACGAATTAAACATCGTATTTTAAAATTTTATATGTATGATAGCTTTAAAGTTTGGCACTGTTTTTGATAAAAAAAACAATTTTTTATAAATATATTAAATTAAATAATTAAACACAATATTTAAATTTTTAAATTAATTTTTAAAGTAAGTAGATATCACTCTATATAGTAAGTTATTATTGCAACTTTGCAAGTTTAGCAAAAAAAACCAAAGCCAAAATATATAAGTGTGATTTTTTACACTCAAGTAAATTTGCATGACTTTAAATCATTGGAAACAGTATAAAAAAATATAGGCAAATAGCCGACAAAATACATATTTAATGATAATCGCAACTTTAAAAATGTTGTTAAAGATTAACGTCCGTATGCAAAAGAAATCCCTAATTTTTGACATTTAAATGCCTACATGCCTGTGTTAAGAAAGCGTATCCAAAAACATTATTTAAACTTACATTAATTTTAACAAATCTATAATTTTTATACTGGCAATACCATCATCAACTTTGTTGAAAAGAAAAAAAAACTATTTTTTGAGAGTAAGTTTCAATTATGATTTATTTTTATTAATTTTACTTCAAAATTAATAGTTTTACAATCAGGTTTTTTTTCAAACTAATGTTTTAACAATTTTTATATATTTTGTCAATTCTAGACATTTATATACAGGTATCTATAATTGAAAATAAAGTAAATAATCAAAGTATGAAACAAAACAAAAAACTTGTTTGTAACATTCTCCCCCTCGTTAAAACAAAGTTTTAACCAATAAAGTTTTGAGAAGTTTGAGACCGTCTTACATCAAGTTTAGCTAGTTTTGCTACTGGTCTTTTTAAAATGCCACCTTTTGAAAAAATATCAGCACTTCTTACATTTCCATCAGTTGCTTTACATACTGATTGTACTATGCCCTTAGGCCAATTGTTTCTTGGTAAATTTGGATCAACTATTATAACTATATCACCAACTTTAAGGGGACTACATTTTTCAAACCACTTTGTACGTTTCGTTAATGTTGGCAAGTATTCATGTATCCATCGTTTCCAAAATATATCAGCAAAGTACTGCATTTTCCTCCAATTTTTTCGTAGCACAGTATCATCTGCCGAAAACTTACCTATCGGCTTATCACCATTTGAAGATCCTAAGAGGAAGTGGTTAGGAGTCAATGCTTCATCAGTTGTTGAATCTAAATCCACATAAGTAAGAGGTCTAGAGTTAACAACGCGTTCACACTCCAGTAATCCATTATATAACGTATCATCTTTAAATATAAAATTTGGCATAATTTGATGCAATACTTTTTTTACAGATTGTACTAAACGTTCCCAACTTCCGCCCATATGTGGTGCGGCTGGTGGATTAAAGTGCCAGGATGTTGATGAAGTTGTAAACTTTACTTCCAAAATTTTAAAATCAACATTTTTAAGGGCGTTCTCAAGCTCTGTTTTAGCTCCTTTAAAGTTCGTTCCATTATCGCAATATATCTCAATAGGTGTACCTCGTCGGGCAACGAAATTTTGAATTGCCATAATGCAACTATCAGTTGTCATATCATGGGCCACTTCAATGTGTATTGCTCTTACAGTTAGACAAGTAAATAGTACTCCCCAACGCTTCTCTTGGTGCCGTGCAACTTTAACATATAAAGGCCCAAAATAATCTATGCCGACAAAGGAAAATGTACGAACGAATGCTGATAATCGGGCTTTAGGTAGTATGGACATTTCCGGAATTACGGGTGATGCATTTGAGTTCTTGCATTGTTGACAATTTCGACGTACTTTTTTTAATTCAGCTCTTAATTTTGGAATGTAAAAGTATTGACGTAATTCATTAAGACATGTATCATGGTGAATGTGATGAAATTTTTCGTGAAAATGTTGTATCAACAAGCTGGTACAATAGTGATTTCTTGGCAAAATTATGGGACACCTTGAGTTTTCAGGTACAACTGTGATCAAACCAATTCTTCCGTTCATTCGTATAATCTGATTATTATCAACATAAGGAGAACATTTGTATAGAACACTTGATTTTGAAATATTTCCAATGTTATTTGATAAGATAGCATATTCATCCTCAAAAAATTCCTGTTGCATTTTCCGGTAAATAATGGTTTCTGCCATGGAATGCAGCTTAGACACATCAGACAATAAGTACTCCCGATTTTTTGACTTATTTAATTTTATCTTTAACTTGTTAATAAATGCGTAAAGGTTGACAACAGTTCGTATTAGTTTCTTCCATGATGAAAATCTATTAAAATCAATTAAGTTAAAATTAAATACCTTTCGATGTGCCATAACAATATGGGGTCTTAGATCTTCAGAAATTTTTGAAACCTTCAATTTATTCACCGGCCAATAAGATTCATTATTTTTCAAGAAAGGTGGACCTTCAAACCAGCGACTTTTCATATTAAATTCAAAACGTTTCTTCCATTTTGTCGCATCATCTGCAACATTGTCTTTTGTATCTATATATTTCCACTCTGATAAGTTGCTGCAATCAAGGATTTCTCCAATGCGATACATAACGAATTGTTTATAATTCCGAGGATCAGCTCTTAACCAACAAAGAACAGTATTGGAATCAGACCAAAAAGTTCGACTTTCGATTTGTACGTTGGGAACCTCACATATAACATTTGCTAAACGAACACCTAATACAGCTGCCATTAATTCCATGCGTGGAATTGAAACAGGTTGCTTCGGAGCCACCTTTACTTTAGCGCCTACAAATGAAACTTGAACCCCATCTTCCGAAGATATTCGAAAATATGCAACAGCAGCGTACGCTAATTCACTTGCATCAACAAATACGTGTAACTGCACTGAACATCCAGGTTGAATTGAGAACCATCGAGGAATTTTCACACTTTCTATATTCGGTAGGATTTTAATCCATATTATCCATTTATTGAAAATATCATCATTAACCTCGTCAGTCCAACCTTCAGTAGTTCTCCAAATCTCTTGGAGTAGAATTTTTAAGTAAACAACATACGCTGATAAAAAACCAAAAGGATCAAAAATAGACATAAGCGTCCTTAATACGTCGGTTTTTGTGGGTCGTTTGGAACCTGATAGAACATCCTTATTTATTCGAGTCAATTTTAATGAAAATGTAAAATTATCATCTTCTGTTGACCACCACATACCTAATATCTTTTCAGTAGACATCTCAATCATATTAGGTTCAATTACGACTTTGTTTTGCTCTTCTATTTCACCAAGGCTCTTCATTACAACCTTTGAATTTGATTTCCAGTTTCGGATAAAAAAACCGCCCTTGCTGTGAATAAAAGCCACTTGTTTTGATAACTTAATTGCTTCATCAACAGTATCTGCACAGTCTAATAAGTCGTCTACATAATGGTGATTAATAATTGAATCTACAGCTCTTGGAAATTGGTCTCTAAATTCTAGCGCATTTGTATTTTTAATATATTGTGCTGAACTTGGAGAACACGCAGCACCAAATGTCATTACTTTCATTACATAGACATCAGGCTTTTGTTTATTTTCGCCGTTTCGCCAAATAAAACGCTGGGCATTTTGATCTTCTTTACGAATTAGCACCTGGTGAAACATCTCTTTAATGTCTGCACAAATGGCAATTTTCCTTAAGCGAAAACCATACAAAGTGGAAAGTAACGAGGTCGTCAAATCTGGACCTTTTAGGAGCATAGAATTTAAAGAAACTCCCTTCACTTTTGCTGCTGCATCCCAGACCAACCGAATCTTACCTGGCTTGTTAGGACTTATGACCGTAAATATAGGAAGATACCACGTAATACCTTTTGAAATATTTACTTCATTTTCGGACAACTTTCGGGCATAACCTTTTTCCACTAATGTATTAATTTGTTGTGTGATAGTCAGAATTTGTTCGGGGTTTGATTTTTTTTCAAGGCATTGCAGCCGCTTCAGTGCCATTAAATAACTATTTGGTACTTCCACTGTGTCTTCCTTCCAGAGCAGCCCAGTTTCAAATCGCTCACCGATACGTTTAGTGGTAGTTTGTAGTAAGAATTTTCCACGCTTTTCTTCCGGGGATACTATTTCGTACTTTCGTCCAGCATTTTCCAAAGACATATATTCCGTTACTATATTGTTTAACTTTTCCATTTCGCAGTCACAGTTGCATAGTTCGATCTTATGATATCCGATAGTTTTTTCAAGAGTCGAATCACTGCCGCCATGCATAACCCAACCCAACCTTGTTTTAGAAGCACAAGGTTCGTTTATAGCACCTTCAACCATTTTTAAAGAATTACATACGTGGCCATTGTTTAAGCCAATAAGAATTTTTGGTGAAACATTGTTATAAGTAGATAACGGAATATTCTTTAGATGCTTATAGGTTTCTAAGTCTTGTTTGGTTATACTTTGTAATGGCAAAGAAAGATTTTCAACACTTCGCACATTAAGGAGTTCATACTTTTTTGAATTTTCATTACAACCAGAAATTAAAACGTTGACTTGCATTGAATTTTTTTCCACACGACTAGCCTCTGAGGTCCATTTTAAGCATAGGTTATTAATGTTACCTTCTAAACCAAGCTGATCACAAATGTCTTTTTGTATAAGAGTAACATTTGATCCATCGTCCAAAAATGCAAAAGTCTTAACGGAAGTATACTTATTATACAGTATAATGGGTACAATTTTAAAAAATGTTTTTTCACTAAAACTTGAAATTGAATGTGTTGTGACAACGGGGTTTTCTTTATATTTGTGAAGTAATTTGTGATGCCTAGCTTCACAATTATCGACAGGGCACTTTGCATCAATGCATCGATAAAAACCATGTTTCTGAAGGCACAGACGACACAGTTTAAACTGACGAACTTTATCCCAACGCTCAGAAAGCTTCATTTCAGAAAATTTGGTACACTTATCTACGAAATGATTTTTATAGCATATAACACATGATTGTTCAATTTGTTTAGGTTGCTCAACCTCATGTTCATGTACAATGCCATATGTTTTATAAGAGATAACTGTTGGACTAACTTTAGCCACTGCCTCAGCCATGTCAAACAACCATTTAGCAAACAATAGTATATCAGCATCACGATTCGCAATAAACATGGCCCAATTGATTTTGCTTTGAGCTGGTAACTTATCCACAAGTTCCTGAAGAAGCAAAGGATTATTTTTGTGTGATTCTAACCCAGAGGCTTCAAGTGTAGAACAAAGATTTCGAACTGAAATCGCGTAGCTTACAAGACCATCTAGTCTATCTGCTTTTAAAGGCACTTCTGATCGAATTTTTTCCAAAAGCGCATTAATTATTATTTCTGGCCGACCAAACATCATTTTGAGTGTTCGAATCACTTCTGACACATTTTTTGGCATCAAAAGATGACAACTTACAGCATCAAATGCTTTTCCTTTTAAGCATTTTTGCAGTCGTAGAAGATTTTCTGAATCAGAGTACCCACATAGCTTAGTGCTTTCTACAAATGAGCTAATAAATAATGGCCATTCTTCGGGTTTTCCACTAAAGACAGGAAGATCGGTAGACAGTGCTTTACGTGCTGATAATTGATTTTTTGTTAATTCTATCACATCTTCTTCTAAAGGTTTTTTTTCGAATTGTTTCTTTTGTTGTTCACGTTTGTCGTCAAAGCAAGTATGTGAATTACATGGAGAATTTTTATTTTTGATTTGCGAGTATGCCTGCAAATTCGAAACCCATTCTCTCGTACGTGAAATAGGTTCATTACAAATGCTTTCTGCACCTTCCTCTGACATTGCTAGAATTTCAAATTTTCTGTTGAGGAAACGAGATTCTAAAGCTTTTTCCTCTTCCAGGCGTTGAAGCTCCAATTTAAGCAATTTTTGTCTTGAAGAACTGGCGGAACATATAGACATAGCCTTCGTTTTATTAAGTAAGTGGACACTTACTGACTTGTCATTCGCTGTTTCTCCAATACATCTAAAACACATCCAGTCATGGTTTTCTATAGAGTCAGTTACACCTGCGCATGTAAAGTGGTACCATATATTGCATTTATCGCACTGCACCATTTCTTTTGTATCTTCCAAATTGCATTGGCCGCAACTATTACTCGGATGATTCGCCACATTATGTTCGCTGGAACTCTTCGGATTTCCAACATCATTCGGTGGTGTATGAAACATTTTAGAAATTACGAGTATACAAATAATTAGATTTATTCATTTTGAAGATTGTTGAAAAGAAAAAAAAACTATTTTTTGAGAGTAAGTTTCAATTATGATTTATTTTTATTAATTTTACTTCAAAATTAATAGTTTTACAATCAGGTTTTTTTTCAAACTAATGTTTTAACAATTTTTATATATTTTGTCAATTCTAGACATTTATATACAGGTATCTATAATTGAAAATAAAGTAAATAATCAAAGTATGAAACAAAACAAAAAACTTGTTTGTAACAAACTTCTTTCACCATTTTGGCGTTAACGTTACATAAAAACGAATATAAATAATTCATTCGCGTAGTCGTCTTTAAACAAATTTTTTTTATTTTTATTTGTAACATTCCTTTAAATAATTGACTTTGATTGTTGTTGCTTATGTTTTTCCAATCGAGAATAAAATATTTCTTTCATATTTAATAAAACAAAAAATAAATAATTTCAAAAGAAGCAACAAGACTTCTTTTCATGGGAGCAGAAATGTTATTCGAGTAACGAGCCTTTTTTTTATTTATTTTTTAATTTATTTACATCAACAAAAGAAAAAAACAATTAATTTCACATTTTTGAAATCAATCAAATCAATTTGACATACATATGTATGTATACATTTTAAGGTCAACAAATTAACACCATTTGTTGCTTCTCTTAAGAGTTTTAACAATATTTAACTGCACAAAATGTAAAAAACAGAAAGAAATGTTAGCGTATTTTTAAAGTAATTTTGTTTTAAAGATAATAAAGGTATTTTAAGCTTTTTGAGTTTTTGGAAAGGTGTATTAAGTTTTTTTTTTTGCATACGGCCGTTGATATTTAAAAAAGAAGGGCCTGTTCGTAAACGCATCACTGCGCTGCACAATATGATTACTTTGCGCTGCCACTGCAAATCATATGTTGCTGATGCTTCTTTTTGCTTATTTTTATGGCTGCATTTACGAACGAGCAAACACTGCGGAAAATGGAAAAAATGATTATAAATTTAATTTGTGAATTTGATAATAGAATATCTGACATATATTTAAAATTCGAGGTTGAAAATGTTTAAAAAGTAAAATAATCAAAAATAAATCATAAAAAATCACATTCTTTATACTCACACATCTATTGCATCAGCAATTTTTGTGATTAGTTTTTTGTATTTATTTGCGCATAATAGACTTCAATGTTGCATTTACGAACAGATGACAGCTGCAGTGTTGCCAACGTTTGCATTTACGAACATTGTGCGCATAATATGCACAGCCGTGATGCATTTACGAACAGGCCCGAAGTCTACACGTTTTGTAGCGAGAAATAAATATTTTATTTTATTTATATTTAAGTTATGAAAAATCCATGCATTTCTTATTTTTTACATATTTGGTGTATTCACAAGATGTTCAAAGTTCCGTATTATCATAATGTCATAACTTGCAAAAAAAAAAAAAAAATAATAATAAATGAACGATAAATATTGTTGTTATTTATTGTGAAATTTTTGAAACTTGTGAATTCACCAATTAAGTTTATTGGTAAGAGAATTTAAATTTATTTTAAACTTTCCCTACACACTTACACAAGGAAATTTTTACTTTAAACCTTTTAAACGACATATTTACAGGATAAATATTAAATATGTATATAAATTTCCCAAAAAATATTTAACCTTATCCATTCTAATAAAGAACATCTTTAATAGGATCTCTAATTAGAAGTGGAGTGAAAACAGACGAAAGCTTAAAGCGATTACGCGAATATTACAAATGTTTTCGAACAAAAATCGCTAAACAAGCAAAAAATATAGCCGAGAATCGCCCATATAGAGATGGTGTAGGATATAAACAAACTATATTGTTAACAAAAAATCCATACTAATCTTGGTTTCATTTAAAAATCCTTGCTTACAGATATCCTTTGCACGCAAAGCAAAACAAAGCTTGTGGAATAATAATAAGCACTTTGTATATTGGTGTCGCTACGGCAGTCGCCAACAGGATGTCAGAAAACGACAGGTAGGATAATAAAAATTTAATAATATAAATTATATAAATTATAAGAAAAAAAAATCTGTAAATACTACATTGTATTGTTTCTTTACTTTTATAATAGATGTCTGAATGCGTTAAATGGGGCAGTGTGGGCATGAATGCTGGCATGCTGTTGTTAATGAATAAACAAAAATCCCATTCCACGTCAAAATAATTAAAACAACGTACATATATATATATTTTGTAATTTACTATTTTAAATAGTTTGTTATCACCTTTTGAGGGTATTGATCTTTTCTTTTTTCGACTTAAAAAAAAATGGCGAAAGTTTAATATAGTTATGAGGATTAGAATTATTTGAATTCTTAAAGGATTTAAAATCGTTTTTTATAAAAATTTTTAAGTTTTTGCAGAACCGGTACTTAATCCTTTATGCTGGAATAATCAATGTTTCATCAACAACAACAACAAAAAGCCCAATTCACAATCTTGTGCATTTCGTCGTTCGTAAATTATTGTGTTCTACAGGAATAAAGGTTTTATATGCCACATAGAACACAATAATTTACGAACGACGATTTGTCACTTGCGAAATAACAAATGTGTTCTATTTGTACATATTTTTCTTTTTTAAGTATAACGTAAAAATATACTCTACCATTTTGCAAATGCACTGATTGCTAGACTATTTGTGAATTGGGCTAATGTAATAAAACATTTTATATACATACATATGTATATGTATGTAATTATGTACCCTTTGCATAAAATAATTGCATACAAATTATATTATACGTTTAAGTATTATAACTGTGTGTAACTAAAAGTCAAAGGAAATAAAAACAGCCTTAGTTAGGATTGAAATAAATTCATAACCTAAAACAGGTTGTTTTTTATTAACCCGCACACTTATCGAAAACTTTTTTGTGGCCGTTTACAATTTAGGTTACAAAATACTCTATTCTAGTCCTCATTTTATACATAAATTATTAAGTTGCAATTAAAACTTAACAAGCCTTAACTACCCATGGCCTTTTTAAAAACAGCATACGGTTAAAGTCTTGCTTTTAATAATAAAAAAAAAAAAAATTATAAGCAATGAAAATTTTATAAATTGAATTTAATATTATGGAGAAAATTATGTGATTTTTGTTGAAAACTTAACGATAATAAGGGATTTTTTTATTAACTGTTGCAAGATGTTTAGTTCTGCATACCGAAATTTTTTAATTGTCTAAATATTAAGAATTTGTTAAATATTTTATTAAATGTAAACTTTTTGATTTTAAAATGAAATTGTATATATTTTTGATGTTTTTTATAAACTTAAATCACATTTTTAACTCGTTTGAAATTGACTACTTAAACTTGCGTGTTAATAAATCAAATTCAGTTTCTTTTTCTCTGCAAAACACATGCAAAATGATAAAATATCAAACCTTGTACTTGAAGCTTTAAGTCTTCTAAAAAAAACTATATACAATTATGGTAACTAACAAATTTGTTTCCCTGTTCTGTCTTCCAAGTGGAATTAAATTGTTCAAAATTGTCATAGCAGCAATTTTTCAGAATTCCGAGTGCAATCAAATTGTTTGGAATTGTCAATTTCATTATATTGTCGGTGGTAAATCGTACGATTTACAAAACACCAAGTTAAAAATCAGAAGATTTTCTTTATTCTCTCGATTTAACATCGGCTCGGTTTAAAAAATTAAGACAATATACATAATTTAGTACTTAAAAAAAGTCTTTAGTAAAAATTATTTACAACCAGATTAAAACAAAATCGGAAATTTAATTTTAAAAATTTTTTAAATAAAATTTTTTTAAGGTAAAACTAAATTCAATTTTTTTTACTTTTTCAACAGCGTTAGATATTATTACTGTTATAATATATCTGTGGCTTGGAGCTAAAAGGGCCAATGTCAAAATATTTACTTTTGAGAAAATTGGAATTGAACTTTAACTTTTATAGGTGCTTTCATAGTGACATTGGCCAGCATTTTATTTATGAAACTGTTCTGTGTTAAGTATGACTTTAGCTGTTTTACCATAATGAAATAGAGCAAGAAAGCAAATATAATGCAATGATTATCTCAAAAGAGCAAAAAAATGGCAATGGCCCTTTTAGCTCCAAGCCACAGATATAAAAATTTTGTTAAAATGTCAATTTGACAACATCGTTTGAATTCCATTCTGGTGTAAGGAATTAAATTGGTTTTAAGTTTTTAGTCATTTTTTATTTAGAAATTTATTTCTCTTAAAACGTTTTTTTTTTTAAATAAATTTATTGTTTTACATAACCATTTATATTTGAAGTTCCCTTATATCAGCGTATAAAGTTTTTAACAATAACGAGTAAGTGACAATGTGCATCGATATCATTCCGTTTCTATGATGTACTTAAACGGGTAAAAGAAAACTTCTCAAAAAAAAAAAAATTTAAAAACATACATACATATGTATTTGTATATATGTACATACATATTTGTAAAAACAGATCAAGCAAGACTTAACTGTATAGAAAAACTTAAATTAAGAGAAACTCGCTTCACACAAAAAAAAATATGCTCCTTCCCCACAATTTTTTACAGCACGTTTTTATAATGTGTAGGATTTAAACAAAAAAAACTGAAATCTGTAGTTTTTTTATAAGAAAAAAAAAACAAAAGTATGGAGAAAAGACTTATTTTCCTTTTTTTTTAATATTATTTAATAAGGTTTATCTTATTAAATTTAATAAAATTGTTTAATTATTATTTAAGCAATTGTTAATATAATATATTTTATAATCTTAAGTGTTTTTTTTATATAAATTGAAAATAATTGTAATTACTCGTTTTAAAGGAAAAAAAAACGAAAAATTAAAAAAGGTAAAATATTTAAGAAAAACATTTTTATATTTATACACATACCTAAAAACACTATAGGGTAGAAAAGATACAAAAGAAATTTGTTAAAAAATTAACACCTTACAAAAACAAATAAATACATACATACACAGTATTCATTTTGATAATATATTAAAAGATTAAACAACATGTTGATTGGAGACTTCATTTATGTATATGCTTCCTTCCGTATGTATTTGGAAAACCAACAAAATTTCTTTACTTAGCTTTTAAGAGATTTTAAAAAATAATCATGTTATTTTCTATTCAAATATCTTTTTATATAAAGAAGAATGTTATAAATATTAAATTAAAATATATTGATATGTATAGCATACATTCATACACGAATAATATTTTGTAATTGTGAATTTTTTCAGATAACAATTATATATGTATGTAAATGTAATATACATACATACACTTAAAACCATTATGGAGCTTAATAAAATAAATAATTAACAATGCAATACAACAAACAATTAAATGTTTTTCTTTCAATAAAAAAAATTTATAAGTTAAGTGTAAAATTTGATAAGAAATTATCACATTTCAGATACTGATGCCACACCATAATAAACCATGCATACAATATAATTTTAACCCTTTAAAGTTACATGTGAAACGAATCATTGCGTATTATATCTGTGGCAAAAAAAAAAATAACTGCTTAATTCGACATAATCTAAAATTGAGATAACAGCATTGAAATGTCGCAATTTAAAACTATTCTCATGCGAATTGTTAACTATTTTGGACAACTTTGCATGAAATTATAGCATTAAACTTTTTGCCTATCTTTTTGCAACAAATAAATTTAAAAATATATGTATATCAAACCGATGTACTGAAAAAACGATAAAAAGAAAGAGTTTTTTCTTATTGCTCCAGATATATTTGGATTGGTTTAATCCATGTACATCACTGCAACATACTATTAAAAGGGTTCTTACGCAAAAGACACTGGGCCAATTCAAAGTGGTGGCATATCAGTCATATTTGTACTATTTCATATTATTTTATGCATGCATAAAATTTTTGTTAGTAATTTCCATACAAAAAAAATAATATGAATTTACACATTTGTTTCCTATGTATAAGAAATTGTTTATGTTATACTTTTAACCATACTGTCTCTCAGAAAGAATTTCTTCGCTTCTTACCTCTCAGAGAGAATATTTTCTTCTTTCCTGTATACATACAATTTTTAACAGCGTCATCTCTTTGTCTTCTTTCTTGTATTAAATACATAATTTGTTAGTCATATTAATATGAATTATATGACATAGTACAATATGAGAGTCTGCTTTGAATTGGCCCACTATAAGTTACTATAGACCAGTATGATTATAAAGTTTGATTGAAAGTACCCAGAAAAAAATTTCAATTAGTGAAAAGCGAATTACATTTTAAAGACTTTTAAATTAATTGTGTCAAAGCAATAATTCTAAATGACTCCTTAAATGCGAAGCAATTTGTCATAAATGATGTGCTTAAAAATGAATGCAACATCATGCAAAATATCTTGTACAATTCATGTAAACAAACAAAATTAACTCAAGTAACAGCGGATGCTTTTCACCATATATGCACGAGTTCTGTGCACTTGTTAAAATAGAATGCAGTTCATTAATATACTCATGTAAACACATAATCTCAAATGACACGCTAATGTTAAAATCATTACTGTTTTCACCTAAATTTAATCACTTCGTCACCAGTTGAACCCCGGCGAAATCACTTTTTTGTCATAGATTTTTTTGCTGGGTATTTATTCAAAAAAAAATAATATGTTATTTTGATGATAAATAAGCCAATTTGTTAATTGTTGACGAATTTTTTTTATGCGGTAATACTAACTTATGTTTGCAACATTTCTGTAACAAATGAAAAAATTGCCAATTGATTTATATCAGTGATACGCCGCACCTTAGGGTGCCACGAAATTCTTAAAATGTGCCGCTAAAATTATTCTTATTATTAAAAAGTATTCTTATTATTAACTTGTAATTAATCCCTTAACAAACGTGCTGTTATTTTTTACTACATAGATATTTACTGTATTCACAGCGTGTTCTAAGTTCAAATGTTCTAAAATAATAACATTAAAAATATGACAGTTGTGAACGACCTTTCATAACTAAGTGTGATATATAAAATTTAAATCGCCGTTTTTGATAAACTTTTTATAACAGATCTTTTCAACGAGTATAGGAGGTGACGCCTTACAAATATTATAGACGGTTTAGCTTAGCAAATTTTAATCCGATTGACGCAGGTATCTGAATAGTTATGGCGGCACAATACACATACCATACAGCTTAGTATTATTTAAGAAAAATTTTTACTTGAAAAGCAACCACAATTTTTTTAAACTCTTGTAAAATTCTAAAACATGACAATATGACATTGTTAATACAGTAATGATTTTATTCCGTACATATTTAATTACGTTTTTACGCAGTATATTAAAGGTTAGTAAATCATTTTTAAGCTTAAATTTTGAAATCGTTAAGTGTCCAGCAACAAAAAAAAAAGAATATGCTAAAAATCACTCATTTAAATACTATTTGGGATTAACTTAAAAAAATATTAAGTGTGTTGTAAAAAACAAGTTCTGTATTTTCAAGAATTAAGATAATTTGAGCATAAATTAAAATTACATCTGTATACTGCGACTTAATTATTTTACAAGAAATCGACTATTAATATATTAGATATGTATATGTACATACATACATATGTATGTATATTTTGTAAATTGAATTTAACTCATTTTAAATTTTTTGAATAGACCGATTAACAAATATCAATATATTCATATTGCATCATATTCATATTGTGTCTTTTTTTGTAATTTTTCTCAAAATTTGTATGTAACTATAAGGAAAAAAAAAACTTACCTCACGCAGCAAACCAAATAAAACATCGGTCGATAGAGAACGTTCATGAGCTTCGTCCATAATAATGGCCGAGTAACCATCTAAATCGGGATCACGTAAACTTTCACGCAACAAAATACCGTCAGTCATATACTTAATGACAGTTTTTTCCGTGGTGCAGTCCTCAAAACGTATGGCATAACCAACTTCTTCGCCTGAAAAAAAAAAAAAAAAAATGTAGGAATAAAAATAGAACAGAAGCTGTTTTTAAAGAAAAAATAATTTGCAAAAAGTAACCCACCTAATTTTGTATGCATTTCATCTGACACACGTTTTGCCACCGACATAGCTGCCACTCTTCTGGGTTGTGTACAGCCTATCATGCCAAAATTACTATAGCCATCTTCGTGGAGGTATTGTGTCAATTGTGTAGTCTTACCACTGCCCGTCTCACCTACTATAATAATTACAGAATTTTCTCTTATAACGTTAAGTAGTTCTTGACGCACAGCGAATACAGGCAAAAATCTTCTTTGCTCAGTAATTGATTTTTTGCGGGCAAAATCACTTGAACCACTTTCTTGATCACGCATGTGATCCGCGAATTTCTGATCCTTACGATAGTCAGCAGTATCCGAATCTTTATCGAATTTAGCATCTTCTTCGTCAGTTTTCTTTTCAATTCCCATGATGTTTCCTAATTTTGTGCCACCTAATTCCCAGTGTTTCTTTTGAGCTTTCCGACGTTCCTTTTGTTCACGATAAACCCTCACCAACGTGCTACCCTTACGAGCTATTAAGGCCATATCGGAGGTGGGATCCTTAACGGGTATCACAGGTTCCGGTTGTTTAGTGAAAACAATACGGCCGTCAAGAAACGGTGGAATGATGTGATGGACTAACAAATGAACACGTTCGAGAGCTTCCTCATCGAAATCATCATTGACATTTATAGACATAACAACCCCAGATGTTAACATACGATTACGCTCCCACAACTCATTGTCCTTATTGTTTTGTCTTTGTTGGGCACTAATGCGTTTAGTGCGTTTTTGTTCCAACATTTCCTCACGCTTGCGAAAGTAGTCTTCATTGGCTCCAGCAAAGGGATTATTCTCATTATCGTAGCCCTCGTCAATGTTATACCACTCACGATCCAATCTACGCTGTTCCTCCTCCCACATATCGCGCTCCTCTTCATTCTCCCCCCAAGGCTGTCGTTGACTGCGACTCGTACTGGGAGTGGCTCCGGAACGTTTACGATCATTTGCCCAGGCATTATACTTATGAGCTGGAGTAGGTCTGGCTGTGTCATCTTCTCGATGATCACGTCGCGAGCGACTGCGGCTCGAATTATAACCGCTGCTACCACTGCGCTCTGACCAATCTACTCTTTCCAAACTAGCATACGATTTAGGCGTAGGAAAATCCCAGGAAGATTTCCGAGAACGCTCTGTCGGCTCATCGTCCTCTTCCCAGGCGCTACCCGACACAGAAATTGTATTCGGTGTTCGGGGCTCATCTCTAAAACGTGGCGTGTTAACGCTTCTTTCTGAGTCACGGTCCCGCTCACGTTCACTACGTTCTCGTCGATTGCGAATCTCTCTGTCGCGATCTCTATGATCTCGTCGCCGATCGCGAACCCGTTCTCTATCCCTATTGCGGTCACGATGTTTCTCCCGTTTATCTCTTGATGAAGAAGACGATGAGGTAGAAGATGTTCGACTACGATCCCGATCTCGTTCTGTATCATATTCTTTAGAGGAATAGTGAACCCCACTCTTGCTGCGATCTCGTTTTATGTGCTCACGCAAACGCTCACGAGCCTCTTCAGAAACACCTCCCGTATGCGTTGGTGTCTCTTCCTTAGGAGCCCTTAATTGACGGCTATGTTTGTAAAAACTTTGTGTGTCCGGTTTTTTAAACGGAAATTCACTTGCAGCGGCTTGTATAGATCCACCAGCTTTGATTTCCTCATTATCCTCATCATCATTTTCATTATCTTTGAACGTTAATAGACGTTGGCTTTCCTCGCGTTCTTTGCGTTTCTGAGCAGCCAACTTGTCCAAGCCCAAAATCGAAGGCTTAGGAACTATGAATTTATTGTCATCCGTCTTGGTCTTTTTTATAACCAATCCACCACGCATTTCACTAGCACTTGTACCTTCCAGCCTATGTACTCCAAGATCATCGTCATCCATTTTTTATGTAAAATTAAATAAATTAATTTTAAACAGCAAAAACTTTTAATGAAAACGTTTTTAACAATTTCACCCGGTCAAACTACTCAAAATAAACGAACCAGTACAGCTGTTCAGTGTTAACACTTCAGCGATTTTATGCCTTGGATATAATTTTGTTATACCTACAAGCAGTGATGGGAATTCAGCAATTTTCTTGTTAAATCTGGCGATTTCAAATCAAAATAACACACCGTCCACAACAGACATGAAATGCTAAACATTAAAACCATGGTACCATGGTACAATTATTACTTACGGTCTATACCAGCCATCGATTTGTGTGAACAACGAACAATTTTTTGTGCGCACATGAATTTGCCTGGTGTGGACCGCTGTTGTCGATGTTTTGTTCTTGTTCAAACAGCGTTGTCAGAACATTTGTTCGAACAACGATGTCTGATATTAAAAGGCATTTTGAATATGAAAGAAAGAGACGACACATAAAAATACCAACAAAATACTCTTTATACGTTTTCTCTATATCAAAGAACATGAACAATTTATTGACAGTTGCTCGGCCGATGTTTTGTTCTAAACAAATCGATGGCTCGTCAAGACGTAGAGTTAGGTAGCCTCACTAAAACAGCTGTTTTCTTTTTCTCTACCTTAAGGTTTAACTAAAATGTCAAATGTATGTATTGTGTACGTATATATTCCACCACCAAAAAAACATGCACACACATTTGCTTTTTGACATTTAAGTCGTCGTTTTCCAGCAACAAAATGCATGTAGTCATTTCAAATGCATGTCAGTCATTTCGTTTTATTTTTCTTTAACAACATATTTAAAATAAAACATTTTATAAAATTTGTATACATATTACCCTGAAGAAGCTACCCATTGTTTGGTAGCGAAATATTGGTTAAAATAAATAATTTTTTATAAAAAAAAACTAAAAAAGTTGATCTCAAGCTTGGAAAAATCATATACAATCAATAAAAAAGATCAAGAAATTTAGACGATATAACATATTTTTTCTTTCGAAAAGTTAAAAGTTTGTAAAAAAAAAAGTTAGTGAAAAAAGTAAAAAGTTGGAAGTAACTAAAAATAAATATAGAATGGATATATATATGGACAGATTTATCTGTATTTGGACCGCTGACAATAAAAAAAAATTAAAAATCTTAGCATTAACATAAGTACGTGTACTCCACCATCATAACATAAAAAATTTAACATTTAGTTATAACATGTCTGTTGTAGATGGGGTGTAAGAGCGCGAAAATACGTTTTAGACTCACCTTTTGTACCACTAAAGCTTTACTGTTTATAATTCAAATTAAATTAAATTGTAACCATTTTTAGGAATATTCTTTATATATTTATTTATTTCATTTGAAGTAATATCAAAAGCCCCTAAAGGCCAAAACCAATATTACAGAGTTTATCACATTAAAGTCTACAAGTTAAATAATACTAATTCACAAAATAAAATATAACTTAATTAATAGGTTTCTTATATAATAAACCGTTAATATGGCCCCCAGCCAAGCATAAGAAGTACTAAAAAGTATACTACAACGACGGACAATATAGGTCCAGGTTAGTGACAGATTTGTTATTTTGAAATGTAAGAATATAAATATAAAAACATTATAAAAACATCATGTCCGTAAAACTGAACCAAAAACAAACTGTTGCAAGCAATCATTACGTTAAGACTTTACAATCGTTCATTATAGGTGTGTTCCACAAGATCTCGGACAAGTTCGGACTAATGAGAGTAAAATGAAAATTACTCTATAAATTTGCCAAAACTACCCAAAATTGCTGGAACGCAAAAAACCATTTTTGCACTTCTTGTAATACTAATGGTGCTTACTTTTTAAATTAAAATCTATTTAAGTGATTTTAGACGCTTAAAAGCAATAACATTATAAAAACAAAACATTTGCATCATTGCCAACAGATGTTAAAAATAATTTAAAAAGAACTGAAAGAGAAGCTGAGCCAGTGTAAACTTTTTAAAAGTATTTATTTTAAAGAACAAGGGAGATATGAATTCACTAATGTATTTACCACTTTAACTTTTTCATTAAAACCTTCCATTTTGCTTTTTAATATATTTTTTAACAAAAACTAAACTTTTTCTTTTGCAAATTTTTTGATTAATTTTCAGTTTCATATGTAAACAAAAAACAGCTGATTGTTAAATTCTTGTCCGAACTTACCCAAAGAAAAAGTTCGGGCAAATTTGTACAGGAAATGAAAAAAATTACTCTCATAATTGAACAAAAATTGTTATGTGGAACGCTTTTGGATAACTTTGGGCAAGTTCGGACTGTTTCGTTATGCATGTGGAACACACCTTATATTAGGTTGTATTACGAAAGTGAAAAAGCAATTTCTCTTTGAAGACCTTATTATAGTATTTAAACACTCTAAGGTTTAGAGGCAAATCATTCCAAAGTCGAGCAACTCTTACTAGAAATGATCGTTCGAAGATGGATGTAGATATAAGAGGAATCAAAATTTGTTTTTTCCTAGTGGATCTCGAAAAATGGAAACTGCTACGTAAGCTTGGTGGAATCGAGTTTAAAATAAGTTTATAAAAGAAAAATAATAATCGAACTTCTACAAATTTTCAAAAAGTGCATCCCAATAGTTTAATAACATATGGCGCTATATGTTCTCTGACCTTGACATTGTATACAAAACGAACAATCATACTGAAACCCCTTTCCAGTTTTTTAAAGTTGGTAGAATTTGTTCCCGATATTACCTCTAAACAATAACATACTTGTGACATTAGTAATGCAAATGCTACTTTCCTTTTAATATCCACCGGAAAGTAAATATCAGAATTACGTAACCGATATTACGTTTCCGATATTAGTCGCGTGGAATGCATTTTCGAAATCAGCTACGATTTAATTTAATTTGAATTATAAAATGAAATAAGAGAATAAATGAACTTAAGCCAAATAAAAATGATTCACATTAAAATTTAATATTTAGTAAAAGTTCGAATAAAATATAAATATATAAAATAATATTTAAATTTGTATACAGGCACGAGTTCATTTTTAAGCATCTTATTTTTACAAAGAAATTTTATACTTAACTTCATTTTTTATATATTGTTTGTCATACTTTAGTAGTGGATGTAGATCACACAAGGTTTACAACTACTTCAAGTATGCGATCTCTTAATGAATCATAAACTGGCTTTAATTAATCTAACGATATCTTTTTACATCAGTTCTTAATAGCGGAAGTGAATTATGGCCTCGTATTTTTCTCCTCGAGTAACAATTTCACTTAGAAACAATTACTTCAAAATGCGATAAATTATCTTTTAGAATCCTCATCCTTCTGTGTCGTATAATTTTCTGAGATGTGAACAAATGGACATGACTGCCTGTTTTTCCCATATTTTTACTATGATAATAAGCATCAAGGCCCTAAGATAATTTATATGTAGATAAATTTTTTTATTATTTATACATACCTGTTGGGGCTTTTAATACAAATTTTTAGACAAATCGAAAAAGTTATAAGATTTTTCCTTAAGTTAACTAGGTATGGGGAGAAGACTGATAAAATGTAACAAAACCATTTGTCGTTTTTATAGACTCATTAATTTTATTAGTTCGCCAACAACCTTAACATTAATACTATTTCCCAATAAACGATATCTCTGTCTATTCGTTGTTTTAGTAGGAAAATCAAAAGATTCCGGAAAACTCATTAAGAGTGCCACTTCCCGTGGAGTAAAATAACGCAGTCTGAGACTATGTAACAAAACTAGAAGTTTCTTTTCTTTTTCATTACTATGATTTTCTATTTTTTCCACTTGCTTAAGTTGCAAAAATTTTGTTCTCATTTCTTCTGGTGTCAAGGGACAATAAATAGAGCCAGTTCCTTCACTATAGTGTGTATAAGCCTTAGTGAAACACATTGTGTTAGAGGCAGCTGATGTCACAATATCAAATATCCAAACTCTACGTTTAAGAACATTCTCATCTAAATAAAAATTAGAATTATTGTTTTCTTCTTCTAATAAGAAAGATGCCAAGTCTGCCTTTTCATTTGTAACTTGCTTTCCATCAGGCATTTCCATCCACATTTTATTGGCTGCAAACAAAAAGTCTTTAGATTTTCTCGCTATGCAATAGTAACGGTGTCTAGTATTGGGTATTCCTATTTGAGTAGGGCTTAATATAAATTCTCTGTAGTAAAATTCAGATTTTTCTAAAGCTTTCAAATAAATATTTCTGGCCTGAGACTCTTCAAAACCCTTAACATTCTCCATTAAAATATATTGAACACCTTTACATTGAGGCAACAACTCACAGATGTGATTTAAAGCATCTGAACGTTTGTCTTGTATATCACGCTTTTTACCTAAACGCGTGTGAGGTTGACACGGTGGTGACATTAAAATTGTATTTATTTGCAATTTTTCCAAAACTTCAGCATTTAATTTCTGTACATTGTTGTTCATTAAAGTGGTGCTAGGATGATTAAAGGTGTACACTTCATTTGCTACCGTATTGATATCCAAAGCGGCAATAATTGCTCCCTTCAATTTGGAGTCTAATGTACCAAAAAATGTCATTATTTACTTAATACAAAACTATATTTTTACTTACATTTAAATGCATAATGCATGCCTCCTATACCACTAAATAATTCAAGAATTTTAAGTTCCATTTTTAAGTATATGTAGGGAAGACTTAAAAAATTAGACAAGTTTACAAACCATCAGTCGGAAATGTATTTGTTTACATGTGTCTTGCTAAGTGTTTTCGTTTTTAGCATTGTTTACACCACGTTGTTTCAAACCTACCATCCCCAACCGCACGAGCAATATGTTTGGCAATTATTACAACAGCAATTGTCAAATTCTATTGCCAACACAAGATATTACGTGTGGACTACATAAATATGTATTAGAACACACATTTAGCAATAAATGTTATAATACATTGCTGAGCAATAATCTTTTAACAAAAGCTGTCAAATTCAATCACAAACAAATAAAATGTAACAACACTAATGTATAAAAGAACGTCGCAGTAAAACAGAAAACGAAATAATAAAATTAACATTGTTATTATAAAAAAATTTAAGTTTTTTATTATACTTAAATATATAATGGCAAAACAATCGTTTTAATCATTAGCCGTTGATGAAATTTATTTTCGTATATTTTTTTGAAAATTTTTAAATATAGAGCAATCTCCAGGAAAATTTTTAATTTTATGTTTTAAGATATTTACGTGTTCACCACCTAAAAATATAAGCCTGAACATTGGCAATTTAATGCCGTTATTCTGCCGGCGTTATTGCTTATATTAAGACATAATCAATCGCTCGTGTGGTCGGGGGATCAGGGTACACTTATACAGGTAGCGGTGACAGCTAAGCTGATTTTTTTTTATTTATTTATTTGGGTATCTACGACTTACTATACAGAGGTATAGGTCATTCAACAGAGAAGGAACCAACGTGAATACCCTGACTTTTTTTTATGTACCTCTGCCATAAAAAAAAACAAAATGTTTGTTTTTTTGTTTGTCAAACTCTATATAAAACAAGTAAGAGTGCTATATTCAGCCGTTACGAATCTTATATATCCTTCACAACGTTTAGTCATGCAATAACAATTGTTTTTATTACCATTCATCCCATATGAAATACGTACATACACATAAAAAACGTACATATATAAAAACATCCGATTTTAAAATTATAAATTTACGTATGTATGTTAAAAAAAAGGAATTAAAACAAGAGTTAAAAAAAAATTATTAAAATATAAATATAAAATAAAAAAAAAATGTTTGGTTCAGCTGGGATGCGATGCCATGTTTACTCTAACCACTATACCACGTTTGTATGTATGTATGTTTTTGTAGTACGTTGTTGTTTTTGTTGTGAAAAAAAACAAGGAAGTGGTCGTGTTTTTTTTGCTTATATCTCAGTTGTTTATGTACCGATGTTGCTGATTTTCAATACCGATCTAATCCCAAATATTTCTGATATTCTGGAATTTGATAAAGTATAAAGAGAAAGTTAATTTTTGTATTCCGAAGAAATAATTTGTTAAATTTTGAGTATGTCTTATTATAAACATTAACGACGCCTATATCTCTAGGTGGTGAACACGCAAATATCTTAAAACATAAAATTACAAATTTAACTGAAGATTGTTCTATAATTAAATATTTTACAAAAAATATATGAAAACAAATTTCACCAAAGCCACTAGATTAAGACGATTCTGTGCCCCCATTATTTAAGTAAAAACTAAAATATTTCATATTAACCAAGGTCTATTAAATAAGGTCTGTTCAACTAATCAGCTGATCGTTTTTTGCTCCCCTATGTTTACTACTCGAAGTTTTCAAAATTTGTTTACCTTTTCAGGGCGACATTTATGTTTTTCAATTTTATGATTGATAATTTTTCAACTTATGATTTATATTCAAAAGTGCTGGTAAAAGGCGTTTCTGTACCCAAGGACTGAGCCACACCAACAGCTATAGCAGCCTTGCCATTACTTGGCTCACAGGCCAAGAAAATACAACGATTAGCTATTTTGCCTTCACTTAATAGACCTTGCACAGACCTTATTTAATAGACCTTGATATTAACAATGTTGATTTTAATATTTTGTTTTCTTTTTTCTGCGGCGTTCTTTTATACATTAGTGTTGTTATATTTTATTTTTTTGCAATTAAATTTGACAGCTTGTGTTACAATGTGTTGCTAAATTGTGTTCTAGTAAATATTCTCGCGGTCCACACGTTAATATCCTGTGTTGGCAATATAATTTGTCAATTAATGTGGCAATAATTGCCAAACATATTGCTCGTGTGGTCGAGGTTTAATTGTATTATATTTCGTCTGAAACTTAAAAAAAAATCAATTAGTTACCATCTGACAACCCTTTTACGAATGAAGGGATAAAAATAATTTGACAATAATTCGTCAAAAAGTCGCTTGGCTGCTGCAAAAAATTTCTTTATCTTCATCTCTTCAAGATAACGGCGTCAAATTGCCAATGCTTAATAGCCTTTTTACACTTACTCACATCTTAGCGGAATGCGTGGAAGATGTTGAAAATGAAAAAAACTTGTTTACATTTGCAACATCTTTCATCCTTCATCTGTCATAATATTTATTTTACAAGTTTGCGCATATAAAAATTTAAAAAAATGGATTTAAAAATTCTGTATTAATTGTATTAATTATTGCCCTTGGAGAGCAATTATTATTACAATATGCAGATTTTGTTAGAGAATGAAGATAATTAAAATATTTTATTTTATACGACATATATCAAGTCCACTCGTTGTGTGTATTTTTTTTTTTTGTTTTTGGCACTTGTAATTTTTTTCTAGTGATGCCATTTTTTTGCTACAATATTTGTTTTTTTTCTAGTGAAGACACTAAAATAATCGAAAGATGTTGAGTTGAACAAAATGATTTGGGAACATCTTTAAAATATGTTGAGATATGTTGACACACAAACACGTACAATTCATATGGGAAGGTGTTAACATCTTGTTGATTTGATGAAAGATGTGAGCAAGTGTAAAAAGGCTATAAGCTTATATCTCTAGGTGGTGAACAAGTAAATATCTTAAAACATAAATTAAAAATTTTGCAAAAAATACATGAAAATAAGTTTCACCAAAGCCACTAGATTAAAACGATTCTTTTGACATTATATAGTATATTTAAATTTATTTATTTTATTTTTTTGCAATAGAATTTGACTGCTTGTATTAAAAGATTATTGCTCAGCAATGTGTTATAACGTGTATTGCTAAATATGTGTTTTGATACACATTCGTGCGGTCCACACGTTAATATTTTGTGTAAGCAATAGAATTTGAGAATTGCGGTGGCAATAATTGCCGAACATATTGCTCGTCTTATCCGGTGGTGTCCCGATCGTTTGGAAATTTTCATAAAATATGAATTTCTGTGCGATCAGAGTTGTTTTTTTAAGCATGACAGTGTGACATCTAATCATACATTTTGTTTGCATTTTTTCATGTAGAACAGAAACCTATCAGATATTTTTTATAGATCGCACGACTTCCTGCACAGTCACAGAATATGATAATAGCCTGTGGCACAGTCAAACATGGTCTTTAGGGGATAACGATGCAGATCAAAACAAATTATATGTAAAAAAAAAACTTTCAAAATGAAAGAATCGTAGTGAAAAACCCTTAAAAAAAACTATTCTTCAAAGAAATGGTTACACTTTTTTCAATTTCATATAAAAATTTTGTATATAAAAATTTTACCAATATACAATTGAGTTTACTAGTGTAGGGCAAAATTTTAATTTTACATAATTTAGTACAATTTATTTTGGTTCATTTGTACCATAAATCACAACTATGTTACGTATAACAAAAATAAGAAATGTCAATTAAAGAATACAAGAAAAAAAAACGCATTAAAGTAAAAGTGAAAATTATTTTTTCGTGCGCCAAAATAATTAACATTTCCTAAATAAAATTAATAATGTAAATTGTTTGAAATTAGGGAAATCGTTTAAAAGATTTTTTATTTTCGAAGGAACATCGAAATAAAACAAAGCCTTAACATAAGAAAAAATATACATTATTAGTCTGTATAAAGAACTTCAAGAACTTTGTTTACTTAGAATTTCACCAAAAAATCGGTATTTTTTTGGAGGAAATGTTCAATAATTTATAGCAAAAGTGGCGTTTGTAAGCGATAATTTAAGTTTTGAACGATATTTTCTTCAGAAAATGCAGGTGAGTTGTATGTGAAGTGTCGAAATAATGGAAAATAAATTTATGTGTACTATAGAGTGCGAATGACTGTTTTGGATTTTTCAAGGAGTCTTCGAAATATAAATTGTTCACTTAACCTCAATATATGTAGGTAATCAATTATCTTGTTTATAATTATTTGTCTTTAAAAATACTCTGACAGAAATTTGTGCTGTAGAGTTGGGTCTGTCGTTTGTCCATTAATTAAATTATGATTCCTAAAAAAAACTAGATTGTTGGCAATAATTAACGAAATTAACGAGTCGGAAACAAGTGAATAGGATACCAATGTATCTAATAGTTAAACAATAAAAATATCTGAATGGTTATTTTGACGTATTAAAAACAAAATAGTGGGTGGGTGTGATGTGGCTTCTATATCACTCATTTTTCTTATTAAAGGGTTTCTTTCATGCAACAGATCATTGTTAGGTTACAATATCAGCAATCAAGAGGGCAGTAATGTACCTGAGGTAATACAAGATTTACATGCATTATAATCGTATTTGTAGCTTTATTAACAGGAATAGGCTTCGTACTGCCCCCTTTTTTACAGAAACCAGCACGGATACCCTAGGAAGACTGCTAAAGCCTGATTAGTGGTTTTATCTTGCATAGAGAAACAAATCTGTTCAATTTTATGTATAAAAATATATATATACATATGAACCTACATACCTACGTTGATATAGATTAATTAATAGCAAAAAATCAAGCCCTTATGACCTACAAATATAATATATTTTTACTTTTCTTCCAATTTCATACAGCAAGTGGACGATCCACCCTATCTACAAGTGGGCACGGAAGTTAGTGCCAAATACAAGGGAGCCTTTTGTGAGGCCAAAGTCAGTGAAGTTGTACGCAATATAAAGGTTAAGGTTGCCTATAAGCATGGTCTTGGCTCTGGTGTTGTTTCAGACGACGACATTAAAGCCTCTCCAGGCCAATTAAGAGTTGGTGCTGTGGTCGAAGTTCGCCACCCGGACCGTAAGGAATTTATAGAGGCCACGGTCACCAAAATACAAGATTGCTCGCAATATACGGTGGTTTTCGATGATGGCGACATCACTACTTTGCGCCGCACCGCCTTGTGCATTAAGAGTGGTCGGCATTTCAATGAGAGTGAAACTTTAGATCAGCTACCTTTAACGCATCCTGAACATTTTGGAAACCCGGTTGTAGGAGGACGTCGCGGCCGACGTCGAGGTCAAATGAACGATGAAAGCTCAGATGACGATGATGAGAGTGATGCCAAGGAAGTGGTTAACGAAAAGGAGGAGCATATTGGCAAAGTTGTATGTGTTGAAACTGAATCGAAAAAAAAAGATAAAGAAAAATGGTTTCCGGGCTTAGTAGTAGCTCCGACTGCTCAGGCTACTGTTCGTATACGTGTTAAAGATGAGTACTTGGTACGTTCCTTTAAGGATGGCCGTTATTACACTGTGCCTAAGAAGGAGGCTACAGAGTTTACTCGTGAAGCAGCTGCTAAACAAGAT
Organism: Phyto melanocephala; assembly: GCA_941918925.1. NCBI lineage: Eukaryota > Metazoa > Arthropoda > Insecta > Diptera > Rhinophoridae > Phyto > Phyto melanocephala. Next base: position 120,402,531 of record OW799234.1, on the reverse strand, counting down.
GGTCTTGCTGTACAGGCTGCTTTAGAGTACTTAGATAGTGATGTTTTACCTCCCCATTGGGATCGTGATGCTTTATTTGGTCTTAGTAACTCTTCAAGTGAAAATGAAGATGAAATTGATTCTGACTCTTCAGACGATGAGCCTCGTGAAGAAAAAGATCGTTTTGTGGCTCAACTCTATAAATATATGGATGATCGTGGCACACCACTTAACAAAGTTCCATCGATACAAAACAAAGATGTGGATCTCTATCGCTTATTTCGTGCTGTTCAAAAGAGAGGCGGTTACAATCGTGTGACATCACAGAACCAATGGAAATCAATTGCTTTGCGTTTAGGTTTCGCACCGGTTACGGTCAGTATTACTAATTTGGTAAAACAGGCTTTTAAAAAATTTTTGCAACCCTATGGAGAATTTCATCGTAAATTGGGATGTTCTATGTTGATGTCGCCACGCAACTCGAATCGCAGTAAAGGTCGTAGTTTAGTACGTGCTAATTCGGTTGCTTCGCCTAAGCCCCAAGATATCAATAAAGAAGTTTCAACGCCTATTTCAAAATTAGCCACCACTTCTACAAGCAGCTCCATATTGGCAGTAGCGACTACCAGTAGTTCTACATCGGCAGCAGCTAACACATCTGTTACCGAAGAATCTGAAAATACTAGTGAATCTAGTAGTCAAGAAACTGTGCAAAAAAATAAACGCAAATCTTCAATGGGTGTTGCCACCACATCCTCAAATAAAGTTAAAAATTTGATAGAGAAATATGAAGAAAAAATTGGTAAAGATAAAGATGAAGGTGATGTCCCATTGTCAAAGATAAAAGCAGCGGCCGCTGTCAAAGAGCGTGAAAAGGAAGATACTAAGGAGAAAGAACGTGAAAAGGAACGTGAAAGGGAGCGTGAAAAAGAGAAGGAACGCGAAAAAGAACGAGAAAAAGAAAAGGAAAGGGAAAAAGAAAGAGAACGTGAAAAGGAAAGGGAAAGAGAAAGAGAAAAGGAAAAAGAAAGGCAAAAAGATAAAGAAAAAGAACGTGAAAGAGAAAAGGAAAAGGAGCGTGAAAAAGAACGTGAAAGAGAAAGAGAAAAGGAGAAGGAAAAAGAAAGTGGTGGCTCCAAGGATTCTTCCGGACAAGTAACAAGGGATTCATCACCATCTGGTAAGTGAAAATTTTTTTGTATTGTATATAAAATGCATAGTAAAATACCACAATATGTGAAATAATTTATTATAAACTAGCTTGTGCCCGCGACTTCGTCTGCGTAGTTATCGGGATAAAAGGTAGACTTAGTATTAACAACAAAAATAAAAATATTTACAACACAAACAACCCGTTTAGGATGTGTTATAATGAGTTTGCTAACGACTTTGCGTTATTATCGCGCCAAAAAAAAGTAGCCTATGTGTTAATCTAGGTTGTTATCTATCTATGTGCCGAATTTCATTTAGTTCCGTTCAGCCGTTTTTGCGTGATTGAGTAACAAATATCCAAACATCCAAACATACAAAAATTCACTATTATTATATTAGTAAGATTAGTAAGATAGTAAGATAAGATAATGTTTTTTTTTTTTTGGCATTAGTTCATTTTTCATTATCAAACTTTGTAAAACATTTTTAAAATTTAATTAAATTGTAATCATTCAAGAATATTGCAAAACTATTCCGATATTAGGCGAGTGGAATACATTTCTGAAACCAGCTACGATCTCATCATCAGCATATCATTCATTTTTATATTTTTTGCCTATCAAATAATATTTTCTTCATGTTCATATTCTCTCTAATTCTTAATACATTTTTCTTATGCTTTCTATATCCATCCTAAGACGGGCAGTATGGAAAGCAAAATTGTATTTTTGTTCTTTTATAAGTCTATCAAGGTGATAGATATCGAACAATGAATTCCTGATATCGTAAACACTGTACCATGTGTGCTTGTTATAATTATAAATTAATATTGACTCGAACTTTTTATTTCTAAATTTATTATAAATCACTTTTATTCTGGCTTAAGTTAATTTTTTTATCATAAGAAAGTTTAATAATATAAAAATGAATATAATAATTTAAGTTATTAAATAGCAATGATGTTTTATAGCTAGTGTGTTTAGGTTTCGCTTTCACCGTTCATGTAAAAAAAGTTTTTTCAGCAAAATCTTTTTCATATTTTTATATTTATTTACGTTTTCTTAATAAATTTCTACATACTTTGGTAGGTAGGTAGTTTATCAGTTTTCTGCTTGAATAATAATTTATAAAGAAATTTAAATTCCATAATCCATTCCATTGTCCGTATAATTCATGTTAAAAAAACATTTTTTCAAAAGAGAATTTTTTAAACAGACATGTTTCTTAGAAACAATTATAATATAAAAAGCACCAATATTTTCTTATTTTTTTGTACATTTTTCTTCCACTTTTTCGGATACTTGGAAAATTTTGGAATATTATCAAAATTAAATTTTACTTCTGTTTTTTTCTACAGAATTTTTATTGAATAAATTAAGTTAAAGGTTTTTTGCATTTTCATTTATGTTTATTAGTTTTTTATTTCTATTGACATTATTTAAAACAAGAAGCTTGTGTTAACTTGTATGTTGCTACCCTTCCTTTGTGGAAAATTACACATAAAAAGTAAATAGATACTCAGGAAAATTATGGCTTGTGTAGAAACAATGTTATAAGAAATATATTACGGAAGCGAAGCACTGGCAATTGACAATGCATGCATTTTGTACGCAAAAAGCCGATCAGAAACAATAGCTGCCTTATTTTAATGCTCTCATTGGAGCGTAATTAAATTGCTTGCCTTATTGTATTTAACTTTTCGAAGCATTAATATTAACTTAGGATTGCTTTTAATAGCCCTTATTGCTTTTCAAAATCAATTTTTTCTTAGTGTGTTTGCACATGCATACATATCATATAAGTGAAATTGTAATAAGTAGTCGCATTTTAATTTAAAACCCCCCTAACATTTAGCTTGTTTTAAAGAAAGTGCATTTACCTAGTAACCATAAAATTACAAACTTTAATAAAACAAACTTGGAAACACCATGCAGCGCCAGATAATATTATAGTTATTCAGATTATAAAATAGATCTGAAACAAAATAATAATATGAAAATATTGTGTGATATAATAAATTTATTTCCGAAAATTTAAAAACAATTCCACTTTGCTTTGAAAAACATCTCAGTTAAAAATTATAAACATTTTTAAGTTAATTTCACCTTACGTTTCTTATTAATTAAATTGTGTTTAAAATTAAAGACGACAAACAATTGGAAAAGTTCTTACAATTTTAATTTTTATTTTTAAAATAATCTCAAAATGTATTCTTATTTATTTCTAAGTTTTCCTTCTAATAAGTCGTAATTTTAATACGGTGATAGGCATTCGAGAGTACACCACGTAAATTCCAAATATTTTCAAATGATTCTGGCTGTACGTTATATGCCGAATCTACTGCCTTTGCCCAAATTTCTACATCCTGCCCCTTTAGCTTAGGATCAACGGGAATACGTATCGTCCACAAAGTCCAACCATAATGTCGGCCATCTGGCTTATCTTCCTGCCCCAAAGTGGCTACATGCCAGTTATGACCGTGATCGGCTGTTATGTCGACACGTATAACACGGCGACCGCCACCAGACCAAGCATACCCGCGCGCTTCAATGAAACCATCCTCAGAAATTTTAACCTTATCACCATGGGCAGGTGTACAGATAGCAGATGTTACGGGCATAGCTTGTATGGCAGGAGATTTGCTGAAGTCAACTGTGTCCCAATTAGTGCTAGGACTAAAACCTTTATAGTCATTTTGTTGCCAGTGGGAACTTGACTCATTCTCTGAAATTTCTATTCGTGTCAGCCATTTAACATTGCGGGCTCCAACAACGCCGGGTACAATAACACGAATGGGATAACCGTGATCACGACTCAAGGCCTCACCATTCATTTCATATGCTAATATAACATCGCCTCTCTCATTCAAAGCCATTGGTAAAGGTATAGATGCACCATATGGATTTGCGGTAGGATCTAAATCAGCACCCTCAAAAATAACGTGAAGTTCTTCATAAGGTTTCACACCCATGGCCAATAGAAGATCACGTAATCTTGCTCCGGACCATTTGGCATTGCCAACTGCTCCCGCATTCCAAGAAAGGCCTTAAATAAAATACTTAATTAAATAATATTATTCAATTTCATTTTAAAACACACCTTACCCTTGACCTCTTTAACTTTGGTCATTTCCGAACGTCTATTTCCACCACACATTACAGCTGCCGATACCGTGTACTTTGGCAAAGCTTTTATATCAGGTAAAGTTAAAATTTTCTTCTCCTCCTTGGCACCTGCTTTATGTGTTGTTATTTCAATTTCTAACTCATAGTTTTCTATATCAATTATCGGCACCGGTAAATGATTTCTTACATAGAAAAACTCATTTGGTGTAAAGTAGTTTTCAACCAATAATGAAGTTGGAGGTTCTGCATTAAATGGTCTCTTTGATGTGGGTTTAAGAATTGGATGCCTTTTTGGTTCCGTGGACCAAGGTGAACCCATATCGTCGGTACTAATTTCATCTTCTGGTCGTATATTACCAATACGAAATGATTCTAATAACTTTAATATTTCCTCATTATTATGTTGCTGATAAATAGCCCAAAAAGGATCTATAGCAGCACCAGCACCCAACATAATTTTATCACTACCCGGATGATTAGGTATGAACTTGGTTATATCGTATACCCCAATACCATACGTTACCCAGACGCCTCTTTCTAAACTATTATGTTGACTTATATCCTCTAATTTGTAGGTAGGCAAATCTCTACGTTCCATGGAATGCCACAGTCTAAAAGCCGATTCTTCATCTCCACTAGACTCCTCTTGTTTAGCTGGTTTATTTGTAGCATTTATTGATTTCATTTCAGCTTTCCTTAATTTTTCAATATTATTAAAAAATAAATAACTGAGATAAATGCCACCCATTGCAAACAAGGTGTAAATGACATTGCTATTTTTGAGTTTTCTGGCATCATGGGTTTGATGTCGAAATTGCTGATGTTTTTTATAATTATTTGTATCATTATAATTTAAATTAAGTCCTGTCGTTATACACCTAAGGGGTATGATGACTTTTAACGACATATTGTTAATTTGTTTAGCTGCTTTTAGTATAAAACTCATGTTGAACTAAAATCTGAAATTTAATTAACTTTATTTTATGTATGCAATGAAAAATATTGTGATCGATGTCGTTATTTAAACTGTTATCCTTAAACAACAAACATTTTTTTAAATGAACAGTTTAAAACTTGATTGAAAATGAAGATCTTGTTTTATTTGTAAATATTTTATATTTTTATATTTAATTATTTCAGCATTTTTATTTTTTAAAAATTAACAAATTGAAGCAATATTTTATTTTTCTTTTCAATATTTCGCTACTCCTTCGTGTAGCATTTTCAGGAAATAGGTTAGTTACTTAATAGTATAAAAAATTTAAAAAAAGAGGTCAAATTAAATAAAGAATTGTTGTAAATAGTTTATATAAAGTTTTCGACTCAAAAACAATATGATGACAATAATTCTTTAAAATTTTTTCCCTTTTTGGTTCATAGG